>CM061142.1:709881105-710205743 GCA_030789695.1 Scilla litardierei
GTTTTGACCATATACTGTAGGCCCGTAGATGTTTCCGGGTGTTCTTTACAGATAGTCTCTAGATGACCTATCCGAATAGCTTGGAATATGAAGCCTGAAATAGTCTGGTATGATTCATTGCATATGCAATCAACAAGATCTCACTTCCTAACATACCAAGTAGATTACCTTAGCTCTATGGTGCTAGAGCATTCAGCATAAGGTGACTTAAGTCTTATGCCAACAACTAGGAATCATGAACATGGCATGCAAAATAAATCAACAATATGTTTACAAGGGTAAAATTTTTTCATAAGCCAGGTTATGGATTGTGCACATTAGCTTGTTTTCCTCTTTTTCTCTCTCCCTTTTTTAGTACCATGAGTTCATGAATATTTAGCAGTTTCACGTTTGGACTTAGGATTATATTTCATCTTTGGGTTATTCACTCTAAAGGAGAGGAAAATTGCAGTAGTAGTTTAATGGGCATCATTGTTCATGTATCCCTTTTGGTTATATGCATTCTAAAGGAGGCAAAAGTTCTATAAATGATATGATGAGAATTACACACATTTCCTTGCACTAGAAACTTTACATAAACACATAAATTGCAGCAAGTTCAATTTTGTAACATATTTTCACACCGACCTTTTTCTAAAAATCAACATCCAAATTTTTTTTGTCTCTCTGCCTGTTTTGGATCATTATTAGCAACCATGATGTCATTGGTCTATCTACCATATAAGAAATAAGAAAATTGTGTACTCCACGTTATCCGAGGTATGACCGTGGAAAAGAGACTACACATGTCTCAAATCAACCCCCAATTAGCAAGGCCCAAGCCATAACAAATGAGAAGCTATTCGACTCAGTTCCAACATAATTACTCTAATGTAACTGGCTTTTTAGGTACTTGACACATTCTAATTGTTCGCAATAAAATAAAACTTAATATTGAATGCATGAATATGGTGGGTTCATGAAAGTTAGTATGAGCTATTACTTTCACAAAATACTATTTAAATATTGTACATTATGCACTTTCTTCACTGGTTCATTTAAGTCCCATTACAATTGTTTTATTATTGTGCACCTATGTCATGAGGTTATCTTTTTCATTTAAATCCCACTACCATTATCAATGTATTGGCATTGTGACTTTTATTATTTGCCTGCTATTATGTTACTGGTACAAACTATTGATTTATGTTAATTTTTCTATGATTATGAAAGGAAATGGCTTTGGACAAAGAATGGATGAGGAAAAATAGGACTTCAGACGAATACATAGATGGTGTGGATAGTTTCTTGGAGTTCGCATTTAATGCAGACAGTGTGGTAAAAATTAAGTGTCCTTGCCTACGTTGTCATAATGTTTTTTTCCATACACGTGATGTAGCGAGGTTGCACTTATTCAAAAATGGAATTGTTCCAACATATACACAATGGTATCACCATGGAGAGGATGAGTTTGGTTCTAATGAAAGGACAGCGACATGTGACGTTAGTCCTAGTGATATTAGAGATGATAACATGATGAACATGTTAGAGGATGCATGTGGCATGAGAGGTTTCAACTTTGATAGATGTAATGAATTTGAGCACAGTAGAGACACAAGGTTAAGTGCGTCGGTTGGAGAAGATCCTTGTGAAAGCGCTGCTAGTTTTTTTTCGTCTTTTGAAAGAATACCAAGAACCATTATCGACAGGATCGAGTTCTGATTTGAAAATGTCAAAGCTGGATTTTGTAGTTAAAATGCTTCATCTCAAATGTCAAAACCATTGGAGTGATGCATCCTTCACCCGTTTGCTTCAGTTACAAAAAGAGTCCTTTGGGGCTAACATTCCAGGTAGTTATTATGAGTCGAGAAAGGTCATTGAAGATTTTGGTCTTAATTATATGAAGATTGATGCATGCATAAATGATTGCATTCTTTTTCGTGGGGAATATGAGAAATTTGACAAATGTCCTATTTGTAACTCTAGTAGGTGGAAAAAAAAATCTTCAGGTAAAAGCAGCAATGTGCCTTATAAGGTCCTCCGACATTTTCCACTGAAATCTAGGCTCCAAAGGTTGTACATGTCCAGAAAGACAGCGAAAGACATGCGGTGGCATAAGGAATGTCTACCGAATGATGAGATCATGCGTCATCCTGCAGATTCTTTTGCTTGGAAGTCTTTTGATGAAGAATTTCCATCATTTGCTAGCGACTCCTGAAATGTTAGGCTTGGCTTAGCCTTTGACGGTTTTCAACCATTCAGCAATTCTGGATTTGGATCTTCACACAGTATTTGGCCAGTTGTATTAATTCCCTATAATTTGCCTCCTTGGATGTGCATGAAACATCCATATTTCATGCTATCGTTGATTATTCCTGGTCCTAGATGTCCTGGAATGGATATAGATGTTTACTTGCAGCCCTTGATCGATGAATTACTGGAGTATGGGAAATTGGTGTTGAGACATATGATGCACATTCCAAACAAAATTTTAGAATGAATGCCACATTGTTATGGACAATTAATGACTTTCCTGCATATGCTGATTTGTCTGGATGGTGTACTAAGGGGTATTTTGCATGTCCCTCATGCCACAAAGATACTCATGCACATTCCATAACAAATAAACTATCATACATGGGTAATCGTCGTTGGTTGCCAAAGACACATAAGTGGAGAAATGATCAAGAAGCATTTGATAAGCAAAAAGAGAAGCAATTAGCTCCCATTCTATTAACTGGGGATGATGTCTTAGATGATTTCAGTCAATTCACTCCTACTCAATTTGGAAAAAGTAAGAAACGAAAATACAATGAGTCAAATAGCTTTTACGGATGGAGAAAGCATAGCATATTTTTCCGATTGCATTATTGGAAAAAATTAAAGTTACGCCACAATTTAGATGTGATGCACATTGAGAAGAATGTGTCTGATAATATTTTGAGCAAATTATTAGAGATAAAAGGCAAGACCAAAGATTGTCCGAGAGCACGTGCAGATTTGGTGAAAATGAATATTCGGAGTGATCTTCATCCCATTCTACGTGGAAATAAGGTGGAAATGCCAATAGCATGTTACAACTTGACTAAGGAAGAGAATAGTGCATTTTGTGACATGATCTTGAATATGAAGTCTCCCGATGCATATATGTCAAATATATCAAGATGTGTGAATAAGAAGGAGCGAAAGATATCATCCTTGAAATCCCACGATCATCATATTTTCCTTCAGCAACTTCTTCCTATTGCCATTCGTGGATTATTGCCTAAACATGCATGTGAACCATTGATAGAGTTGAGTGTTTTCTTCAGACAATTAACTGCAAAAAGCCTGTCCATGAAGGAGTTGGATAGCCTTGAAAAACAAATTCCATATACACTTCGTAAGTTGGAGATGATTTTTCCCCCTGCATTTTTTGATGTGATGGTGCACTTGGTGGTACACTTAGCTACGGATGCAAAAATTGCAGGACCAGTTCGATATCGATGGATGTACCCAATAGAGAGGTATATGTTACACATTTCTGATTATCTCTTTTAGTAATACAGTTAATTGTTTTTAACTAACATTGTGTCATCGTTTTCTTTCTAGATATTTAGGAACACTAAAATTATATGTTCGAAACAAAGCAAGGCCTGAAGGTTCAATTGCCACGGGATACCTGGCCAATGAGTGCTTGACGTTTTGCTACAGATATATGGACGGCATTGATACTCAATTTAATCGTGAAGCACGCAATAATGATGACGATGGCATGAATCATGAAACATGTACTTTGGAGATATTTAAGGTCATTGGCCGTTCTTTAGGAAAGGGTACGTTGCATCATCTCGACGAACAAGAGTTTGCACAAGCACATTTATATGTACTTCATAATTGCGATGAACTGGTTGGCTATGTTCAGTAAGTATACTATCTCTGCAACTTGTTTATGGAAATTTTAGTTGGAATTACCTAATGATTATTCTATCATATCATAGGGAACACAAACAATTGTTAAAAGCAATAAATCCAAGTAATGTGCAAAAACGACACAATGATCAGTTTGCAAATTGGATATATAATTGTGTAAGTTATATTGCATATTTTGTTCTTTACAAAATTATTATTTCATGGCATATATTTTAATGGACAAACGTTCACCCTTTGTATAGGTTGATAAACTGCACCAGGAGGAACATGCGAACGATGAATTATATAACCTAGTCTGTTACCCATCTCGATCTGCAATCAAGTATTCAGGATATATTGCCAACGGATTTAGGTTCCATACCCTAAATCGACAGATTGGAAGGAAATACCAAAATAGTGGTGTTATGGTGCAGGGTGATGACTCTTCTGATAAGGAGTATTATGGTATTTTGCTTGATGTTTATAAATTGCAATATGATGGGCAACATTCGGTTTTTGTATTCAAATGTCACTGGTTTGATGTTGAGCACAAAGGGAGAGGGTATAGGATTGATGAATTTGACATTGTAAGTGTACGTGCTGGACGCCACTTGAAGACAAATGAACCTTTTGTGCTAGCGTCACAAGTTGAGCAAGTGTTCTATGTGGAGGACACTAGAGATAAAAATTGGCTAAATGTGATCAAAACTCAACCTCGTGATTGTTACAATATGCCGTCAGGTCTCCCTTGTGATAACATCTCCCATGAAGATGATGATGCAATGCAACAGAATGACGTTGATCAAGATGCTCTATCTGCATTATATCGCAGGAATACTACAGTAGGGAATGAGATTGACATACCACAATTGCACAGATGCGGTTATGTCGTGGAAGAAGGTGACATAGTACGTGAACTTCATGGACTCCTGCAAGAAGCTAGCATAAGTGCGGAATTTTTGGACGATGACAGTGATGTTGAAGCTGATGATATTCCAAGTGAAGATGAAGATGAAGATGAAGATGGGGATGTGGATGGGGATGGGGATGAAGAGGATATTGATTGATGATTTTATTTGTCATATAACCTCTCTTGGCGTTCATCCTTTTTTA
This sequence comes from Scilla litardierei, assembly GCA_030789695.1. Classification (NCBI taxonomy): domain Eukaryota; kingdom Viridiplantae; phylum Streptophyta; class Magnoliopsida; order Asparagales; family Asparagaceae; genus Scilla; species Scilla litardierei. The sequence goes on from CM061142.1 coordinate 709,886,089, forward strand.
TTTCCATTTCACTTAATGTGCTCAAGTGCAAACATCAAGATTCTATTGCATAATTTTTTTCCATCTCACATTGTAGGACTTAAATTGTGTTATAGTTTTGATTATGCTTACAAGGTTTATACTGTTTTAAATTTAGAACAGCGACGAGAGTCTATATTATTTGCTATTTGACATATTGATACTGCTAGATCAGATTAATGAACCCTCCACATAATTATTTGTTGTAGTTTATAATCTGGCACAAAAAATATATGATATTGAAAACATAATATTTGCAGGATTCCTGTTTGAATGTGAGAGGTCAGTGATGTTATTCTAGGTATGTTGGATGAATTCTCTAATAATATGCTACATTTGCTTTTTGAGGTAGTGTTTTTCGCCGCATGCATTTCTTACTTTCCCTTTTGTTCTAAGATTTCAGTCTTTGGTTTTGTCAAAGAAAAGATCTTACCTTACCGTAATATAAACCAATTGGCTGCTAATCTGGATGCATGTATTTTTGACGGTGACATGATAAATATTACCATAGCTAGTGCCACACTGAAGTCATATTTTTTACATAATGAATGCATTTTGGGGGAAATGATGTAGATGGTGACTTTCAAATACAGCGACACAATGCTAGGTCCTTATTTATTTTTGGTCATGATCTGAAAAGGGCTCAGATGCTAAGAAAATTGAAGTGAGTGTTAGGAGATGGTCATGTTGCCAGAAATGAAATTTTTGAAATGCTTGTGGATCAAATTAGATGGGTATTTATGTTTGAAGACATGTATATCAATGCAAATGATACTGAGCTTCCAATCTTAGTGTAAAGAGGACGTTTTGACTGCATTTCATGAGATTTTCTCCTATGATATGTGATACATATTATTCCGAAATACTAAAGCCATAGTTTAATTCTTCAAATTTTTATTTTTTTGCTACTTCAACTAATAGTAAACATAATGTTTATGTACATAGCAATAGTGGGTCGAGGGATGGGGAAGACGCTTCTTCAACCTCGTAATGATAAACTTAAAGGAGTTATGCAACATGCTCGAAAGCATGAAAGTGTGGACACCCTCGGTATGATAATTCTGTTTTATAAATCATGGTTGAAGAAGCTTCAGTTTATCTTTAGTTTATGTTTTATATAGCATGAAAGTGTGGACACCCTCAGTTTATGTTTATACATACTGTTGTCATTTTTAACCATCTGTTAACTTCTTTTACATTTTCTCCTATGTGTTTTCTATAGAAAGGACAAGAACAATGAGGAATAACATTAAATTAACCGCAAGGGACACTGGATAGTATAAATGACCTTCTACATTTCGCCTCTGAAAGTTGTTTGGAGAAGTCCAGAAAAAAGGGACAAGACTAAGATCACATATATATGTAAAAGTAGGAAAGGACAGCGTAGAAGCTTGCATAGAAATCAATTCTAGCTCCTACTGGGAATGACGGGTGAAGAAAGTTTCAGGAATTCAAAAGAAAAAAAACACTGAAATTGAGTTTTCTGGTCATAGCCATGATTTTTTTTATTTTTTCTAGTGTGCATATTTGATGTCAGTCTTTAATATCTTTCAGATGTACTCAAATCTTTAAGTAATTCCAGCTGTACTCATATCTTTAACATCTTTCATTCATTCATAAGGTTACATAGCACAAAACATCCATAACAACAATTCTACCAAACTTCAGGCCTTAACCATCAAACATCACATATCTCTACAGAAATCAAATAGAGATTTATTCTGTTAATTATCTTTTAAAAATTTTTGTACTGTGCTTGGTATCTAATTCTTATAAGAAATGCATAGCTTACATATTTTTGACAACTCAAGGCAGAAGATTTTACAGGTAAAAGATACAAAGTTGGCCTGGCAGAGCATACAAATTTTTACAAAAGATACCAATCAGATCCCATTGGCAGAAGATTACAAAAAACATATAATCTTCTGCCTTGCAGAGCATACAATTTTTTTAAAACTCAATGATATATCCAAAAGAACTTATATACATATATATTTAGTTTTTGACATAATTGTAATAGTATATATGTTCTTTGTTATTGCAGGATTGCCGGGATGGGGTCCGGTTAGGAGGACTAGGTACCGTACAATTTCAAGTGTTCTTCAAGAACAAGTTGTTTCCCAAGAGGATAATAGCGCCCGTCTTGCGTCGCAAGAGCGCCTCTAACGAGAAAATGTATCAAACAGAGATAGTAACAGCCGTGTTGCCGTGCAAGAGCAACTTCAAGAAGAACATGCGTCAACTGGAGGTAAGACTATTAGATTTAGCTATGTTCTCTTGTATTTCAGATATTACATTCGTTGTCATCCCCTTATTATAGGAATGTCGAGGTCGGGTATGGGTAAGAGGCATATGTACCGTACAGTTTCAAGTGTTCTACAAGAACCGGTTGTTCACCAAGAGGATAATAGCGACAATGTTGCCACACAAGAGCATCTTCAACAAACAAATGTGTCAAATGGATGTAATAGCAGCCGAGTTGCCTTGCAAGAGCAATTCCAACAACAACATGCGTCAATTGGAGGTAAGATGATTATATTTAGCTATGCTTCTTGTATTTCAGGTTAATATTGTCTTAGAAACATGTGTTTATGATTAATTTTGAATCTGGCTAACTGTTTTTGTAACTCATTTTGAATTGTCATATTGTAATACAGGTGAGCATAATAAGAAGAAAATTAGTAGGGTGGATATTGCCTCAAGAATGAAAGATATATTGGTGGCTCAAACAATTCTACCACCTGCATCCCCGGCAAATCATGAACAACATTCTGATTCTAGTGGAGAAGATGAACTTGACGAGTTCTTGCAGGACAATGGCCTCACACATAACCAAGATGATGAAGGTATGTGTAGCATTGCATGTTATTTCGTTAAACTCCAAATGCTTATATGTTATGATGATCATACATCTTCTATTTGTGTATAGGTTCATTTACTAAAGGAGTTATGAAAACACGTGGCATGTACAAATCAGACGTGATTTATAAGAAAACTAAAAACGGGAAACTTTAGGTCAATGTGCCTGAATATGTCCTACGTGTTCTTGGTAATAATGCACGTCAATTTGTGAACTTTTGTGGATATACTCTTAGGAATACAGTTCCTTTAACTATAGATAAATGGGCGTTTGTTAAGGAGGAGTACTGTGAGAGAATGTGGCTGAAAGTAATGGTAAGTCATAACTATCATTTTATCATGAAAATACTTATATTACCAGTGTTTATCTAATGTTAATTCTTTTGAAATCAGGATAAATTTCAGCCACCAGATTGTGAGAAAAGAAGGCTTCGAGATTTTTGTGAGGAAGAATTCAAACGCTTGTTTCAAGGTTGGAAGGGACGATTAAGCAGACATTACAAAAAATGCCTTAAAAAAGGCTGTGAACCATTACAGCATTGTCCCATATCAGTGAGTGAACGTGATTGGAAGCATTGCGTTGAAAGGTTTAAATCAGATAAATTCAAGGTATTACATAGATATTTAGTATTTTCTGTATCGTTCACATTCAATTTTACACATATATTGCTCGTAATATAATGTTTTAACAATTGTCTATGCAAAAAGTTAGTGAAAGAAATTCTCGGAATCGCAATTTAGAAAGGTGGATTAAGCACACCACGGGCCCTCTCTCTTTTGCTGAAGTGGAAGAAATACTGGTTAGGACATGTGAACTTTCACAAATATGACTTTTATTTGAATTTTAACAAAGGTATTGTTTTTGTCAGACCCAACAAAACAACAATGTCAAGCCGCCTGCTGATGTTATATGGCTAGCACAACATACCCATAGAGATGAGGATGGCTATCGGTGGGTCAATGATCAGCGCTCGCAAGAAGTACATGTATGTTTTATTAACTATAACTATATACATAACATCTTCATGTTTTTAAACTTATTGTTTTATGTATGTTGTTAAATCAGGCTAAACTTCAAGAGCTTGTTGAACAATCTAGTCAAGATGGATCAAACCCCATGACTGATGTGGAGATACTTACAACAGTGCTGGAGCCACGATCAGGCTATGTTAAGGGAAAAGGAACAGGCTATCGAGGGCATTCAAAACGTTCCAACCACCAAGAAGATCAAGTTGCTGAAATAGAAACCCTGAAGAGAACAATGGCGGAAATGAAGGAGGAACATGAAAGGAAAATTGAAGAGCTCCGTGCTGATCAAGACAGGAGGGTACATGATGCATTTGCAGCTTTTAGAGAAGAATTCATCCAATCAATGCCTTCTCAGCCTTGAGTATGATGTAAGTGTCACTCATCCCTTAATATGTAGAATATAATGTATGTGAAGTTTCAATAGGAATTGTGGATCTTCCATACTATACAAAGGGTCACATTAAAATCTGAATTGAAAATGTTTATTATGAGATTATCAACGCTAGAATACATACACTGCTCATCATCGATTTTGTCAACATTTTTCTTTAAATTTCACAGGGTCATGATTATCAGACCTGAGGATCCAATTGATGTGGATATTATACTTCCAGATGCTTGTCCTCTCTCTCTCTCAAAGAATTTTATTACGAATTGCGTGATGTCTACTTGGTTTTTGTTTTGTATGTGCTTGGTGTTCTGGGTTGATAATTCCAGGTTGGGATTCTGATTTGCAGGTTTTGGAGGTTGTTTTTTGTTCTTGGTGATTCTGGTAACATTTTGTTCTTGTTGTTGATGATGGTGGTAGTGGTGGTGTGGTTTTCTCTGATTGCCTCCTTAATCAAATGGGATGTTTCCAATTCTAAGGTTTTAATTGAAAATCTCATGATCTGCAACATGGTTTTCTGAGAGGTTTGATCTTGCGGTTTGCATTGGGATCATGCATCAAATTTTCTAATTTTCTTTTGCATGTTCAGTTATTTGATATAATAGTCCGATTAATGGTATTTGACGAGGGGGATTTAATTTTATCATGTGATTTCAGAGTAGATCAAATCTTCTCTGTTCTTGTGAATTTTGAGTTCATTGATATTTTTCTCTATGTTTCGACCTATAACATATTTATTCTGTTTAATTATCTATAGTTTCCTAGGATTATGCTTTATAGGAGGATCAAGACTGGTGAAAAGCGGAGGTTTGAGAGATGAGTTTGAAACATGATAAGATAAAGAAGGTATCTTTCTGTATTAATTTATAATGTTTTTCGTTCTATAACAAATGCACTTGCTTTCTCTCCTTGCGAGATCTATGCTTTTTTGATTAGGAAAAGCAGGCTCAGAAAAAAGGTTAGTGAACTAACCAACATCATTTAGCGAGAATAAAGTATGTTTTTTTAATTATATCATTTTACTTTTTTTATTCATCATGTCTTTATTTTTTTTGGCATTAATCTATACTACAGGCTTATGTCCAACAACTAGAGACGAGTAGGATCAAGCTAACTCAGCTAGAACAGGAGCTTCAGAGAGCCAGGGCTCAGGGTTAATGTAGCTATGTTCACAGCGTGTTCTGTGTGCGTGTTCTGTATCATTTTTCTACTTTTATAATGAAAGTTCTTTTTGTTCTTTGTTTTGTTAGAATGTAGCTATGCACCTAACTGCTCTAATAGTGTCTCCAATTTCATTGCAGGCAGGAGCTTAAACCTTCATCACTGACACTATGATGAGCTTGCATTGCAATTCAATACTCAATGTGCCGAGGCGTGCAACAATTTAGGAGTTATATACCAGGACAGGGACAATCTTGACAAAGCTGGGGACTTTTGTTATCAGGTAAGCTTAGATTAGGCATTTGACGCTGAAACGAATTAAAAATATACACCCTATGGTTGTGGTAGATAAGATAATTTAATAACATGTTTGATTCATCTGAGCACGATTTGTTGGGTATTTAACTGTCCATTTGATTGAACAAAATATAGGGTTTTGAATTTTGAATTATGCTTTTTGATGTAATCAGACCCCAGGCTTGTATGCGTGGACAACCAGACAACATCAAATTATAAGCGGTTGATTGCAAATTGTTGCAAATTCTTCATATGCAGAGGCATACTATAACTTAAGTAAGCGGTTGATTCTCTTCCATCTGATAACATATTATTCTTTGTTGTTTTATTTGTAACCTTGTAGTATGTGAAGTTAATTAATCCAGATTGCAGAGCATTGTCTATGGCCATTCCCATTTGAACATAGCTTCTGGGTGCTGGGAAGAGGCATGTAACCTTTAACACTTGGAATTTTTTACAAATGATATATTGGAGCAGTGGAATTATTTACAAATGATATATTGGAGCACATATGATCGCGCTCGCGCACATATGATATACACATATGCGGTCATGTATGACTGTGCGTGTATTATCACTTCATCACTTTAAACAATATAATTTTAAACCCATAATTTTAAACAAGTTCATTGCTTCATCTTGTAATTACAGATTTTAGTTGTCTTAAGTTCACATAAATCACAATCACAACCCATGAAATTACATGTATGCATCATAAAAAGACAAGCCACCATCAAGTTACAAATATAGAAGTAACCATTTTTGACACGTATCCGATTGATATTAAAAAGTGTATGATACATGTTTAAGAAGTGTTCAGAAGTGTTCAGAAGTGTCGATGTTCATTATAGGTATCTTTATGTTTGGCACATATACAACTTAATGACAAAACAACCTATGCTGCATAGTAAATCACAAAGTGGCATACTGAATAAGGATGATATAAACATATATGTATATTATATATATGTTATACATGTCATGTATATGTACACATGTACACATGCATACAAACACTTCAAAGAATATATTTTTTAAACACAATTTAAATAAGTTCTTTGTTTTATCTTGTATTTATATTTTCTAGTTGTTTTAAGATTTTCATAAATTGCAAGCATAACTCATGCAATCACATGTATGCCCCATTAAATTGCAAGTATACCTACCATCAAATTACAAATATAGAAGTAATCATTTCCGACATGTAGCTGGTAGGTATTGAAAGTGTATGACGTGTTTGAGAAGTGTTCGGAAGTGCCAGTGTCCAATATAGGTGTCGGCATGTCTGTTACTTGAACAACTTCATGATAGAAGTACCCATGTTACATAGTGAATTACTTCATCTTGTATATACATGACATATACTTGCACGCACACACATACATGCGCACATGCACACTTACATATACATATATACATGTCATACATATGTATACTATGCATATATGTATATGTCATGCATACATACACACACACACACCACACACACATATGTATGTATGTATGTATTGTATACGTTTGTATGAGTACTTGTGTCATGGTATCCTCAAAATTCCACTCCACTTTTTGAACGATCGGTAGTTTTTAATTCGATCTTCACATTCTAAAGCCCAACTACACTCAAGATTCAGTGAAATCAAAACTTTTCTCGTTGAGCTGTTTGTTTGAAAGTTAATTGTTTTACAACAATAAAATTTTATACTCACTAGATCTTTGATGGGTTTGATTTTTTAAATATGAAGATCAAAATGAATGGAGCGGATTGTTCACAAAATGTGGAGAATAGACTTTTCAGGCGCTGCATGGTAATAGTGTTCATATGTCATATGATACATAATATTCTCTTGCATACATATATAAATGCATGCTTACATAAATACATGTATACTAGAGTCAGCATAGAACTTATATAATCAGCAGTTGAAGCCTGAAAATTTTCATAAAAACTTCTCAACATGGTCAGTAATATCTGTTTCTGTTTAATGATGATTATATAATTTATCACTCTTTTATCATCAACCGAATTTCTTATGGCAATGCGCTCCGAATAGTATCATTTGGTATGCACAGTGCTGCTCAAGTTATTTTTGAAGACAAGTTGTGTAAGATATATAGCAAAGAATGTCATAAATTAGTGCATGCAACTTCATCATATTGAATGGTGAATTTTTGTGTGCTTTCAATAGTGCTTTTTGGAAATTTAAAGGTTAATCATCTGAACAGTGAGAATTTAAGACTCTTTTTACTTGAACATAGTTGGTTCACACAGGCTGGGGAGTACCCTTTCTTATATGCTTTTCGAATATGTTGTGTTTGCTAGTGTAGCTTTTTCTTCGTAAACTTGTCATACGTTCTATCCATTTAAATCATTGCATCACCAGTCATGTTTAACGCATTGCAATGGTCAACTGTCCTGTTTAACGCAATATACAAATTTTTAAATATGAGTTGTATTGGAGCAGTGGGATCATACATGAAATAATTTTTCACTTGAATAATTGGATGTATCTGTGGCAATCTTAGTGGATGATAGGTGAAATGTTTTGCGATATAAAAGCTAGTGGCCTGGGTATGACAGAATTAGTTAAAACTTAAGCTGCCACCACTATTATGACTATATTATAACCCTCGATGAATAAAGAAATTTACGTTCATGCTAATATTGGAATTTTAGGAAAGTAATGGTGAATTGCGTCAGTTAATTAACTGATGATATTGGTGTGCAGAGAGAGTATGAAGAATTCAATGTGAGGATCAATCCTTTGGTAGCAAAAGCTCAGAAGAAACCTAAGGAAGGGCGGATAATGTAGGATGGGACTCCATGGCCTGGCAATAACACCAGGGAACATCCTGGAATGATTCAGGTCTGAGAATCAAATAACTCATAAATCATACTTGTGCAAGAAAATACTTGAACATGCATTTAGTAATATTGAGTCATATATGTTATAAGATTCTTTGGACACATAAGTGCATATATAGTAGCATTCTGATGTATAACATGAATAAAAACTTACTACTGAAATGGACAATATTTTCTGGAAATAACTCGAAAAATCCTGTAGGTATATTTGGGAATTGCAGGGGCACTTGATGTCGAGGCAAAGATGGTGTACGTCTCCATAGAAAAACGCCCTGGCTACTAGCACCACAAGAAGGCAGGGGCGATGAATGCGCTGGTCCGTGTTTCTGCAGTGCTAACGAACGCACCCTTCATGCTGAATCTCGACTGCGATCACTACATCAATAACAGCAAGGCAGGGAGGCTATGTGCTTCCTGGGGAAGAAACTGTGCTACGTCCAGTTCCCACAAAGATTCGATGGCATCGATCGCCACGGTCGGGTATTCTTTGATGTAAGCTTGCACAAACCAACAACCAAGCATCTGCATACAGTATATATATGTTTCCGTTGCTGAGTTGAGTTTGTGTGTTTAGACCATCATCAAAGGTCTTGATGGGATCCAAGTATATCAGAACTAGATGTGTGTTCAACATGCAAGCCCTCTATGGCTATGATGCAAAGACTCATAAGCGGCCGAAGATGACATGCGACTGCTGGCCATCATGGTGCTGCTGCTGCTGTGGGTCGAGGAAATCCAAGGCAAAGAAGGAAGAGGGAGAGAGAGGATCCATGAACATGTTCATTTCATGTATGATGCCCATTGAACATGTTCATTTCATGTGGTGTGTTATTTTTCTTAATAAATTAATTTCTCCCTGAACATGTTTGGTTATCAACCATCTCATGCTCACTGATAGTGTGGATTGTTTGGTTGAGAGTGTGTATGGCTTTGTAGCTTAATTGAGCTGAATTTAAATTTTGTTTTGTTTGCGTAATAAACAATTTATAAATTTTATCTGTCATAATGCTTGTTGCTATATCTCATTGATATTGGATTGTTTTGAATTCAAATTGAACTTGCGCTTGCTCATGAAAGTCTTCTATCTGGTTACATTTGGGGAATTTTGTTGCCAAACATTCTGGGAATTTATGGAATTTTATTTTTCGTTGTCAATCTTATCAATGGCAACTATATATCAGTGTCGTTGCTATTACCGGCAATGGCAACTACCATTGTCGTTGCCATTGTCGGCAATGGCAACGAGACGGTCGTTAGCAATGTCATTGTCATTGTCGTCAATGGCAACCTTGTGTCGGTACTATTGCTGTCAATGGAAACGACTTGTCTCATTGCCATTGAGATCAATTGGTCGTTGCCATTGTCGGGCCGACAACGGCAACGACCTCTGTCGTTGCCATTACCGGTAATGGCAACGATCGTAACGACCTGTGTCGTTGCCATTGACCGATAATGGCAACGACCGTAACAACATGTGTCGTTGCCATTGACCATTAATGACAACATTGTGTCGTTGCCATTGCTGTCGATGGAAACGACTTGTCTCGTTGCCATTGAGATCAATGGGTCGTTGCCATTGACGGCTCGTCAATGGCAACGACCCGTGTTGTTGCCATTGCCATCAATGGCAACTACACATGTCGTTGCCATTGACGGTAATGGCAACGACACATGTCATTGCCTATGCCTGACACCCAATGGCAACGACCCCTCTTCACAATTCTTGAAAGCCTTTCGTAACGACAAATATCGTTGCCAATAGTACCTATAGCAACGACTATTTGGTCGTTGCCAATATCTTTGGTAACGGAGGTTACAGCTACAACATAGCAACGACAAATTGTCGTTGCCATAGATATCTATGGCAACGATTTTGGACTTTTGGCAACGACTTTTGTCGTTGCCAATAATCGGTTTTCTTGTAGTGCCAGAGCTCGCTCGGAGTAGAAGTAGGATGCTCATCACCCGCCAAGGGCGACCGAGAGGACCAAGGGCAGCACCGTTCCGTTGATATCCCTGTCGACCCATTGGCTCATCGGACACGACAAACAACCTAGTACAAGGGACACCACTGACACTTCCGCCGCTCGACATCCAGATAAAGCACCCCCTGACTGCTGCGTCCCTTGACAGTTGGTGCTTTCGGCTCTAACACCCTGACAAAAGCACCCCTAGCCGTTGCGCAGTCTAACAAAATCATAGCTGACACGCCCAGTCCTGACATCCTCGTCCGAAGCTTCAGCTGACAGATGGGCTAGCTCAGCACGCCAGGTCATCCTCACCTAACCACACTCATCAGGTATAAATACCCCTTTACCTCCATCGAGGAAGGGGTTGGCCAATTAACTCTCATTCAAGTTATTCACACACACGGGCAAAGGTCTCCCATATCTTTGTTCTTTCACAATAGCTCACCACGTTAAGTCGGCACAACTTCAATCTGGCTTACGTGTCTAGCCCCTGTTTCTGAGTCCTAATTCTAACTTAGGTATCGGAGAGGCTAAGGGTTGGACCCCAACCCGGCCTTTCTGACGAGCTGCTACTTGTGCAGGCGAGCTCGTCTTCACAGATAGCGTTCAACTCCAATCTCCGGCAGTACGGTTGGTGCACGGAGTCCTCGCGGAATCGATCCTGTGGTCGGCCTTTGTAGTGCATACAACTTCGTCACTCCCTCACAACCTGTCCAATCCCCCTAAATTTCATTCCATTGATACAACCATCGTGCCCTTGGTTCCCCCAACAAACAAATTCATTGTACGCAAGTTCTACCCCGCAACAATTGGCGCCGTCTGTGGGAACAAAGGGTCACACCCATGTCTAACTCCATACATATCTTCCGAGATCCTGACCACGGCAAGTCCCCTATGGATCAAGATTCACAATCTCACCCGAGGACCCCCTCGACTAATCGTCCCCTGAGGGCATGGCTGAGACCGTCCAGACCTCTGCCCTGTGTTGTGCAACAAAGCTTCAAGGCCTTCACTAAGATGATGGGAGGCTTCGAGACGGCCAGGACTGAGGCGTCTCTAGGTCCCTCTGAGCCCCCTAACCTAAGGCACAATCTTCGTCCTCATTTTGAGGAAGAGGCGGGGCAGAGAGGGCTCGCCGAAGAAAAAGTGACCCAACAAAGACTCGACGAAGAAGAGATGGAGGCCACATGAAAGTGGAAGCTCGATGTAGAAGTAGCGGCCGACAAGAGGCGACAAGACAACAAGGCTGAGGCCGCGTGTCAGGCCCATCTCGACGAAGAAGCCACGTGTCGACATCTCGGCTTCATCATCACCGAGCGTGAGAGACTTTGGCAGGAGAACCATGAGATCCTGGAAGTGTCGGCCTTGGACCGGCGTCGCAGGAACGCTCAGAGTCCACCCTCGGCGGGATCCCCGCTGCGCGGGAGGAGCCCGCCTAGGCAGCCTCCCCAACCCCAGGAGCATGGTGATCGTTGCCAACAAGGTAGGGACCGGAGCAGAACCCCGGAGAGATGGAGGGAGCACACCCTCAAATGCCCCGCCTACCCCGAGGAAGCCACGCCCTTGGCAAGGTGGATGACGGCCTTCAGACCTTCGAGATTCAAGCTCCCCCAGCTGATGACCTACAACGGAGCAGGTGGTGCCCTCGTGCACATACATCAATACCAGGGGGCGATGGTGATGCAGGGGATAGATGATGTTTTCCTCTGCCGAGGATTCCAGCAGAGGTTGAAGAAGACCGCCGTGGAGTGGTATCACAGCCTCCCCGCCCGATCCATCGAGTGCTTCGGAGATTTGTCCCACAAATTCTACCAGTAGTTCCGTTCCGGGCGAATGAGGAAAAAGCCACGGACTACCTATTCACGATCGTCAGAGAGAAGGGGAGATGATCGGGTAGTACTTGCGCCGCTTCCAAGATGAGAAGTTGGGTGTGGTAGCCTGCGGAGACGAGTTGATCATGGCGGCCTTCAAGGCGGGATTGACGAACCGGAGCCTTTACAAGGCCCTCCTCAGAGACCCGCCTGCTGATCACTCCTTATTTTACACTTTTTTCCCGCATGTTTGCATGCCGTTTAGATCGCCCAAATCATGTTTTTCACGATATATCGACGATATTGCGATGCTTTTCACGATTTGTTGTTTTTGTCGCATTTCAGGTGATTTGGAGCGATTGGGAGTGATCTCGAGATACGCCTACTCCAGAGTGTCACCGACGACCTCCCCGAGGGGTATTTTGCTGTTGGAGAGGAGCGGAAGAAGAACGGACGTCGCAGGAGCGACGAGGAGGCCAAAACAAGCTGTTTGGGCATTTTTAGTGTCCCACTCGGCCGAGTGAAGGAGTCACTCGGCCGACCAGCGAGACATCGCTCGGTCGACCAGATCAGACACGATTCATATGTGCACTTGGCCGAGCGACGGAGACCACATCGGCCGAGTGACGAGATCCCGTCCGCCCGAGTGGCGCCCAGACGAAGCCATTCAAAAATCACCAACTTACTGTTTTTCGGCTGCCTGAGCTTCAGAAGACCCACTCGGCCGAGTGGATAATGCCGACCGCCCGAGTACCAAGAAGCCATCGGCCGAGTGACGACAACTCACTCGGCCGAGCCGCCCCCGAAGTGAAGACCCCTGAAGATCGAGACTTACTGGAAATTTACAGGGTTTCTCACTCGGCCGAGCGACTTTTGTCACTCGGCCGAGTGTGACGCGCTGCCTGTAGCGAATATTGCGGATTTCAGGCTGCGCAGGGGTATTTTGGTCACAGTTTTTGGACGATTTTGGGGGGTATTTAACCCCTGTTTTTACCCTAGTTTTAGAGAGCTTTTTCTCTTAGATTTTTGCAGCTTTTTAGATTAACTTTTTAGCTTTATTCTTGTGATTGGAGAGGAGACAAAAGTTGATTTTTGTTGGATTATTTGAAGAACTCAATTGGTTTGCCTCTCTCTTCTCTAAAAATTCTATTTTTATTGCTTATCTCAATATTGTGATGAATTCTTTTGTTTATTTCATTAATTATTTTTGTGTTTGTGCTATGAATTGTGAGTAGTCTCCACGTCTTGGGGCGTGGGGATGAACCCTGCAAGCCCAATTTCATATTTGTGATGAATTGGTAGAGATTTTGCTAGAATTGTTATTAGGGATTAGTTTGGGAGCGATTTACTACGGATGGCTAGGAGTTCATATCGATTGGGATTTGCAAGAGATTGGATCCCAATTCGATAGGAAACCCTCGAAATCCGAATTGGGTTGGAATCGAATTTCCGTAGTATCGGTTTGCAAGAGATTGGACCGATACTAGGGTTCCCGATTGCAATTCCGTGCCGATACCCGTTTGCAAGAGATTGGACGGGTAGGAACTATCTCAACCTAGGTCGCGGGCCGAGTTTGCAAGAGATTGGGCTCGGTGCGCGATTGAACGATGATGTTGATCCTAATGCTAGCTTCCCTAGGCTAGGGTTTGCAAGAGATTGGACCCGAACCTAGGATAGCTATAGACCGGCAACAGCGCGAGAGCGTGAGCTTGGTTCTACATTCAGTTGCAACTAGTTCATCCAAAATCTTATTCTGGCAATTTTGATACCGATGAACCACATTTACGAAATACGGTGAGTAGCGGGAATTCCCCATTCCCTAGACGTTCTTTATTTGATTTGATATTTCCGTACTTTGTCTGACGATTGTGACAGGATCGCCAAAGGCAAATTTCTCTCTTCTTAAATAGCCAGGTTGATTAGAACAAGCACGATCATTCGTCCTCCCTGTGTTCGATAACCCGCTCGCTGCTATACCGTGCACTTGCGGTAAAACTACAACCGTTCTTTGGGTCACATCCCGGAGCGACCAAGTTTTTGGCGCCGTTGCCGGGGAGGGTATTTTGACGGTGTTCGGCATCGACCACCGGGTTATTTCTTCTTTCTCTCTTTCTTTACTTTCTTCTATATCTTGTTGTAACTTTGTTCGCAGCCCTATTTGCATATTCTCCCCGTATTTTGCATAAGATCTTAACAGGGAGAATGGAGGATGCAATGTCAACAATAGAACTCAGTCAGGAAGACTATGACTCCTTCACAAATCTCCTTAAGGAGCTTGTCGACGAGGTCCACGCTACCGGAGCTTTTGCTATCGATATCAAGGACCCCGACGAACAGCTGTTTGCTAGTTTTGTGATGGACCAAGTCTCCCCGGATGGGACTATCGGAGGCAATGTCAGAGTTGATGTGATCGACGACAAATTATATTTCAAAGACGGTAGAACAAGCGTCGAAGAACACTATACTCCCGAAGAATCCTTCGAGCAACCCGACATTCAGGGAGTTACACTCTTTGACGCTCACTCTTGCTTTTATGAATCGTCTGGTATGTTTCTTGATTCCAGGCACGAACCAGAGCAGAGTGAAGGTTTTGGCGATGCTAGCACAGAATCGGAGAGCGCCTATTTCGATGCCTCGTCCTCACTAAGTAGTGAGTCTGACTCGTCACAAGAGAGCGCACCACCTGAGCATGAGCTAAACCCGGATGACAAGGAAAAAGCAAAACTCATGCGAGCTGATGAAGTGGAAGGAGCAGTGCCTCTTGAGGTAGAACTTAAACAATTACCTCCGAATCTAAGGTATGCCTTTTTGGGTAATAAATTAACTTTCCCGGTGATAGTCAATTCCCACCTCACACAAGATCAACTTGAAAAACTCCTAGACGTTCTTAGGAGCCACAAAGATGTTCTGGGCTACACTATCTCCGATCTAAAAGGGATAAGCCCTAGGCTTTGCACGCATAGGATCCATTTGGAGGATACCGACGCCACCTCCATAGAGCCTCAAAGGCGGTTAAACCCGAACATGAAGGAGGTGGTTAAAAAGGAAATCCTAAAATTGCTAGACGCCTGTATTATCTATCCTATCTCAGACAGTAGGTGGGTTAGCCCCGTTCACGTCGTCCCCAAGAAAGGGGGGATGACAGTCATAAAAAATGAAAAAGGTGAGCCCATATCTACGCGCACCGTCACGGGATGGCGAATGTGCATTGACTATAGGAAACTCAATAAAGCCACCCGAAAGGACCATTACCCATTGCCCTTCATTGATCAAATGCTTGAACGCCTAGCAAAACATAAATACTTTTGCTATCTAGATGGGTATTCGGGATTCTTCCAAATCCCTTTGCACGAAGACGACCAAGAAAAGACCACTTTTACTTGTCCTTACGGTACCTATGCCTACCGAAGGATGCCGTTTGGTCTTTGTAATGCTCCCGCCACTTTTCAGAGGTGTATGACATCCATATTTTCCGATTACATTGAAAATATTATGGAAGTTTTTATGGATGATTTTTCGGTTTATGGGAGTGAGTTTGACTCTTGTTTGGCCAATCTTACTAAAGTCCTTAAAAGGTGCCAACAGAATAATCTCACTCTAAATTGGGAGAAGTATCACTTCATGGTCACGGAAGGTATAGTCCTCGGGCACCTTGTTTCCTCGAGAGGAATTGAGGTAGATAAAGCAAAGATTGAGGTAATCGCAAAACTTCCTCCTCCTATTAATGTCAAGGGCATTAGAGGCTTCCTTGGTCATGCGGGGTTTTACCGCCGCTTCATCAAGGATTTCGCCTCGATTGCCCGGTCACTTACTTCCTTGCTCGCTAAAGATACTCCTTTTATTTTTTCAGGGGAATGCTTGCAAGCCTCAACACCTTGAAGGAAGCACTAGTTTCCGCGTCCATCATACAACCACCGGATTGGAGCCTTCCCTTTGAGCTAATGTGTGATGCTAGTGACCAAGCCATTGGAGCGGTATTGGGACAAAGAAAAGATAGGAAGCTTCATGCGATATACTACGCGAGCAAGACATTGGATGACGCGCAGAAAAACTACACAACTACCGAAAAAGAGCTTCTAGCGGTCGTCTATTCCATCGAGAAGTTTCGCTCCTACCTCCTTGGTTCCAAGGTGATTGTCCACACCGACCATGCGGTGTTGAAGTATCTTTTGAACAAGAAGGAAGCCAAACCTCGGTTGATTAGGTGGATACTCTTGTTGCAAGAATTTGATTTGGAGATCAGAGACAAGAAAGGTACGGACAATGTCGTAGCGGATCATTTGTCTAGGCTCATTCACGACAAGGAGGATGAGAGTTTACCTATCGACGACACATTCGTGGATGAGAGGCTATATGCCATAAGGACCGGAGAAGTACCTTGGTACGCGGACTTCGTCAACTACTTGGCTTGTGGAATTAAACCGCATGGGATGCCCACGCATCAAAAGAGGAGATTCCTGTATGAGGTCTGTAGCTATTTTTGGGAAGATCCATACCTCTTCAAGATATGCAAAGATAGTGTCATTCGGAGGTGTGTTTCTAAAGAGGAGGCAACGTCTATCATTTTGCATTGCCACGGTCTACCATGCAGAGGGCATCATGCCGCCTCTAAAACAACCGCTAAGATCTTGCAGAGCGGATTCTTCTGGCCAACAATGTTTAGGGACACCCACGCTTTTGTGAAGGGGTGTGATAGATGCCAACGGACCGGGAATATCTCTAAGCGCAATGAGATGCCGATGAGACCCATCCAAGAAATTGAGCTTTTTGATTGTTGGGGAGTAGACTTCATGGGGCCATTTCCGTCAAGCAATGGTAACAAATACATCCTATTGGCCGTTGACTATGTCTCCAAATGGGTGGAAGCAATCGCCACCCCTACTAATGATGCAAGGGTCATCTCCAAGTTCTTTAAGCAAAATATCTTCCCGCGCTTCGGAGTGCCTCGTACCTTGATAAGCGACGGGGGAAGCCACTTCATAGAGAACAAGTTTGAAGCCATGCTAAAGAAGTACGGGGTAAACCATAGAGTTGGCATGGCATATCACCCCCAGACAAGCGGCCAAGTGGAAGTCTCAAATAGAGAAATTAAGCAAATTCTTGAAAAGACGGTGGATCGATCTAGAAAGGATTGGTCAATGAAGCTAAACGATGCTCTATGGGCATATCGCATGGCCTTTCGCACTCCCATAGGCACCACACCGTTCCGACTCGTTTATGGGATAGCTTGCCACTTGCCGGTAGAGTTGGAACACCGCGCATATTGGGCCATCAAAACCTTTAATTACGATTACAAGAGTGCGGCGGTGAGGCGACTCTTGGACATCAACGAGCTTGATGAGATAAGAAGAGACGCCTACGAAAGCTCAAGAATTTACAAAGAAAGGACCAAGATCCTCCACGATGCCCGCATAACCGTCACAGACTTCAAAGTAGGAGACAAGGTCTTGCTCTACAATTCACGGCTCCGACTATTTCCCGGTAAGTTGAGGTCACGTTGGTACGGACCTTTCACCATTAAGAACATACAACCGGGAGGGGCCTTCGAGTTGGAAAGCAAAGACGGAGCCTCGTTCAAGGTAAATGGTCAGATACTCAAGCATTATTCCGAGGGAGTCCCATCGGGAGAAATCAATAGAATATATCTACTTAAGGGACGCCCGGATGATCTTTCATACCTCCTTGATGAGGTGATTGAAGAGGTGATCCCTCACTCAATCGGCGCTCTATTCGTTGAGGATTTCGAGGAAGGCCCGGATTTAGGCCAAGATGAGAAGAAAATTGATTCCCCCGACCTCTCCGCTGAAAATGATGAAGGTGACGCTGATGTCGCAAGGATTCGAGAGCTCTGCAAGCTCTCGAAATTGAAGTCTCCGAAGAAAGCTCCGCCGATACGGAAATCGGCGTCACCGGTGAAGCCGTTGACCGGAGCAAACGCTAGCTTGGGGGAGCCTCCCCCCAACAATATTCGAGACGGGAGACCACCGAGGGAGAACACGCCGCCGCAACTTCCGAATCCAAGCGTTCTCCCCGGAAAGTTTGATGGGTGCATCTCATATGCACCAAACATCCCGCATTAATCGAAAATCATAGGGGGTCGAGCTCACGACCTTAAACGAGCGCTTGTCGGGAGGCAACCCGACGGTTATTGCTTTATTTTTACTTTTTCTTTGTTTTTGTTTTAGAAATTTTTAGTGTTTTGAGTCGTTCGCCCAAAAATTTTGTGATAACGGGTCCTATTTTCCTTGACAGGAGAGGAGATAGGTAAATCCATCATGAGGAGGATGAACGAGGTGATAAGGAGCACCCCAGGAAGGCGCTCGATGCTTAGGAGGAAGATGAAATCGACTGGAGGAAGAAAGACGGAGTTTAGAGCCAAAACGAAGACAAACAGCAGAACACAAGGCTCACTCGGCCGAGTATACTAGTCACTCGGCCGAGTACACAAGTTCGTCCGGCCGAGCCGCTCACGAACGAGGGAAGTCTGATGTACCCAACTCTCTATTTATTTTCCTGATTTTAGTATAACTGCTACTCGGCCGAGTATATATATTCACTCGGCCGAGTAAAACAGATACGCTCCTAGGGCGAGTCTTGCCGAGTAGCTTGAGCCACTCGGCCGAATGGACTTACTCCACTCGGTCGAGGCTGGCAAGGCCACTCGGCCGAAGCGATAGCGGGTAGGGATTCTTCATTGATCTCGCTCGGCCGAGTGACCTTGTCACTCGGCCGAGTCGTAACTTTTGTTATATAAAGGGTCGGGGGGGCGCATTTTTCGAAACGACACAAACGCCCGACCCTTCGTATTCCCCTCGCCCGCTCGCCTCGCTCAACACCCCCACTCGCCCGACCACCCACCTCGTGCTGCCGATCGGCCAGCCACCGCCGGCCGAGCCCCGCCGCGCCTCGCCCGAGTCGCCGGCGGCGGCCACCACTCCGGCCACCTCCGGTAACCCCAATTTTCACCTTTTTCTCCTCTTTTGTGTGTTTTTCGAGGATCCGTGTGCTAAATGAACCCCAAACCCAAATCGATTTCTATATCTATCTATTATACCCCTAAAGCTCCATACGTTTTGAATATTACTCGCTGATATCTCCATTTCATGCGCAGGTTGTTTCTTGGAGCTTAGGGGAGCCCAGGGGAGCTTCTAGGGAATGATTCGGGCTTCGCGTAGGCGCTGTCTTCGCACTCTTCCATTGCTTAGCACTCGCGGCGTGTCGGGGTATACTCTTTCCTTT
The DNA here is from genome assembly GCA_030789695.1 of Scilla litardierei. Classification (NCBI taxonomy): domain Eukaryota; kingdom Viridiplantae; phylum Streptophyta; class Magnoliopsida; order Asparagales; family Asparagaceae; genus Scilla; species Scilla litardierei. Next base: position 709,905,724 of record CM061142.1, read on the forward strand.
ATTTTGCACACGCCGCACTTTTCACGCTTTTCGGCGCGCGCTCGGGGCCCATATGCCGCCCTGGACACGGCCGCGGTCGAAGAGAGTTTCCGCCAAGCGGAAGCGGTCGGATGATGCCGGCCCCTCCCACGAGTTGGAGGACTCTCATCCGCCTTCTCCACCACATCCCACACACCCCGTCCACCCAGCACAGCCTGCAGGCCCCGCATACCCCGCACAGCCTGCAGCGCCCGCACAGCCCGCACAGCCCACACAGCCACCCCTTGCCGCTCCACAGCCACCACCTCCGGCTCCACTTATCGGGCCGCTGGGGATCACGTTCTGAGACGATGCACACCGCGTCGCTTTCGAGCGTATCTCCCAGTGCTCGATCGTACCCTCCAGGTTTGCACACCTTGCCGACCTAGGACGCCTGGAGGTACTAGAGGGGATGCTCACGTTGTACGACAACGTGGGCTGGCGAGATTTCTTTCAGGTGTCGGCGGACACGTTTATCCGCCCGACACTTGAGATACTTAGTTCGATCGCCCGGACCGACGAGGGATGCTCGTTTCGGTTCATGGACCGGGAGTGCCAGGTCACTCTCGGTATGATGAGAGCCTTTTTCTCGTGGCCCGATGTCCCCGGGGCTGATCTAGGTTACGCCCCCACCCATATCCCCCCACCTTCCTTCGACACCGGTGCCTTCTGGGCCCGGATTACGCGTCTTCACGCTGCCTTTGACCCTAGTAGGGCCAAGGCCTCGGCCATTGTCCACCCCTGCCTCCGTATAGCTCAGCGCCTTATGGCGACGACCTTTTTGGCCAGATATGAGCCGGGCACGATGTCCACGCCAGAGCTCTACATGCTCTACGCGATGACACGGCCCAGAGCTCTATCTAGGGATGGCGATGAGCTGGTCCCCGCCGTTGTTATTGATGTCACGGCTTGGTTTTTGGACCGCATCATTGTATCGGTGGGCGCTCGCTCACCGATATGCTGCGGCGGCCTGATCACCTTGCTTGCCCTTATGACCAGCGAGGACTTCCCTGACGACCTGCGACGAGCACCGGGCCCCACTTCTCTGTCGATTGATGTTATGGCCCGGATGAAGATGCTTCGTCCGCACGGTGAGCGACACTGGGTCTGGTTGCACGGCCCTTACGGTGCCGATTACATGATTCTTCCGAGCCCAGCTCGGACTCAGATTGCACCGGCCCATGTGGACTGGCTCCCTGCGATGGATGTTCTGATCCCCGCTGCATACGTGCTCGGGGCCGAGCAGGCCCACGCTGCCCACGCTGCCCCCGCAGACCCTGTTGCACCTGCCGCGCCTGCTGCCCCTGTTGACCCCGTGGCCCCTCAGCCTATCCCCGATGTTTCCGATGCTCCTGACACCTCTGTCCACACCTCTGTCGGTGTCGGGAGTACCTTAGCTGAGCCCACTTCCACTGCTTCCTCGCCTGTCACCACCACCACTGGCCCTCTGTCTACTGAGCCCGTTTCCTCTGCCCCACCCGAGTGCCCGCCGACCATAGTTGAGTGCGGAGAGCCCTCTATCCCCACTGCTGCTGTATTTTCCGAGAGTGTCGTGGCGTCTGTCCACACTTCTGTGCCATCGACCTCTCCGGCCGCCTCGCTTCCACTTTTGTATTCTTCTTTTGCTGCGGCTGCCTCCACTTCTCACCGTCCTGCCCAGCCTCGCACTGAGGCCAGGCACCCACTTGCGAGCGCAGCCCCTTTTGTCCCCTTGCATGCTGAGCCCGTCACCTACGCCACCAGAGTACGCCAGCCCCGACCTGCACAGCCCCGGCCGGTGCGTCCCTCTGCACCACCTCCCCCCGACACTGTACTTCAGAGCATTCGTGCTCTCGAGGGGGCGGTGAGTGGACTCAGAGGAGACCTTAGGACCCTGTCCGCCACCGTCTCCGCGATGGCCGGCCGCTTTGACCTGCTCCCGCAGATTCACTACTGCCTTACCCAGGTCCTGGAGCGTCTCCCCCGCGTACCCATACCCACCCAGCAGGTTCCCACCCACACTTCCACACACACTCAGCCTGCTCCCACTTCCACACCCACCCCCGCTCAGCAGCCACTACCACCACCACCTCCTCCGCCTCAGGACGGAGCCGGCGCAGCCCCACCTTCTTAGGCACTCTTGATGCCATCGCTTCTTTTTGCCGTTGTGCTGCCCGTCTCTGCTGGGTCCTGATGCACTTTTGTCCACCCCCTCCCCTCACTGTTTCGATGATACGCATTTTCTGATAGTATCTTTTTATATCTTTTTTGGGAGAGAGGGATAGTTTTTGGTGCCACACCTATACATCTGTATCACTCCTATTTCTGCATGCATCATGACCGCATCATCTTTTCCGTTTCATTATTTTCTTATTTTTCATCATGCATGCATCCTCACTTGCCCTTCCCATTACTTGTCTCTCGGTGTGCCACACTTTGCACATTGAGGACACTGTGCCATTTAGCTTGGGGGAGTGGGTTCTCACGTTCTTTTTCGATTTGCCACATTTATTTTTAATTTTTCACACCATTTTCCGCTTTTGCACTTATTTTCATCATTTTTCTTTTTATTTTACCATGCATCACGTTTTTCTTATTTTTTCTATGTGCCGCATTGTAAATAGTTCTATTTTCCCTTTATCTTTATTTCTTTCCTTTTCATCTCATGCTAGAGATGACTTTTCTATGATGATGATGACGTGGAGTTAGCTTACTCTATTTGCATGCTTTATTTGTCATGTCTTAGACTTTATTTCTGATATCATATGCTATGACTTGCCTTGCATCTAGAGATAGTAACCCACACTTTTTTCACATGAAAATGGATGAAATTTTATTATTAGCTGAGTCTGAATATTCATATGTATGCTATCACAGAAAACACACCAACATTCACGCATTGAATGCTTATATCTGGAGTACCGATTTCTTTTCCTATATCACTTCTATATGCATGAATTGTACATTTCACTTCAGGATGATTGAATGATGTTAGCTATGATAAATCTGGATTAGTTAGCTTTTTTGTGATCGAAACTGAGTAGATTAGATTACCCTGCTGAAGTTGTCGTGCATGTCTTATAGAGTGAACCGAGAGATATATTTATTTCTTTCTCCACAAATCTTGAACATCATTTCTCTACTTTTAAAATCATTGGTGAATCTCCCCTTAGCGATTCTATTATATGGCATTTCCCCCGCTATTAATTCCTAGCTACAAATTTCCCGAAAAAAAAGAGAAAATATTCTTGTATATCATTATCTCTCTTTGAGTTGGGATCGTTGTGTATACATGCTATGTCATTGAAAAAACAACAACAGAAAAAAAAGAGCAAAAAGAAAAAGAAAAGAGGAAAAATCCTCAATGAAAGATCCCAACTCACTTTCTTTCTTTCTTCTCTCTTTTCGTGTTCATTTTCATTGCTTTTGGAGCTTTACAAAAATGGGGATGTGAATATTTTTTATGCCACCATGCTTATAGATAAGCTTGGGGGAGAGAATCCATTGATGTGTGAGAGAGTGACTACTTGACGTTGCACGACAACCTAGGCTAAGTAATATTCTATACTCGGTGAGATTTTTTTTAGCTTTACGAAATCCAGAAATCTAAGCCTAGCACTCATATCATGAAATCCACACTTTTCTATTCTCTCTATTCTATTGTGTGATACTCTTATACTCCTCAAAGAAAGCATTCAATTGAAAAGTGTGTGATCTGCGATTTGTATACCGCTTTAAATGATTCAGGCGATGTTAATTCTAAAATTATTCCATTTTTCATGATTATATCGTTGTTCGTGGGTTTTCTATTTCTATTTGCACTATTATACTATGATATCAAAATAAAACTCTTTGACATGTATTTTTCATTCAGTACATGCTATATGAGTAAGCGGAACCCACGTCCTGAGAAAATGATCTAGCAGCTTACCTCTTCGCTTCTTTCTTTCTTCTTTACTTTTATTTCGTTTTTCATTCTTCTCCGTTTTTCATTTTTCATTTTTCGCCATTTTCGTTTTCCGAATCCACCGGGTTCGCCTTTTACTTATCTTCCTCGAGGACGAGTAAGAGGTAAGCTTGGGGGATTTTGATCACTCCTTATTTTACACTTTTTTCCCGCATGTTTGCATGCCGTTTAGATCGCCCAAATCATGTTTTTCACGATATATCGACGATATTGCGATGCTTTTCACGATTTGTTGTTTTTGTCGCATTTCAGGTGATTTGGAGCGATTGGGAGTGATCTCGAGATACGCCTACTCCAGAGTGTCACCGACGACCTCCCCGAGGGGTATTTTGCTGTTGGAGAGGAGCGGAAGAAGAACAGACGTCACAGGAGCGATGAGGAGGCCAAAACAAGCTGTTTGGGCATTTTTAGTGTCCCACTCGGCCGAGTGAAGGAGTCACTCGACCGACCAGCGAGACACCGCTCGGCCGACCAGATCAGACACGATTCATATGTGCACTCGGCCGAGCGACGGAGACCACATCGGTCGAGTGACGAGATCCCGTTCGCCCGAGTGGCGCCCAGACGAAGCCATTCAAAAATCGCCAACTTACTGTTTTTCGGCTGCCTGAGCTTCAGAAGACCCACTCGGCCGAGTGGATAATCCCGACCGCCCGAGTACCAAGAAGCCATCGGCCGAGTGACGACAACTCACTCGGCCGAGCCGCCCCCGAAGTGAAGACCCCCGAAGATCGAGACTTACTGGAAATTTACAGGGTTTCTCACTCGGCCGAGCGACTTTTGTCACTCGGCCGAGTGCGACGCGCTGCCTGTAGCGAAAATTGCAGATTTCAGGCTGCGCAGGGGTATTTTGGTCACAGTTTTTGGACGATTTTGGGGGGTATTTAACCCCTGTTTTTACCCTAGTTTTAGAGAGCTTTTTCTCTTAGATTTTTGCAGCTTTTTAGATTAACTTTTTAGCTTTATTCTTGTGATTGGAGAGGAGACAAAAGTTGATTTTTGTTGGATTATTTGAAGAACTCAATTGGTTTGCCTCTCTCTTCTCTAAAAATTCTATTTTTATTGCTTATCTCAATATTGTGATGAATTCTCTTGTTTATTTCATTGATTATTTTTGTGTTTGTGCTATGAATTGTGAGTAGTCTCCACGTCTTGGGGCGTGGGGATGAACCCTGCAAGCCCAATTTCATATTTGTGATGAATTGGTAGAGATTTTGCTAGAATTGTTATTAGGGATTAGTTTGGGAGCGATTTACTACGGATGGCTAGGAGTTCATATCGATTGGGATTTGCAAGAGATTGGATCCCAATTCGATAGGAAACCCTCGAAATCCGAATTGGGTTGGAATCGAATTTCCGTAGTATCGGTTTGCAAGAGATTGGACCGATACTAGGGTTCCCGATTGCAATTCCGTGCCGATACCCGTTTGCAAGAGATTGGACGGGTAGGAACTATCTCAACCTAGGTCGCGGGCCGAGTTTGCAAGAGATTGGGCTCGGTGCGCGATTGAACGATGATGTTGATCCTAATGCTAGCTTCCCTAGGCTAGGGTTTGCAAGAGATTGGACCCGAACCTAGGATAGCTATAGACCGGCAACAGCGCGAGAGCGTGAGCTTGGTTCTACATTCAGTTGCAACTAGTTCATCCAAAATCTTATTCTGGCAATTTTGATACCGATGAACCACATTTACGAAATACGGTGAGTAGCGGGAATTCCCCATTCCCTAGACGTTCTTTATTTGATTTGATATTTCCGTACTTTGTCTGACGATTGTGACAGGATCGCCAAAGGCAAATTTCTCTCTTCTTAAATAGCCAGGTTGATTAGAACAAGCACGGTCATTCGTCCTCCCTGTGTTCGATAACCCGCTCGCTGCTATACCGTGCACTTGCGGTAAAACTACAACCGTTCTTTGGGTCACATCCCGGAGCGACCACCTGCCAACTTTGATGAACTGATCGTTCAGACAGAGAGGTATACACTGAGCGAGGAGGCCCTAGGGCTAAGGAAAGAGGTCGCCCGGGCCGGGGTATCCCACGGCAAGCATCGGCCCAATCATAGGCCACGGTAGAGGATAGGCCCCGGGGCCGCGACCAGCTGGCTCTGCCGAGACGCGACCCAGAGGGGCGTTGCCCGCAAGATCATCATGGCCTGGTGCAGGAGTTTGCCACCGCCAGAGAGCCAGTGCGGGCAATCCCGAGGTTGGAGGGACCCGTGCAGGCCCAATATACGCAGCTCAATGCCCCGATGATAAAGGTGTTAGCCGCGGCGACGAGGGCCGGGCTGCTTTCGGACCCGCCTCGAGAATTGAGGTCAGATCCGGCAAAGAGAGATCTTCAGAATTATTGTCGGTACCACCGGGATCACGGTCATGATACCGACAATTGCTTCACATTGAAGAGGGGGATCGAGTAGTTGATCCAAGCGAGACACTTCTCAGGCTTCGTCGAGGGCAGGAGGCCGATCCGAGAAGAGAGAGCCCTGCAGGGAGAATGGAGGCCGGACCCACCCCCAAACGATGAACAGGAGGAGCCTCGCCCGCCAAGAGCAGTCATGCACATATATGTGATATGCGGCGGGCCGTCCTGGGGGAGCGCATCATCGTCAGCCAAGAAGGCATACGTGCAGCAGGTGATGGCGGTGGGCCTTGGCGCTGAGGAGAAGCAGAGAATGGTGGCTCGACCTCCTATCACTTTCACTAATGATGATCTGGAGGGGGTCGAACTACCGCATAACGACGCCATCGTCATTGAGGCCCAGATCGGGACTGCCATCATTAGCCGCCTCCTGACCGACACCGAAAGCTCTAGCGATATTCTGTTCATGTCAACTGTCGAGAGGATGGGTCTGAAGCCAGTGGACTTAAGGCCTTCTACGAGACCCATCGTCGGCTTCATCGACCACTCAGTACCCATTTCCAGGGTAATCACTCTGCCAGTGTCATTGGGGGAGGAGCCAAAGGTCGTCACGTGTATGACACAGTTTGTTTTTGTCGACATTGCATCGGCATACAACGGGATCATAGGGCGACCTTACATGAACGCCATCGAAGCACTCCCCAGCCTGCTGCACAAGATGGTTAAATGTCAGACTCCGCGAGAGGTAGGGCAGGTACGAAAGAGCCAAAAGCTGTCCCGGAGTTGCTACGTGGGATCAACCATACACAAGGCCCCGGAGCAAGCCTTATCGGTCGACCTCCTCGATGAACGTGAGGATTACTGCAACCAGTGACCGACCACTGCGGAGGAGATCGAAGAAGTACCTGTGGCCGCCGAGGAGGGAAAGACTGTCTCCATCGGCACGAAGCTTCCGGCCTCTTTGAGGGCGGACCTCATCAACCTCCTCAGAGAGAACGTGGACATATTCGCATGGTCACCCTCGAACATGCCTGGAGTCGATCCCGCAGTGATCGATCACAAGCTAAATGCGACCCAGAATCTCGACCGGTCTGGTAAAAGAAGAGGAGCACTGGAGGAGAGAAGATGAGGGCGGCCTGCGAAGAGGTGGAGCGGCTTCTCCAGGCCAAGTTCATCAGGCCAATGTCGTCTTGGTAAAGAAGGCCAGCGAAAAGTGGCGCATGTGCATTGACTTCACGGACCTCAATAAGGTGTGTCCAAAGGACAGCTTTTCGTTACCAAGGATCGACCACCAGGTCGACCAGGTGTCTGGCTATGAGTTGCTGAGCTTTATGGATGCGTTCTCGGGTTACAACCAGATCCCGATGGAGAAGGAGGACGAGGAGAAGATGTCTTTCATACCGACAATGGCACCTTCTGCTATACGAAGATGTCGTTCGGACTGAAGAATGCCGGGGCAACCTATCAGTGAATGGTGGACAAGATCTTCAGCTAGCAGATCGGTCAGAATCTGGAGGGTTACATCGACGATATGTTGGTCAAGAGCAAGAAGGCCCCGGACCACCTCGTCGACATGCGGGAGACCTTCCAGAAGGTGCACCGATATGATCTAAGGCTGAACCTGACAAAGTGCATCTTCAGCGTGCAATCAGAGAAATTCCTGTTGGATATGGACGACATGTATACACCCATGAGGGGATGTATGAGGGTCTATGGACCTCGGATGTCGCGTACATGAAAGCATGTGCGAAGGGAACCTTTTCATGTATGAAAAGAACCACTCGATAAGTGGAAAAAGTCACTTTATAAGTGCATAAAGGCACTTGATAAGTGCATAAGGAAGAGGATAAGGAAATGTGCTAATATAGGCTAATTAGCTTATATATGGTTATTTCCTACAATAACTACCCCTTAGGCCTATAAATAGGACCCAAGGGTAAGGCTTTTAAGGCTAATCCTTCATGCCATAAGTTTGCATAAGGCAAACCTTTTCATCTTCTCCCTTCCATTAAAGTTCTTCATCCAAGTAGAGATTTAGACGGTGGAAATGCTGCTTCGATCCTCTGTGACGAAGTATCGATCGTTGTGGCGAATCCGAGGGCAAAGTTCAGAGACTGCATCGCAGCGTACGCTAACGTAAGTTTCTTCGATCCTCCATCTCCGCGTAACGGGATCCTCCATTGGTATCGGAGCCATATGGGTTTGCTCCGGTCTCACCGATGAATGACGTGTTGTCTCTTTCACGAATGAGTTTCCTTCCATTATGGATATGGTAGGAGCGCATCGTGACGGAGAGAACGCCAAAAGTTGTTCTTTTCACGTTAGGGTATTTTGCCATTACGGATATGGCAAGAACTCTCCGTGACGGGAAGAACTGACCGTTCATCTCGCCAAACTCGCACTCCTCATGGATGCTGAGTCTCCATTCAATAGGGAATGTGAACTCTCTTCATGTAGAGCGTGAAGTTTGCGGTCTTGGAAGTGTGTTTTTCGTTTTCTTTTGGCACACGGCCATTGAAGCATAACCACTTTCTCGATGAACGGGTGTCTCATCGGAGAAGAAGGTGGTTTCATACTTCTCATCGGAGAAGATGAACACAATGCACCCCCCCTCTGCCTTGAGGAGGGGGTTGGCTTCGGCCAATGACAACCACGCACACCCCCCAAGGGGGGGTGGACTCAACAAAGGGAAGGCCGGCTGGCCATGGCCATGGCCGGCCCTGTCATCGGCCAGGGTGGCCAGCCCTGGCCACCCTGGCCTCGGCCAGGGCCATGGCCGGCCCTGGCAGAGGACTGGGCAGAGCCGCCCTGGCCTCTGCCAGGGCCAGGGCCGGCCAGGAGATCGGCCCCGCCCTGGGGGCCGGCACTGGCCGGCCTCGGCCATGGCAGAGGCCCTGGCCGAGGGGCCAGGGCCCCCTGGCATGCCCTGGCTGGCCTCGGCCAGGGTAGTGGCCCTGGCCGAGGGGCCATGGCCACGTCGAGGAGGCCCGGCCCTGGCCAAGCCAGGACCGTCGAGCCCTGGCCTCGACCATGGTGATGGGGGGTCTGCATGGCCGGCCCATACGGGACCGGCGGCAGTTGCATACGGTAAAACTCCCTACTTGGGGGAATCCGGTCTTGGCACGGCCACGGCTCGACCCCGGTAATGGCCGGGGCAGGCCACAACCTCCTGCTGTAAAATACGTTTGCAAAATAAGATTGCAAAATACGTTTTTCAAATACATTTGCAAAATACAGTTTTCAAAATACGTTTTCAAAATCGCTTTTCCGCAGCAAGTACTATAAGAGTACTATTGTTTGATAAGTGAGGGGGAAATATTGAAAGTTGTTCTAGATGGTTATTGGCATCGTGATGTTCTTTCCGATTCTAGAGCAAAATCTTCAATATTTTTCGAAAGTAACTTATCAAATGAAAACTTTATGCAATGTTTTTGAACAAACTTGTTTTATGTCTTTTGCAGCATTTTAAAACTGAAATGTCTTCCACTGCTAAGAACATCGTCTCTGAGTTAAACAAAGGTGAAAAACTCAACGGCGATAATTACAAACTATGGTCCATAAAGATATAATATGTTCTAGAGGAGCAAGAAGTGCTCGAAACTCTAACGAACATAATGATTGAACCTGAGTTAGGCACTACGGCCCAACACAGAAGAGACAAGGAAGCCTTTGATGCTTGGTCTCGGAAGAACAAGATTGCTCGCATTACTTTGTAATCAAGTATGGCCGATGACATAATGCGAATCTTCCGAGAACATGACCTAGCTATGGACATATGGTCCAAGCTGGAGGAGAAGTTTGGTGGCACCTCGGTGACCAAACTTTGCTCTTTTACTATAAGATTCGATTCGTACAAAAAGCGTCGAGATCATTCCATGGGAATGCATCAACGACACATGGCGAATCTTATTTCAGAGTTAAAGGATGCAGGTCATGTGCTCACTGATGAGCAACAAATCCAAGCGGTCATACGTTCCCTACCAATCGAATGGGAACAAATGAAGATGCATCTCACTCATAATTAGAGCATCAAGAATTTCAGCGATGTTTCTCAGCACCTCGAGTTAGAGGAAGAGCGGCTTGCGGCTGCCAAGCCAAGTGCAGAAGTGCATATGGTTGCTAGTTCCTCACACGGAGGAAAGAAACGTAAACATCACTCGAAGTTTGCTCATGACCAGCAAAAACAACCAGTGTCTGCCAAGAAACCCAAACAGAAGGGTGGGAACAAGAAATGGCACAAGAAGAAAGACTTGAAGAGGATCAAGTGCTTCAAGTGCAACAAGTTAGGTCACTATGCCCGTTCATGTACGGATGGAGGTGACAAGGTAATTTGTAATAATACTAGTTACATATGTGTTTCTAGTTCAATATTTCTTGTAGAATCTAATCCTTTTTGGATAATTAATTCAGGTGCCACCGACCACATAGCAATGGACAGACGGTCCTTCGTGGAGTATCACCGGATACCCCAAGGAACGAAGTGGATATATGTAGGAAACAACACACGGGTTGAAGTGAAAGACGTTGGGACATGCAAGCTCGTCTTGGACAACGGCCGCACTATCTTATTACATGATGTTCTCTTCGCTTCGAATATTCGAAGGAATATAATTTCTGTGGTCGTCTTAATGGGTCTTGGTTATAGTTGGTTTTTTCATAATTGTACTGTGGATTTGTATTGTAATAATTCTGTAATTGGTTCTGGGTATGTTTTTAAGGGATTCATTGTATTAAATACTATGTATGATTCCTCTAATTTTAATGAAAATTTCATTGTTACAAATTCCTCGGTTTGTGAATCTGATGTAATTTGTTGGCACGTAAGGCTTGGTCACATTGGACCAACACGTATGGATAGACTTGCCAAATGTGGCCTTCTATCCAATGTTTCAAAGGTCGAAATGTTGACTTGCGAACATTGCCATGTAGGGAAATCTTGTCGCAAACCGTTTGGAACCGGCACAAGAGCCGAAGTTCCATTACAGCTCATCCATTCGGACATATGTGGTCCGATGAATGTCAAGACAAGACGCGAAAAGTCCTACTTCATCACTTTTATTGATGACTTCACCCGATTCGGACATATCTATTTGATATCACACAAAAGTGAAGCATTAACCTGCTTTAAAAACTATATGAGTTTGGTGGAAAATCAATTAGATCGCAAGATTAAGGTCTCGCGAACCGATAGAGGCGGTGACTATCAATCAGCAAGTTTTAAGGAACTTTGTGATGATAATGGCATAGTTCATCAAATAACTATGCCTTATACTCCACAACAAAATGGTGTTGCAGAAAGGAGAAATAGGACTTTAATGGAAATGGTCCGTTCAATGATGGCGCAAGCTAACTTGCCAATCGCCTTTTGGGGTGATGCATTATTGACGGCTGCTTTCATCTTGAACCGCGTACCCTCGAAATCAGTTAGCTCCACTCCTTATGAGTTGTGGAACCAAAGGTCTCCTGACTTAAGCATTTTAAAACCTTGGGGGTGTGCATCCTACGCACATATTTCCTCCCATAAGTATGGCAAACTTGGGCCAAGGGGGAGGAAATGTATCTTTATACGATACGCAGAAAACTCCAAAGGTTATGTTTTCATTGGTCAAGAAGACAATGGAGGACTGATTGAATTTGAGTCGAGGGATGTTACTTTCTTGGAAAATGAGTTTCCAAGACAGGGCGAGATAAGTCAGGACTTATCTCTATTTGAGATTTATGATCAAGAAGGATTACCTCATTCGAGTGGGAGAATTCTTGGTGAAGACAAAAATACGTTTCAACCTTCACCAATGGATGATACGAATGATGCGAATTCTATTCCATATGGGAATAATTATCCAAGTGGGAGCAATTCTAACCACATTTCAAGTGGGAGTGATATTAGAATTGATCCAAATTCGAGTCAACAAGGACTTGAAGAATCTCAAATACGACGTAGTAGTCGTACAAGGTTAACTCCTCTAAGATTTGAGCATGAATTCCCACAAACCTTTATGACTTTACTACAAGAAGATGACGAGCCTGCTACTTTCAAACATGCCGTATCATGCCCTGCAAAAGACAAATGGATGGAAGCGATGAAGGAGGAATTAGAATCCATGAAAATTAACCGAGTCTGGGACTTGGTTAACTTACCCAGAGGACGTAGAGCTATTGGGAACAAATGGGTTCTCAAGATCAAGCATAAGGCTGATGGCTCTATAGACAGATATAAAGCTCGCCTTTTCACAAAAGGTTTTACGCAACAGGAAGGGATAGACTACGAAGAGACCTTCTCCCCTGTTGTTCGTTTTACCTCGATTCGTTTGATTCTGGCTTTGGTAGCTTGCTTAGACCTCGAATTACATCAAATGGATGTAAAGACTGCCTTTCTCAATGGAGAATTGGACGAGGAGATCTACATGGAACAACCAACAGGGTTTGTAAAAGAAGGAAACGAACATAAGGTTTGTAAACTTCGTAAGTCCATATATGGTCTTAAACAATCCTCGAGGCAATGGTATATACGATTTCAAGAAGTTGTCTTATCAAATGGTTTTACCATGCTTGATGAAGATAACTGTGTATATATTAAAAGCAAGTATGTTATTATGTCTCTATGTGTAAATGACATTTTAATAGCCGGAAATGACAAGGGCTTTGTGATGGATATCAAGGCTTGGCTTTCATCAGTATTTGAGATGAAAGACATGGAAGAAGCCGCATATATCCTTGGAGTTAAGATTTCAAGGAATCGTTTGATGAAACTTCTTTCTCTTTCACAAGAGACTTATATAAAGAAGGTTCTAGAACGTTTTAATATGCAAGAATGTAAGTCCATTGATACTCCTATAAGCAAATGTGATAATTTATGTCTAAAGATGTGTCCTAAGAACCAAAAGGGAAAGGAAATTATGGAAAAAGTTCAATATTCCAGTGCAGTTGGTAGTCTTATTTACGCTATGATGTGTACAAGACCGGTACAAGACCGGACATCTGTTTTGCCGTTGGAATGGTAAGTCGTTACCAATCCAATCCAGGGCAAGCACACTGGAAAGCGGTTAAGAGGATAATGCGATATTTTAAAGGGACTGCAGACTATGCTTTATGCTATCAAGGAAATGCCTTGAGGCTCGAAGGCTCCACTGATGCTGATTGGGCGGGTGATCTCGATGAGCGACGATCGACCTCAGGACATGTTTTTCTACTCGGATCTGGTGCAATATCTTGGAGTAGCAAAAAGCAATCCTGCATCGCACTTTCAACTATGGAAGCCGAATTTGTAGTATTTAGCATGGCGGTCCAAGAAGCTGTTTGGCTTAGGAAGTTCTTAGACAAGCTAATTGATGCAAGTGACTCAGGTACTGTACCAATATACAGTGACAGTCAAGCATCTATAGCCTATGTCAAAGATCCAAAATTCCATTGTAAGACCAAACACATTGATATCCGCCAAAAATTTGCAAAAGACTATGATAAGAACAAGAAGGTAGACATTAGATACATATCTACGCATGAGATGATAGCGGATCCGCTTACGAAGGCGATCCCCAGAGATGTGTTTTACAAACACTTATCATCTCAAGGATTGCGTAAAAGCTGAGTTGTATCAATGTATTCCCATGTCTATGAAAGATCAAATTTAATAAAAGAATAAGTTCTTTTTTGACATTGCATATGAGTTTCTTGAAAATGTTTGTGTACATTTCTTTTAATCTCAGCTATATATTTTTTAGTATGTCGGACAGATTGAAGTTGGCTCTCTCACATGAGCAACCGCCTTTATTCTATCAGATGAATAAGATAAAGATGAGACCTGTTTAAAGTTAAAATCGTCAGACGGATGATTTACAGTCATGACTTAAACAAGATGGTCGTATGAAAGATCTGCATCATATGGATGCATACAAAAGATCTAAGAAGATTTTTCAATCTTATCTGTCTTATGCGGGATGTGGGTCCAGGAGATTACTGAGTAGTAAAAGGGACTCAAAGTCAGACATTGTGGTGTCTGATCATCATCCTTACAACATCATTAAGACATACGCTCCCTGGGAAAGGAGTGATGTTGTAATACGTATTCATACTACGTATGCATTTGACCATTGGATTAGAATAGTAATTGTGTTTACTATTATGTGAGACCCAAAGACCACATGAGTCTTAACTTCTTACCCTTATGGACTCTAATTGGTTCCTTTAGATTTGACTGGGTGATCGCTATCTTAGCATGTTGCTAATGGACTATGGTAGATTCGGTCCGGCGGGGCATGTTAGAAAAGCGAGTCAAGTCAAGATCGAAAGGATCGCAAGAAGAGGAAGATTAATTTCATATTCACATTTGGACTTTAGAGATTCAAAGCTAGCCATCCTATTGTAATCCAGATGGGATTCAATTGTTGAATATAAAGTAAACGAAATGTGAAGAAATAATCTAGGGTAAAACATGCGTTAATCTACTCAACTTTGCACCCCAAAGAGTGTTGTGTATCTCTAACAAGTGCACAACAGCGGACTCTATGCGCATGACGGTCACACGGTCTATTTCTCGGTATGATAAATATAAGAACTAAAGGAAAAGATGTTTCCTTACAATCCCCTCAAGTGTGAGTGGGAGATGTTGGATATGGACGACATGTATACACCCATGAGGGGATGTATGAGGGTCTATGGACCTCGGATGTCGTGTACATGAAAGCATGTGCGAAGGGAACCTTTTCATGTATGAAAAGGACCACTCGATAAGTGGAAAAAGTCACTTTATAAGTGCATAAAGGCACTTGATAAGTGCATAAGGAAGAGGATAAGGAAATGTGCTAATATAGGCTAATAAGCTTATATATGGTTATTTCCTACAATAACTACCCCTTAGGCCTATAAATAGGACCCAAGGGTAAGGCTTTTAAGGCTAATCCTTCATGCCATAAGTTTGCATAAGGAAAACCTTTTCCTCTTCTCCCTTCCATTAAAGTTCTTCATCCAAGTAGAGATTTAGACGGTGGAAACGCTGCTTCGATCCTCTGTGACGAAGTACCGACCGTTGTGGCGAATCCGAGGGCAAAGTTCAGAGACTACAACGCAGCGTACACTAACGTAAGTTTCTTCGATCCTCCATCTCCGCACGACGGGATCCTACAATTCCTTGGCTTCATGATAACGAAGTGAGGAATTAAAGAAAACCCAGACAAGGTGTCGGCCCTTATCAACATGACGGAGCCTCAAACCATCCGAGACTTGCGGCGGCTGAAAGGAAGGGTTGTCGTGATGGGGAGGTTCCTGTTGAAGTCCGCAGAGAGGTTGCTCCAGTTCTTCAGAGTCTTGCGGCAGGTCCTCATCGCAGAGAAAATCAGTAGAAGAGTGATCTAGTGGGACGACACCTGCGCCCAAGCATTCGCAGAGCTGAAAGCTTACCTGCAGAGCCTGTCGCTGCTTACGAATCACGAGGAGGGAGAACAGCTAGGACTGTACCTAGCCACCAATGAAGAGGCCGTCAGTTCGGTCTTGATCATGGAAGAGAGGGGCATTCAACGACCGGTCTACTATGTAAGCCGGGTGCTCCGGGATGCGGAGACCCGTTATAGCCCCATAGAGAAGGTCGCCTACTGTCTCGTCACAACGGCAAGGAAGCTTCGGCCATACTTTCAAGCTCACGCCATCGCTGTCCACACCAACATGCCACTCGAAAAGAACCTGAAGAGGTTAGAGCGATTGGGTAGAATGCTTAACTGGAGCGTCGAGCTCAGTGAGTTTGACATAGTGTACAAAGCCCGAACGACGATCAAGGACCAAGCACTGGCAAATTTCGTAGTAGAGTGCACTCTCGAAGACCTTTCCAAAGGACTGCCAAGCGCTCATCCGACGGTAACATGCCAAAGAGCGCTCGAAGTAGTCGAACACTCGACGCCCGCCCAAGAGGAAGTGTGCGAATTGTGGATCGTACACATCGATGGGTCGGCCAAGGGGTCCGAAATGGGGGCATGCATCGTCATCCAAACTCTCGATGGATGCCTGCTGAAGTACACGCTACGCTTTAGCTTCTCGGCTACCAACAATGTCGCGGAATATGAATCCGCGGTCAATGGATTGAAGCTATGCTGGGTGATGGGGGCGATGAACGAGCATTTGCTAAATGACTCACGGCTGTCGTCCAACAGATCCATGGGAGCTTTGCGGCCCGTGAGGAGTTGATGAAACACTACCTTAAGCACACCCAGGCCGAGCACCAAACTTCAAGAAAGCGGAAGTCCAGCACCTGCCTCGCTCCAATAATCTCCAGGCCGACGCCCTGTCAAAGTTGGCCTCCTCCTCCCCGACAAAGATTGGGAAGGCCATTTACATCGAGAACCTGCTGACACCCACCATTGAAGAAGAAGAGATAATGTGTGTCAGCCAGACGATAACTTGGATGAGCCCGATAATGAAGTACCTGGAGATGGGGGCCCTGCCAGAGGAGCGGCTTGAAGATTAGAAAGCAGAGAGGCGGGCCTTGTCCTTCATACTCTTTGAGTGCTGTAACACAGGCACCGCGCGAGGTTTGATGTCCTGCCATACCTGAAGTGTCTGGGGCCAGGCCAGGCAGAACAAGTTACCCACGAGCTACACTAGGGCCTCTGCAGAAACCACTATGGTGGATGCACTATCGCCCACAAGATAGTACGTCAGGGTTACTACTGGTCAACCATGATCCATGACGCGATCCAGTACGTCAAGAAGTGTGGGGAATGCCAAAAGTTTGGCAGACACACTTCGGTGCCACTGACCGACCTTGTACCATCCTAAGCCCGGTGCCTTTCGCCAAGTGGGGACTCGACATCCTCGGATCTTTCCCGAAGGCCTCCGGGGGAGGAAATACCTGGTCGTCGCCGTCGACTATTTCATCAAATGGATCGAGGCCGAATCCTTGTCACATATCACGTGGACGGACATGAAGAACTTCATTTGGAAGTCTGTTATCTGCCGCTTTGGGGTACCCCGCTCCATAGTAACCAGATAACGGAAGGCAGTTCGACTGCGAGGGCTTCCAGGGTTTCTGTCCCCCATCGGGGATCAAGCTTCACTTTGCCTCCGTCGTGCACCCGCAGTGCAATGGGATGGTGGAGGCAGCAAACAAGTGCATACTGGCCCCCCTGAAGAAGAAGGTCGGCGACGCTCTCAGATCATGGGTGGACAAACTATCGGGTATTCTCTGGTCATACCGCACGACCCATAAAGCTTCGACCGGAGAGAGCCCGTTCATGCTGGCGTTTGGGGCAGAAGCGATCGTCCCCGTGGAGGTGGAAGAAGAGACTCTTTGGCTTCGATACTTCGATGAAGACATCAACGTGGAGGGTCTCGGCCTCAACCTCGAGCTCATCGACGAAGTAAGGGATTGATCTCTGACAAATCTCGTCCGGTACAGCCAGAGGATGACCTGGCACTGCAACTCCCGGGTGAAGAAGCACAGCTTCAGGATCGGCAATCTAGTCCTCAGGGACGCGTCCTTAAAAACCAGGAATCGCCCACCGAGGGAAACTTGCAGCAAATTGGGAAGAGCCTTATGAAATTATTGACATCGTCGGGCCAGCCACATACATCCTAGCAACCCTAGACAATGGCGAGCTAGCCCACCCGTGGAACGTGGAACGCGGAACACCTGCTGAAATATTATCAATGACCATGTAAATTCTTTAATGAAAATTCTCCTTTGCTATTATATTTTCAAATTTTGTCGTCACCACTTGAAAATTTTCAGTTACCCAAGGACACTCCTCACTCCGAGGCAAGCTTATGGAGCTTCGCCACCCAAACCAGAGAAGGGCATGAGCCGAGCTACGCGCTCGCTCCCCCCTCAAATGAAGACTCCAGGGCAAGCTTACGGAGCTTAGCCATCCAAACGGAAGAAGGGCACGGGCCGAGCTACGCTCTCGCTCCCCCCTCAGTGAAGACTCTGGGTCAGGATCCGTCATCGCCACCCAAACCGAAATGGCAAATACGGGGTAGGTGACAGCCCAATACCCGTCTGAATATAGAGGTTGCGGTGTAGGCGACGGCCCTATACCTGCCCTCTAAAAGACTCCAGGGCAAGCTTACGGAGCTTCGCCACCTAAATCGGAGAAGGGCACGGGCCAAGCTACGCGCTTGCTCCTCCCTCAAGTGAAGACTCCGGGGCAAGCTTACGGAGCTTCGCCACCCAAACCATAGAAGGGCACGGGCCGGGCTACGAGCTCGCTCCCCCCTCAAGTGAAGACTCCGGGGCAGGATCCGTCATCGCCACCCTAACCGGAATGGCAAATGCGGGGTAGGCGACGGCCCAATACCCATCCGAATATAGAGGTTACGGGGTACGCGATGGCCCCATACCCGACCTCTCAAAAACTCTGGGGCAAGCTTACGGAGCTTCTCCACCCAAAACGGAGAAGGACACGGGCCAAGCTACGCGTTCATTCCCTCCTCAATTGAAGACTCTGGGGCAAGCTTACGGAGCTTTGCCACCCAAACCGGAGAAGGGCACGGGTGGAGCTGTGCACTCGCTCCCCCCTCAAGTGAAGGCTTCAGGGCAGGATCCGTCCTCGCCACCCAAACCGGAATGGCAAATGCAGGGTAGGCGACAACCCAATACCCATCCGAATAAAGAGGTTGCAGGGTAGGAGACGACCCCATACCCGTCCTCTCAAAGACTCCGAGACAAGCTTACGAAGCTTCGCCACCCAAACCAGAGAAGGGCACGGTCCGAGCTATGCGCTCAACCTCCCCTCAAGTGAAGACTCCGGGGCAAGTTTACGGAGCTTCGCCACCCAAACCAGAGAAGGGAACGGGCCGAGCTACGTGCTCGCTCCCCCCTCAAGTGAAGACTCCGGGACAGGATCTGTTCCGCCACCCAAACTGGAATGACAAATGCGAGATAGGCGACGGCCTAATACCCGTCCGAATAGAGAGGTTGCAGGGTAGGCGACGACCCTATACCCTCCATCTCAAAGACTCCGGGGCAACCTTACGGATATTCGCCACCCAAACCGGAGATAAGCATGGGCCGAGCTACGCTCTCACTTTCCCCCTGAAGTGAAGACTCTGGGGCAAGCTTACAGGGCTTTGCCATCCAAACCGGAGAAGGGCACAGGCCGAGCTACGCGCTCGCTCCTCCCTCAAGTGAAGACTTCGGGGCATGATCCGTCCTCGCACCTAAATCGGAATGTCAAATGCAGGGTAGGCGATGGCCCAATACCCATCCGAATATAGAGGTTGCGGGGTAGGAGACATCCCCAAACCCGTCTTCTCAAAGACTCTGCGACAACCTTACGGAGCTTCTCCACCCAAACCGGAGAAGGGCACGGGCCGAGCTATGCGCTCGACCCCCCCTTAAGTGAAGACTCAGGGGCAAGCTTACGGAGCTTCGCCACCCAAACTGAAGAAGGGCACGGGCCGAGCTACGCGCTCGCTCCCCCCTCAAGTGAAGACTCCGGGGCAGGATCCGTTCTCGCCACCCAAACCGAAATGGAAAATGCGGGGTATGCGACGGCCCAATACCTGTCCGAATATAGAGGTTGCGGGGTAGGCGACATCCCCATACGCTCCCTCTCAAAGACTCTGGGGCAAGCTTACGGAGCTTCACCACCCAAACCGGAGAAGGGAACGGGCCGAGCTACGTGCTCGCTCCCCTCCCAAGTGAGTACCCCAGGCCTGGACCCACCCTCGGTACCCAAACCAAGGAAGGGCATGCACATGGCTAAAACATCCGGTCAACTCATGGTCCCTAGAAAGTATGCCCCCGATGCGACTCGTCATAACAAAAGGACACTCAGGATGCCCGATATTAATGACGACTAGACCCCTGAGAGGAGCATGCCTGATGCTTCACCCCTGATACCACCTTACGAAAGTGGATTTGACTGGCTTAACCCTGACAAGCCAGGTCATAGTGCCAGCTCATCGCGCCAGCCTATCGGAAGCTACTGACCCCCAACACCTAAAAATACTCCCCTCCGGTTTCCTTTTGGACGGTGGAAGGGGGAGGCGGTTAGTCTGCTTCCCATGAAGGATGAAAGGGGGCGAGATGCCACCGTGCTCGATCTCCCCTCACAAACCCAAGGCGTTAGGGCTGGTCTACCTTTAGATCCCCCTAAACGCCCTCCCTTCTAAAGAAGAACCCCCCGACGGCCCAATCGTAGGATGGGCCCTCGATCGATAACCGACCACGCCTTTTCGGCGAGTTATTCCTCTTACATGTGGATCATCGACGAGTTCTTCCTCTTACATGCAAAATGGCCTGCCTTCCACTCCTCGGCCTCCCTCGGGCAACACGCGCTAGGGGATCTACGGCGGACCGTTCCTCTCTTCCAACGCCTACCCTGCGACTACCTCCACCTCCGGGGAGGCTACACCACCCTGACTTCTTCTCCTCGTCTCCCAGTATTACTCATCGAGCCTGGGGAACTCCCAGAAGAGATCACATAGGAGGAAAGGCACAGAGCAACGGTAGAGAAAGCATGCCATCATCTGCAATGGACGGCCAAGCTTGCCTGGGACAATCCCCCAAATCTGAAACCGGAGCTCGCTCATCGCGAGAGGCTTACAGCAGAGTAGAACGGCACGCTGGCCCGTCCACAGACAGTGTCATGCTCGCTCAATCACCATCAGTAGTTTTGTAAATGTTAATAAATAGACCCTCCATGCAAATTGCCAAATTCCGTCCTCTATATGGAAAAGTCTACTTGTCTTCGAACTCTGCCAAACTCCGGGGCAAGCTTATGGATCTTCGCCACCCAAACCGAAGAAGGGTGCGAGCCGAGCTACTCGCTCGTTCCCCCCTCCCATGCGACTTATTCTTTCTTATTATTACTATCTTTATTCAAGTTGGAAAAGGGAGTTCAGTTAGCATCAGACAGCAAAAACTTGTGTATGAATACTTGTGTTTCATTCATACGAGCCTAGGCAAACCTTTTAACATATTTCGGCGGGGATGACCTTACAAGGTCGCCCCGCCCCCCATTCAAAAAAACAACCAAACAAAAAAGACCCCAAGTCCGGACATTCCCGGATGGCGCCTACAAGGCTACCTGGTCGCCATCCCCCGGGCCGTC
Organism: Scilla litardierei; assembly: GCA_030789695.1. Taxonomy (NCBI): domain Eukaryota; kingdom Viridiplantae; phylum Streptophyta; class Magnoliopsida; order Asparagales; family Asparagaceae; genus Scilla; species Scilla litardierei. The sequence continues at coordinate 709,927,086 of CM061142.1, forward strand.
CTTCAGATCATGGCCTGCTGAACGTTCCTTGGCATCCGACCTCTCGACATTGACCGGCGTGTCGACCAGCGCGGTCTCCTCTTGCTCCTCTTCCTCCTCTTCCTCTCCCTCTTCATCCTCCCCCCGAGGTAGCCAGCTCCTCAAAGTCCACCCCCAGCGAAGGATAACGGGTCACAGCCCTCTTCGTGATCCTCTGGAGGCACGCCTCCCATCCCTCTGACCGTGCCTTCCTCTTCACATCGGCCAGCCGGGGAACGATCACCTTCATTTGGTACTCCTGGAACTCCTCTATCCTTATTGCCAACTCCTCCTTGGCACCCCTCGCTTGTGCCTATAGGTCTCCCATCCGCACCTTTCCATTCTCTAACTTGCCCTGCAGCTCGGTCTGGCGAGTTAGTCCGGCTGCAAGCTTTCCCTCGAGCTTCCCAACGTACACCGGGTATTCCCGTATCGACGTCTGCTGAGTGGCGTACGACTCCTTCAGCTTGGCACGCTGGGACTTCTCTCGGGCGTGCTCCAACTCCTTCCTTGCAAGCACGGCCTCGGCCTTCGTGATCACCAGGATGTGGTGCTACAGGGCCACCATCGTGGCACCGACCTGTATGTAACGACCTGGTCTCCGGGATACCCGATAAGTACGAATCCGTATCAGGTATTCCCAAAGAGGCGAGTGTTACGTAGAAAGAAAGCAAAGAAGAGAGTAGGAAGAACACCGCAGGTACTACGCACGTGCTGGGAAGTACAAGTAAAACTCCATCACAGATAAAAACACTGAGAAAATAACAAAAGTACAATATTCATTTTATTGATACATTGATACATCTTATACATACACCAACATCTTCATATTCACAACTCTAAGTACAAAGGTCCACCCGAAAAAGAAATACCAAAAGTACAAGTCTCTCATCATACCCCTCACCACCCAATACTACTACAGATCACCTACTCCAAAGCTCCAGCCGCTATCTCCAACCTCCAACTCACATGACCGGAAAGTCAATGGGGACACGTCAATGCGTGACCCGGTAGAAACTCCTAATCCTCTAGTAGGACCCAGTTTTAGAATTGGTCTGTCTATCTAGGGAGGGTGGTCTAACAAGTAAGGTTCATGGTGCATAAAAGTAATCACATTCCAACATGCGAACCTAGTTATGAGAACGTGCAAAACATGCATAGAACCCATATTATGAAATGCAGATATTGAAAGGAAGCATAAGAACATGTTACCATGGGAAAGCAGCATTAAAGTAAACAAAAGTAAGGAGACATGAGATAACAACATTTATAAATTAAAGACAATTACTATAAGTTGTTGATTCACATATTTGGAACCCGTGTAAACCGTAGGACGCTAAGGAGGCGGACTTCACCCAGGGTGGGTGAAAAAGTGGTATCCCAACCAGCAACACGAGCACCAGAGGGGGCCTCTCACAACTCCGTACCCGAACGGGGCAAGGTACTGGAGCGAGACCAGCTCGGTTATTCTGTCGGACAAACGGAGAAAACCATCAATTACCGTCATGGTGCGACACAGGCACACCACCAGCCTCTCTAGCCCTCTCCAACTCCCCTTCTGGGGGCAACACATCGGGCGAGAAATCATAATTCATACGTCTGCTCCTTAACTCCTAAAATTTACACGTTTTCCCCCAAACCCGTGTCACCCTCCTTTAGGAGGACTGATACATTCATCATTCTCACTCTCAGTTTTTAAGATGTTACTTCGTTTGTCAACGAATCATCTAGCGGTCTTGAATACCACTTTTAACCAACTTTTAACAAATATCATCATCATCATCATCATCATCATCATCATCATCTCCTCAATTAAAGAATTGCATGGAATATCATCACAAACTCATCGTTATGAACATACTAATGTGAGCACAAAAGCATAAACAAATTGAACTTAAACATTATTAACATAACGAATATTTCATGAACCATCTGCATAATTACATGTATCAAGAGCATGTCATTGAGAACATGATTAGCACAAACAAACTTAACTTCAAACAAAACTACACCTTGATAAGTACTAAGCAAAATTAGCATATAAACCTGTCAAAACTGTTACAGCAGAAAGAATATCACTTTTAGACTATCTACAGTCAGAATTTGTCTCTAGTCCCTCAAGAAAGTTGTAGATATTGGTATTTTGCATTGCCATACCAAATTTCAGAAAATAATATGATATGGATGATTTATTGTGATCAGTTTAGTAACAGATGACAATACTTTAAAAAACAGAAACATTGCATCAACTTCATCAGTGCTTTTCTCCCATTTACAAGCAGATATGGATGAAATAAAAAATTGGGTATTGTGCATCTTGAAGAGTAGTTGTCTAAAATGTCCTAGAACATCTAATTTCAATAAGAATTGTGGCCGAAATCCTGGTTTTAATACAAAGTGTCAAAACTGCCAGAAATTGGACAAGTTGCAGAAGAAGTCATATTTCTCCTACATTTTGAATTGAACATATATCATATGTTATATGATGTTGGGGTAGGACGTCGAGATCTACATGAATAATGTTTTTTCAGATTTTTCATTTATCTACGTTGGGAGATATTCTCAGTTTAACAGAGAATAAAAATACTGGAATTTCAGAATAGTTTTGATTGAAACACCAGTTTGCATATCCGAATTTATATAAAATCATACTGCTATAATTTGGAAAAATGATCAAAATGAAAGTTGTTCATAACAATGAGATACCCAACATATAAAATTTCCAAAGCATTCTCATTAGCCAATTAACCCCAACACTTAGTCAAAGTTTTAGTTTTTCTGGATCAAATTTCAGCATGAAAAGTTAACTCAATTCTCCCTGTCCTAAAACTAAATTCTACCTAAGTGAAAGGAATTTCTACCTCCAAAGTCCTCCAAAATTTCTTTGGCCCTTCTTAGTCCTTGAAGAATTCTTGGGCCTCCTTCTTCAATCTCCTATCTTCAAGCTCCAAATTGGCTTCTAAAGATGGATTTGGGATGATTTTTGAGATGAATTTTGATGGAGGAATGATGAGGAATGAGAGGGGTGCTTGGAAGAGTTCTTGGTGGAGAGAAAAATGAAGCAAATGAGTGAAAGAGGGGGAGACAAAGTTTTGGCCAGAATTGGGAAGGAGAGGGAGAGTTAGAGAATATGGGATTTTCTTGTTTTTTTTTTTTGCCTAGATTTTAGGTCTCCCTAAAACCCTCTCATCCTTTCATTTAGTCAAAGTCTAAGCCATGTGTCTCCTTCTTAATTAGCAAGATGACACCTAATAAGCTAAGGTGTCATGGTAAAACAATTTTGGAATTTGTATTTTGCAAAAATAAAAATATATGTTGAAATACCATATACACCATAAATACAAGTATTCATCCAAATACTCCTATTTACTAAATTCAAAAGATGAGTTTAAAATCTTTTAAAAATAATTCCTACACCAAAATATTTAAAGAAAAAAATACGAGAATACTCCCAATACGCATTTACGCCAAAATACGTATAAATACGCGTACATATGGAAACGGGGTATTACATTCTACCCACCTTAAAAACAAAGTCCGTCCTCTGACTTTCCATGCTAAGGGTCTGACCAGAGATTGAATAGTCTAAGGGTCACCCTTACCCACGAAATACAAACAACACTATATGTATATACTACACACCCATGTATACTTGCATTATATCATAGATTAAACACACACACATATATATATACACATTCCTATCCAAAGATATAGGTATAGACACAGACAAATCATCACAACACGTACATAGTACTATACATTCCACATTCATCCATATACACAATGTACTCACATATATATCTATATGGACATGAGAACACTCACATATATATACAAACTAATATGTACACACATGCTAGTACACCTATGCATATGGATACATGTGTCAATGCTGTACATAGCAATATACATGTGTCAATGCCGTACATAGCAATAAGTAGAAATATATAGATACACCCAAGGCATTAATATACACACCAATATTTATTCACTCAATACATGTGTACTCACATAAAGATTCACACAAGTATATGTTCAAAGACATATGTTATATCCTGATTACATATAGGTATATCTAAATACATACACCTCTATATGTAATCACACACTCCTTATATATATATATAAATATATATATATATATATATCTACATACATACATGTTCACACGATATTTAAACACACCATACTCATAAGTCACAGAGCTAGCATACTTACACATACACATACCTATGGGTATACCTAGATACATCAAAGCATAGTTCAAGTATACAACCAAGTATACATCCATCTATACTACTATATCACATCCAATATGTATGCAACCTTGCTAACAATATGTATGCAACCTTGCTAACATACATACATAAGTAAGTAAATCCATATATTGATGCACTTATGGTAAATACTCATACACCAATAATGATACACATTGATATGGTGCACCGCATATCAAGTGGGTAACCATACGCAAATATATCACTTAAGCACATAAGTATAAACACTTATTATATAGACAAATATATATAATAGTTCGCACACAAGAATGTACACAGTAAATATCACTATAGTAAATATGTATATTATATCAACCTTCTAGTACACACTCACTTTATATATATACAAGAATACATACATATACGTTCATATCCAATATTCACTCACGTAAATCTATATTTAACCACCTATACACTGCACCAGCAACTTTCATACAAACAGTCAACGTAACACATATTCAATGTATATATATACACATATACATACGACACTATATATATATATATCACAAGAATTATATTAATTCGGTACATATATACACACACTCTCTTGTATACACAATACATATACATATATAAATCTCATTCATATGCTACACTCACATATTATCACATGATATATAAGTACACCAAAATTGCATAACTTGGCATACCTACTTATGTATATCTATACACACCAATTAGTAAGCCAATATATTTCACACACTACTTATGGTACACATCCAATGGTAGCTTTACTCATATATACATATCTCACTATATCAATTTACACAACCACATTTATAGATGCATACACATACACGTCATCACATAGAGTCGCATACAATAATACCAACACACACAGATATTCACATAATTATATATCCATCCAACACCGGTGTAAGTGTATTCGCTTACAGTTAGACAGGCAACCATATACATCTTTCATATATGTATCAAATACACAACTCTAATACACCTAGGGCATGCCCACTCATGCTTGAATGGAAAATAAATATCCGCACATGGATTTACACAATCATCATGTACAAATACATCACATATTACCAATACATCCGGTATACTGTATCTATACAACGCCTAGAACTCAATCAACTATATCGGTCCATGATACACACTATAAATATATATACATACTTACTACTTACATCTCAATTAATACAATCACTCTATTGCACATACATCTGATAGTGCAACCACATACTAACACATATAATTATAATATCACATACTAACGTATAGTCACACATGTAGATAAGGTAGTAGCATATACATGTATGTATAGATACAGATACGCACATAAGTATAGCACACATATACATTCGACAACGGACATATAATACTTGTATATTCATACAAACACATAACCGCATACACATATAATTATTCCATGTATACCATCATACACTCTTATACATCCACATGTACATCCACCCAGACGTACAAGCAACATCCATATACCAACACATACATCACGAATTTATTTATACACTAATATTTATACACACAAAATACTCCATATATATAAACATCCCTTAGATATCCATATACAAATTATCTCCTTACATCCCTTATATATATAATTCAGTATTTATACCTACAACTATACATAAAATCATATAGTCAGCCACATACACTCAGATGTAGATAAAACATGTATTAGCACATATTTATATACGACACACAATACTTCATTACACAGATAGTATGCCTCACACTTAGATTTACACATCATATATTATCTACTCCTTAATTCATATAAATAACATTTCTATACATACACCTCATAGTTCGTCCATATACGAACACTTATACTATGAGTTATAAGAATACACACAAGTAGTCATACAAGTATCTATAATGCTGCTTACTTATAGATATATCTATAGATACATGCCTGTAGGAATACATGCCAATATGCACACAATACTAATATATCCATGCAAACACGTACCCATCCATACATATATGTATACATACAAACAACTACCCATGTTTACCCTCAAGAAGCTCTGTGCCTCGGTTCTTCGAATACCAGGAACTTACCCTAAGGACGATCACCTACCCACCTTAGGACACAACTACCCTTATGGAGCATTACCAGCACTATCCTTATGCACGCCGCAGTGCGGAGACCTGCATGGGCCACCAACAGTAACGACCCGGTCTTCGGGATACCCGATAAGTACGAATCCGTATCAGGTATTCCCGAAGAGGCGAGTGTTACGTAGAGAGAAAGCAAAGGAGAGAGTAGGAAGAACACCGCAGGTACTACGCACGTGCCGGGAAGTACAAGTAAAACTCCATCACGGATAAAAACACTGAGAAAATAACAAAAGTACAATATTCATTTTATTGATACATTGATACATCTTATACATACACCAACATCTTCATATTCACACCTCTAAGTACAAAGGTCCACCCGAAAAAGAAATACCAAAAGTACAAGTCTCTCATCATACCCTTCACCACCCAATACTACAACAGATCACCTACTCCAAAGCTCCAGCCGCTATCTCCAACCTCCAACTCACATGACCAGAAATTCAACGGGGACATGTCAACGCGTGACCCAATAGAAACTCCTAATCCTCTAGTAGGACCCAGTTTTAGAATTGGTCTGTCTATCTAGGGTGGGTGGTCTAACAAGTAAGGTTCATGGTGCATAAAAGTAATCACATTCCAACATGCGAACCTAGTTATGAGAACGTGCAAAACATGCATAGAACCCCTATTATGAAATGCAGATATTGAAAGGAAGCATAAGAACATGTTACCATGGGAAAGCAGCATTAAAGTAAACAAAAGTAAGGAGACATGAGATAACAACATTTATAAATTAAAGACAATTACTATAAGTTGTTGATTCACATATTTGGAACCCGTGTAAACCGTAGGACGCTAAGGAGGCGGACTTCACCCAGGGTGGGTGAAAAAGTGGTATCCCAACCAGCAACACGAGCACCGGCGGGGGCCTCTCGCAACTCCGCACCCGAACGGGGCAAGGTACTGGAGCGAGACCAGCTCGGTTTTTCTGTTGGACTAACGGAGAAAACCATCAATTACCGTCATGGTGGGACACGAGCACACCACCGGCCTCTTTAGCCCTCTCCAACTCCCCTTCTGAGGGCAACACATCGGGCGAGAAATCATAATTCATACGTCCGCTCCTTAACTCCTAAAGTTTACCCGTTTTCCCCCAAACCCGTGTCACCCTCCTTTAGGAGGACTGATACATTCCTCATTCTCACTCTCAGTTTTTAAGATGTTACTTCGTTTGTCAACGAATCATCTAGCGGTCTTGAATACCGATTTAAACCAACTTTTAACAAATATCATCATCATCATCATCATCATCATCATCTCCTCAATTAAAGAATTGCATGGAATATCATCACAAACTCATCGTTATGAACATACTAATGTGAGCACAAAAGCATAAACAAATTGAACTTAAACATTATTAACATAACGAATATTTCATGAACAATCTGCATAATTACATGTATCAAGAGCATGTCATTGAGAACATGATTAGTACAAACAAACTTAACTTCAAACAAAACTGCACCTTGATAAGTACTAAGCAAAATTAGCATTTGAACCTGTCAAAACTGTTACAGCAGAAAGAATATCACTTTTCGCCTATCTACAGTCAGAATTTGTCTCTAGTCCCTTCATGAAAGTTGTAGATATGGGTGTTTTTCATTGCCATACCAAATTTCAGAAAATAATATGATATGGATGATTTATTGTGATCAGTTTAGTAACAGATGACAATACTAAAAAAACAGAAACATTGCATCAACTTCATCAGTGCTTTTCTCCCGTTTACAAGCAGATATGGATGAAATAAAAAATTGGTATTGTGCATCTTGAAGAGTAGTTGTCCAAAATGTCCTAGAACATCTAATTTCAATAAGAATTGTGGCCGAAATCTTGGTTTTAATACAAAGTGTCAAAACTGCCAGAAATTGGACAAGTTGCAGAAGAAGTCATATTTCTCCTACATTTTGAATTGAACATATATCATATGTTATATGATGTTGCAGTAGGACGTCGAGATCTACATGAATATTTTTTTTTTCAGATTTTTCATTTATCTACGTTGGGAGATATTCTCAGTTAAACAGAGAATAAAAATACTGGAATTTCAGAACAGTTTTGATTGAAACACCAGTTTGCATATCCGAATTTATATAAAATCATACGGCTATAATTTGGAAAAATGATCAAAATGAAAGTTGTTCATAACAATGAGATACCCAACATATAAAATTTCCAAAGCATTCCCATTAGCCAATTAACCCCAACACTTAGTCAAAGTTTTAGTTTTTCTGGATCAAATTTCAGCATGAAAAAGTTAACTCAATTCTCCTTGTCCTAAAACTAAATTCTACCTAAGTGAAAGGAATTTCTACCGCCAAAGTCCTCCAAAATTTCTTTGGCCCTTCTTATTCCTTGAAGAATTCTTAGGCCTCCTTCTTCAATCTCCTATCTTCAAGCTCCAAATTGGCTTCTATGGATTTGGGATGATTTTTGAGATGAATTTGGGATGATTTTTGAGATGAATTTTGATGGAGGAATGATGAGGAATAAGAGGGGTGCTTGGAAGAGTTCTTGGTGGAGAGAAAAATGAAGCAGATGAGTGAAAGAGGGGGAGACAAAATTTTGGCCAGAATTGGGAAGGAGAGGGAGAGTGAGAGAATATGGGATTTTCTTGTTTTTTTTGTTTTTTCTTTGCCTAGATTTTAGGTTTCCCTAAAACCCTCTCATCCTTTCATTTAGTCAAAGTCTAAGCCATGTGTCTCCTTCTTAATTAGCAAGATGACACCTAATAAGCTAAGGTGTCATGGTATAATAATTTTGGAATTTGTATTTTGCAAAAATAAAAATACATGTTGAAATACAATATACACCATAAATACAAGTATTCATCCAAATACTCCTATTTACTAAATTCAAAAGACGAGTTTAAAATCTTTTAAAAATAATTCCTACACCAAAATATTTAAAGAAAAAATACGAGAATACTCCCAATACGCATTTACGCCAAAATACGTATAAATACACGTACATATGGAAACGGGGTATTACACTGTACAACCGAACAAGAAAAATTTGAACTCTGTAAAGCTGAAAACAAAGCTCTACAAAATATCTCATCAACGAACCGGCATAAGGTGACATGTCGCAGTGGAGCACAGTCACTCCGCACCAACATGCGACATGGACTCCTGGTCCTGGGGCAGTTGGCAGTTCTCGGCTAGTCTCGTCGCCACGCTGGCCTCATCAAAGACCTACTCGTCCTTCCCAACAGTGTAGGTACCCCCAGGAGAGTGTCCGCTGGCAACCCGTCGACCTCGGTCTTCTTCGACCGGAACACTGCCAGCATCGACTCGCAGCTCGGGTGAGCAGGCTTCTCCAGCACAAACCAGGGGCAGCCATAGGGCCACGATTCCTCAGCTGCCAATAGATCTGACGAAGGCAGAGGTCTTGGCAAAAGCCGATGCTTGTTTGGGCGGCCTTTGAGCAAAACGTCGCTCTGGGATCCCCGAACTACCGGACCGGTCCGCTCGCCCTCCCCGGCTTCGAGATCAATGGTCGGGGGGCCGATGCCTATGATCGCCTCCTATGGACCGGGGGCTGTTGGAATTTCCCCCACCCTCGTTTTCTTCGTCCGGCTGAGCTTCTCCGCCTTCTTGGACGACCTCCCCTCTCGTGACCTCTTCTTGTCACTCTGGGCAAACTGCGGGGCCACTTATTCGTCGGCCATCCTCTCTAGCTCCTCGAAGGATAGGCTCATCATCGTATCTGCAAAATGGAAGGAGATCAGGGTGAGCAAATTCAAAATGACAGCCACTATGCTGGTGTTACCTTCGGGCCATAGGTATCAGACTATCATCTCCTCCTCAGCAAGGCTGGCATACTGCCTACCCTTGCTGGGGATTGCCTGCAGGTGCCTTGCCCTCTCTGCCTCAACTTCAGTCAGATGAACTTCTCTCCTCGCCACGGGGTTGAGCGCACCCCAGTTCGACCTCAACACCAGGTCAGGTGGCACGGAGACGAACACATGTTGATCCCTCCAAACCTTAATCTTCCCCAGCAAGCCTAGTATGAGGGGATTGATCCGTGATGAAAAGTGTATATTTATACCCCCTAACTATCCATATTTTTGTGCTAAGGATTAGGCTTAATCTTGCTCTTTATGGTATAAACTCACTTTATGTTGCATATAAGAGTTTATTTGCATTCTTTGCACAAAACATCACTATATGGACTAATTTCTCCTTCTCCTATTTTTCAGGTACTCCTAGGAGTCTTGGGGATTTTCCAGAATTTTCTGGGATTCCTGAGTATTTTTGGTGAATTAATTGGAGGAGAAAATAGGGTTTAAAACATGGAAAATGATTTAACAAGAGGCGCCACGTGGCGCATCCATTCGGCCGTGGCGCCAAGCCGCTCTCTTGTAAGCCTGCCCACGGCGGGCCTTCGTTCTCAGCCTGCTCGATCCGCCTCAAATGCCCAAGCAGTGCAACCAGGCTTTCGGGCGCTGTTTGCAAAGCCTGCAAGCCCAATAACTTGAATTTGGGGGTTATATGTCGCCTATAGAATTTCCAGCGGGCTAAGCGGATTTTACTGTTCTATTGGGGGTTTGAGACCCCCATATTTTTTCTCAAGAGCTAGGGCAAGGGCTTGGAGGCCATTGGAGTCTAGGGAAGCTTGGAGGAGGAGCAAGAGAGGGGGGGAAAGCTTGGTTTTCTAGGGTTTCTCTTGGTGATTTCTTCCCCTCTTTTGTAGCTATTGGTTTCTATTGAATTGAATGTATATTTGAATGATTATTGAATGAATGTGAGAATCTTTTGATAATTATTCAATTGTTGGTGTGCAATGAATGCCATTTGCTCTTCATGTATGATTATCAAGTTGCTTCTCATTATGAAGGCCTAGAGCCAATAGGGTGTGGAATTGGGATTACTTAGGGTTTATGTGGTTGATTATTAATTGTTCATTCCTTGCATTTAATTGGATTAGCATATCTTGAGATGGGTGCTAATAGTGTTGATTGATGGGTTGTGCCCTATATTTCATTTGAGTCATGCACCACTCTTGGTGGGGCCATAGAACGGTGGTGTACCTTAAGGGTCACACCTACGTGCACCATCCTTGCATTCTATTGACACGGATGCAAGGATTGACTCACGAGCTTAAGTTAGGGATTCCTACCCACTAATCAACACACGAATGAATCGTGCATAACCCTTGGTGGGGTCGTAGAACGGCGGTGTGCCTTAAGGGCATTACCTACGTGCACAACCCCACATACCTTGAAATGGATGCGTGGGTTGATTCATTTGGGATGAACCGATTACTAATCAACTCACAACCCTAATGACATCTCATTCCACACACTTCTCCTTACTTGACTAGCTCCCTATTTTGGTCTCTACCCTACCTACCTTGGCTTTGGCTCGACCGTCTTACCGTCACACTTCCACACACCGTACTTGTTAGTTTAGTTGGTTGTGCCAACACTTTTAGCATTTCCTTAACCAATCGAGATTGTGAATGTGAAACGAATTGTCTCTATGGATTCGACCCCGTACTTACCGGGATTATATTGCATTGACACTGCTACTCTTGGGAGATGAGAGTGTGCATCCTACTTGGATTGTGCACGTCTCACTGTCAATCATTTTGGCGACGTTGCCTGACGTGCGTTTATATTCTATATATTCACACACGTCTTCTTTGTGATTTTCCGTTGATTTACATCGTTTCGTACCCGTTCTTTCGTGTTTTTTGTATCTTTTCACTTTCTTCATGTTTTTGTGTGAATGCAGGAGAATGCCAGCGTTGGGGACGTTTAAAGAACATATCATGAGCCACTGGAGCAACGGGAGGAGTCATGCGTGATCTAGAGGGTCAAACGATGAAGACTGCTATATTTCAGCCCTCAACCGATCGGGTGGACACATCCACCCGATCGGTTGATGCACGCGTACAAGAAGGGCGAACAGTAGTAGCGGTTCCAAAATCCGTTACTAGCGGGTCGTAACCGCCACTATTACCGTTTCAAGCGGTTCTGGAAACCGCCACTGAAATGGCCGAGAGAAACGTCATTACTGGAGGTTACGACCCGCCACTACCGAACCTCCTGCACCACAATTTTGTGGCGGTTTCGAACTGCCACAACCTACATTTTTGGCGGGTTGTTCATTACAAAAAATTAAATTAATTCCATTCGTCTTTGGCAGTTAAGAACCGCCACAAAACATATGTATGCCGGTTCTAAACCGCCAAAACAAAATCGTTTTGCAACGGTTTCGAACCGCCACAATATATGTTTTGGTTGGCTTTTATTGCGAAAAATTGTTGTGTTTATAGCGGTTACTAACCGCTAAAAACGAAATTAAATTTTGAAAAAAAAAATTAAAAAGGATCTTTTTGAATGCAGTTCTAAACCGCCGATAACAAAAATATTTAACAAAAAAAATAAAAACTGGCATCCAAAAAACACAAAATATAACCACATAACCACTTGATAATATTTAATACAAAAAAGCAAGTCTTCAACACAACATACACCACATTATAATATTCAATAAAAACCGTAAGTCTTCAACACAACACAGCATACACCACATGATGATATTTAATAAAAACTTAAGTCTTCAACACAACATACACCACATGATGATAATCAATAAAAACGCTAGTCTTTAACAAAAAAGAAACTAAGGAAAAAAGAAACTAAGGCTGGGACGACGAGAAGAGGTTTCGAACTTGAGGGTCTTCCTGTAAGTTCTGCAGTTGTTCTGGAGTATGGTGCTGTGTCACGAAAAAGTTCAAGAGAGACCTACACTGATCAAGCTGTTGTTGCTGCCTCTCAAACTCCTCCCGCGTCACCATATTTGAACTGGGATGTGATGCACCGTCAGAATCAAATGAAGGAGAAGGGACAAATCTTCTATATGTACCGAAGATCCGAGATTGAGACCCACTTGAACCAAGACCAAACACCCGACCTGGGTGGTCTTCTCCTAAAACACGAGCAACAGCATCATCCCTTCCTTGCCTCTCAACTCCTTCATGTTGTGAGTGTAATCGAATGCTCTCCTATACAATGAAAAAGTGATTAGTTACTGTCATTCTTGTTCCAAACATTTCAGTCTAACAAAAACAAACATATTCAAATAACTTATACAATAAAATATTCAAATAACTTATACAATAAAAAGTGAACCATAAAGAAAACTAAGGCTCAACCATAAAGAAATATGAGGATTCGTGCCTGCCACTAGGTATAGGGAAAGCAACTCTAACAACAAAGACATGCACGCACATCGAACATATCTTTTGTACAAGTAGACATGTATAAATTGAAATAAATACTAAAATGCAAATATGTACCATGTAAATTGTGTTGGATCATCTAGCAAAATACAGAAACAAAATGTTTGATGTGAACTCCATTAAATAAACTAACAAAAATAACATAAAAAACCGTATGTTGGATCATCAAGCAAAAAACAGAAACAAAATGAGAAGCATCACAATTTCTGAGAGGGGATGTATGTTTATGAATGTATTTGAGGGTTAACCATAGATATATGTGTATACGTAGTGGTTCTTTTGGAAGCATCACATCTTTTAAGTTGGGGATGTGATAGACTTTAAGATGTAACCACTATAAGGATCAACATGTGGGTATGTGGTTCTCTAGCTTAAGACCTCAGCTTTCCCCTCAAAAAATGAAGGGACAGGGATGGAACAAAATTGATATATTGAAATGGTAGAAGGATATGTTAGTTGACAATGTATTAAAGGAGATCACTAATAATTGAGCTGAATGCTGGAAAAAGATTCATATAATAACAGCAACTAAGGGTTTTGTTCTATTTGTTCTTTTTATCCTATTTAAGAAGCTAACCAGCATACCAGCCGGCAAACCTAACATAACTATTTATGTCAGTTGAAGCCACCATAGATTAGAGGCTACCCTGTCACCCTAGTGCAGAGAATGCAAATGGATTCTTAACAAATTTCTACAAAAGTTTGAAAGTACTGTGTTTGCAAAAAAGAGTGGGAAAAAATGAAGAAAAGATTTACCAGCCTGATATGCCAGCTTCATCGGCAAAAAGTTTAGCAATGCAAATATAATTGATGATATCAATCTAGAGACTGTAATAATAGCTCGCTCACCATGACAAATCCAGTACATAGGTCAATATTCTTAGATGGTTCTTATTTTAAACATCTACTCATTACACACAAACACTCATTCGATGCACACGTATATATATTCCTAGATTCAAGTGAATATCACATTAATTTGGGGTTCTGGCAAACAATTGTACATTGTGAACTAAAAATTGGTAAGAAGTATATTAGAATCTGAATAACATTCTTCATAAATATAGTTTATATATATGGCTGCTAATATACAGCATCTTCACTTCTTCATACATATAGTTTATCTATAGATGGCTGCTAATGTACAGCATCTTCACCTGCACTAAACTACCGGTTCTTTGTGTAGATGCAAGTTACTAATAATGTGTAAGGTTGTCACCTAGTAAACATGGATGCTTCAATACTCGAGCCGTGTCATAGCAGGTACGTGTCAGATACATGTGTTAAGATGCATATATCGAATATAATACTTCTATTTGTGGTAGAATATTTAGAATTTGCTTAAGTGTCGCCATGTCATGCCATGTCGTCTCCGTGTCGGGGTGTCTGTGTCTATGCAACATTTGTTGTCATGTACAATCTGAGCCTCAAGGCAAAATCAGAGGTACATTTGTATTAATAAAAAATGGAGATTACAACAGAGGTTTGAGAAGGCAGCAAATACTGAATAATTCAGCGTTGATCCACACAAAATAATGCATGATACATGCGGGAAAAAATTGATACCTGGGTGTCCATAGTCAGACCTTTATAGTTATCCTCACAAATCCAGTTCTTATTAGATCCATGGAGGGTTGCAAAAAAGTAGCTAATGTTCCATATACTTTGTGTACTGAAGGAGAAAGGCCTATTGTTATTATTGAAACATTCATATCATCTACAAAATTAGTATCATCTTTATCGTCATCAAGAACTCTATAGGTGGCCATATTAATTAACATGACAATTAGCAAAGAAATATTATCCTTTAATCAAGAGAGAGACTTTTTTTCATTGTCTCATAGACAAGATACTTGAGCTGATGTACAAGGGGAACCACTTTCTGTAAAGCATATCCTCAAATATCCTCAAATATATTAATGAATCAACTGAAAACTGTGCTAAAGCAATGTCAGCACTTGACTCAAATGGCAAAGCATAGTACTATTTGGCAAATTAACATCCATCAAAATTTGAAAATTACAAAATGTAAAGAACAACACAAGGGATTGGAGGGCACATCATCACCTAAAAGTTTTTATCAAGAATGTTATAGAATGGTATTTCATTGCAGTGCACATCATCACCTATGAGTGGAATTGGAGTAGCAGCAACCATGGTAATGGAAGGGATAAGATAAGACAAGTACCAATCTTATTATACGAAGCACATGTTGCAAGACCAATCTTATTATACTAAAAGGTAAATGCTTGTAACGGTTTAAGGGAATATTCTCTTATTAGGTTAAGGCTACTGATGTTTGTATAATGCGATTCAAGATATATGCAAGAAATAACCTGTGTTTGATTTGTATTACTCATATTTCTAAATGCCATCATATGTAATGCAACACGTGCATAACCTGTGTTTGATGTGCAATTAGACTACTCTGTCAACTGTAGGAACAAAAAAAGTAAAACATATTACATATAACTTATTTGTATATCAACAAATGAAATTCATGTGCTTGTGCTTAATCTCAACGAACATAATCAATAGATGTCGCAGATAGGCACAGATATAGACCTGTTAATTGGCATATTGATCCAATCTGATCCAAAGGGGAAAGCTCCTAATATTCTTGTGTCCAAATTATTTAAATATATCTACTCGTCTCCTTCCACACATTATAATGCACCATTTCCTTTTTAAGTAGAGTCATCATTTTACCCGAACTGGGTCATTTTTTACACATTCACCACATAAGATGTTTCAATTAACTTGTATGTATTCCTGGTAGAGATTAACTATCATTAGGCACATTTTTCAAGGAAAACTATGGGCTGAAACACTAGCAAGGCAGACTACTAATTTGAAGTTTATTTTATATGCTGCATGGTGGATTGTTAACATAGATTAATCCAAATGTTCATATGTTCACTGCAACAAGAGAATATACATGCTAACATCTGCCTTAATATATGGCGGAATTTGAGCCAAGATGGTTGTTAGAGTTTGGGCTTTTGTGTCTCATTTGAGAGGGAATTAAAAAGCTAGTTTAATCTCACGTTTATCGGTAGGTGGCTAAATATGTTTGGATTCACGATCCAAATAGTAGGTGGCTAAATATGTTTAGTCCCATGTCAAGTAAGGTGATTATTGGATATGTGTTAACTAAGTTTGGCCATAAGACTATACCATGGATTTCTCATTCAGAGCCTATTAACGAGTCCATACACCTCACCAGATTTGGCTTTTCTATAATTTCTTATAGAGGATAAGACAAGTACCAAACGAGAGAGAATCAGAACATTATGCTTTCCTGAGATCTTGGTAATGGAAGGGACATGTATTTTCCATTGGAGAGATTGCACAACTCAAAATCCTGTGACAAAGAGGTCCTTGCCAGCAATGCCAACATGGTAGAAATCTGTATATCTTGCAATGGCTAGTCTTTGTAGAGCATATTTATCTATGAAATTTATAACAAAAAGGACATATTTATACTTAAAATGATCTCCACGATCAATTCGATACACCAAACAATTATCTATGAATATATAACAAAAGGGACATATTTATACTTACAATGATCTCCACGATCAATTCGATACACCAACAATTATCTATGAATATTAACAAAAAGGACATATTTATACTTACAATGATCTCCCTCGTAGATTCGTTTGGATAAGACCCATCATCTCTGGAACGCGTCAACAACACCATATCTGTTCGGGTGGGGTCCGCTCCTGTTTCTGCAGCCTAATGTATCCATTTCACTAATTAGAGCAATATCTAAAAATACATGGAATCGAAAAACAAAATATACTAATCTTAATTAATTCTATGATAAGTTTTTGTTACCATTAAACTATAAAGTTGAGCCAATGGACGTGACCCGGTAGTTGGATGACAGTCTTGCTTAAGAGCATTCTCCCTGTTCCTCTCACGATTGTACTTCAATAAAGTTAAAGATTTGACACAATGTTAAAATCTTGGAAAATATAAAATGAAATATATTACTTAATGTATAACAATTTATAAACTTACCAACCACTTTTCAGAAAATCTTAGAGCAATGAAAGATGCCCAATCATCTTTAGTAATGCGTTCAGGTGGTGTTTCCTCATTATCTTTCTGACTTTTCGTTTCATTGTAATATTTGTTCCATAAGTTGTTCCTTCTAGTTTTCCATTGACGGCCCATTGCTTTCTTTATTTCGTGGCAAGTAACTTCTTCGCACTCACGTGGTTCAATGTAAAACTTAGTCTGCAAATAAATGAAAATCAATAAGTTAGGTTGAGGGTAAGATTGAAAATTGAATAAAAAATAAATGTATTATAATATTTTGGTGAAAGTAATCATACCAGAACTTGAGTTAGGATCGCATTATCCTTGATCTCCATTGGTATTGACTTCCAATCCTTTACGCCCACATGATATTTTTCATTATCCAATATCACCTCCTTTAAAATAGAGTGGAGTGGCTTAACAGCCTCTCCTACAATGCCAGGACCCTTTGGTTTAAATGTGAGTATTACTCTCTTCTGGAAGGCAACCTTATCATGAATGTCTTTAGCATTTTTCAAAATCATTATCCCACACTTTTGGGGGTTTGCAGGATCTGAAACATCTGCATAATTAAGATCATTAAATTATATTCAAGATGAAGATCTTTTATAATCATGACTTGAATTTAAACCAACCTATCAGCTCACAAATCCCAGTGGACTTGTATATTGATGATGCTCCTTTCTTGCGCTGGCGTCTTACACTGCTACCCTCACCTTCTGATGCCATATGTAACTGCAAGTAAATATGATAAATATGCAAATGACTGCAGAAAAAAGGCGTAAATCCGCAACCTGCATCATGAGAAATTTATCCATAATACATATCAATTGATGGTTGGTTATACAGATGTGATTATATTTTGGACATGCTCGCATGACAACCATAGCCCTCTTTAACATAGAATCCATAGCCATCTTTAACATAGAATCCAATGGAAAAAAATACATGTAATGATATGTCATTGATGAAATATTGCAGGATGTGTATATAACATCAGATATTGTAGATACGGAGATGTAACAAAAAAATTAATGCAAAGACATACATACAAATAACATCAACCCTACTCAAACTCTGCAGTAACATCGGCCCTCGCAACAAACAGTGAATCATCATCTGGAAATACCACATCTGAAATTTGAGCTTGATTAATCTCGTTATCATAATAAGGCAAGCTTGCATCCTCTTCACACATATCATATAAGTCTCTTGGTTTTACATGGATAGGAATACTCCACCCCTTTTCTGCTTTATCCTCCACATAAAATACCAATTGAGCCTCAGCAGCTTGAATGAATGGTTCATCATCCTCGTGCTCACCAGAATGAATCAAGTGAGAGAAGTTCACTGATGTGAACCCAAAATCATCTACTCTAATAAACCTTTGGTTCATGGTATTGGCCCATGCACACTTAAATACAGTTACATGAAAAACATCATGGTAATTAAGCTCGATAATATCAACCAGTTTACCATAATATGGTATTGCACCCTCTCTTGGTCTATTGTCACGTGTGCTTGCATAGCTCTTAATTCCAAAGTTACAAAACACACCACTATTTTGAGTTTTCAAGTTTTTCTCTCGCTCAAT
Organism: Scilla litardierei; assembly: GCA_030789695.1. Lineage (NCBI taxonomy): Eukaryota > Viridiplantae > Streptophyta > Magnoliopsida > Asparagales > Asparagaceae > Scilla > Scilla litardierei. Next base: position 709,946,391 of record CM061142.1, read on the forward strand.
GGTTCGAAACTTGAACCCATTCACATTATAAGCAGTAAATTTCCTTGCTTGTCTCAATGGCCCTTGCGCAAGTGCAACAATTTCCTTTGAAGTTTGATCTCTGGGATTATCGTTAATCTATGAACACATTACAGACAACATTAATAGCTTGCAAAAAATTCCGATGATAAACTCAAATGAGACAAAAAAGTCGCACTCACATGGATCTTAAATGCCTGGACAACTTTGCGATGGACATCCTTTTCTATTTCATTGGAACTCACATTCCTTCTACGATTCCTCATTTTCGTCGTCGTGATGCGTCGAAACCGACTATACATTCAGAGATAAAAAACATCAATATGATTTCTCACAATCTAATCTAATAAAATTAAAATATATAAATACCTACTTACCTAATAAAATCTTCTACTTGAGGGCAATTATTCAATATGTGGCGATGTGCTTGCATGATTTCTATGTCACTTAATCTAACAACTGTACCGTCTCCAACTGGTTTACCCATCGGAGGAAACATGGTTGAACTTACTTCAAACAGCAAAGGGTCATCATCCACGCGCTCTGTGCGATTGAATCTAGTTTCAATGTCATCCTCCAAGTACCTCGAACAAAAGGTCATACATTCTTCAGATAGCCACCCCTCAGCAATCGAGCCTTCTGGTTGGGCTCTATTCCGAACAAAATGTTTCAGTTTTCCTAAAAACCTGCATTCACATTAATGGATAAGTGTTTGAACAATTAATTAAACCAAAAAAATCAACGGTTTGAATATAAAACATACCTTTCTATAGGATACATCCATCGATAATGTACAGGCCCACCAAGTCTAACTTCATCAAGCAAATGAATTGTTAGATGCACCATTACAGTGAAGAATGACGGTGGAAACAACATCTCCATATGGCACAAGGTAAGTGCAATTCGTTCTTGATGTTTGCTCAATTCAGCAGGATTGACAACCTTAGAACATAATCGCTTGAAGAAGGTCCCTAATTCGACCAACACAGAAGACACCGCACGAGGTAAAATGTTCCTAATAGCCAAAGGCAACAACTCCTGCATAAGAATGTGTGAATCATGGCTCTTCAATCCAAATACTCTACGATGCACAATGTCTATGCATCTAGTAAAATCACTTGAGTAACCATCTGGCACAATGACACATTTCAAAGTCTCAAGTAATGTGTCAATTTCTTGCCTTTTCATTGTGAACAACGCTGATGGACAAGATTTTCCATCCTCCTTTGGCCAGAGTTCCTTTTTAATACCCAATTTTTGCAAGTCTTTTCGAGCCTCTAAATGATCTTTCCTTTTGTCTCTGTCATTTATCAATGTAAACAACACATTATCACACACATTCTTCTCTATATGCATCACATCAAGATTGTGACATAATAAATTAGACTCCCAATATGGAAGTTGGAAAAATATACTTCTCTTTTTCCATTGCTTTGCAAATTGATCAACATTTGCTCTCTTCCGCGTTCTGCTTTCAGTAGTACTACTAGTTGTTGAAGAACGTTTTCCAAAGAAAAACTCTATATTCTCCATTTGATTCAAAATCTCTGACCCAGATAACAATTTAGGCGGGTCCTTATCTTCCATACGTCCATCAAAACGAAGACGATTCAACCGAAACTTGTGGCCTTGCCGTAAAAATCGACGATGGCCCATGAAACACCACTTCCTACTACAACCCAAATAGAGAGGAATTTGATCAAAGTTACATGAGGGACAAGCATAACCAGTATGTGTATTCCAACCCGAAAGATTTCCAAGCCCTGTGAAGTCACTAATAGTCCACAACAGAGCTGCCTTCATCACAAACACCTCTTTTCTAGACGCATCATATGTCTCCACCCCCTTTTCCCACAATTCTTTCAACTCTGCAATTAGAGGTTGCAAATAGATATCAATATTGTTTCCCGGCATTTTCTTTCCAGGAATCAACATAGAAACAATGAATTCAGTCGATCTCATACACATCCATGGAGGACTATTGTATGGGATCAACAAAACTGGCCAAATACTATAACTTGTGCTTAAATTCCCGAAGGGATTGAAACCGTCAGAAGCTAATGCAAGTCGAACATTACGTTCCTCAGAAGCAAATTCAGTATGCATGGAATCAAAATGTTTCCAAGCTTCAGAATCCCTTGGGTGTCTCATCATATCATCAACCTTAGGTTCACTTGAGTGCCACCTCATACTCTTAGCAGTTTTAGAAGACATAAACAATCTTTGTAATCTAGATTTCATGGGAAAGTAACGTAATACCTTTGCGGGTTGTTTCGTCTTCTTCGATTTTTTCTTCCACCTAGACAGCTCACATTCTTTGCACTGTTCTCTATCTGCATCTGGCCCCCAATAGAGCATGCAATCATTAGGACACGCATGAATTTTTTCATACTTAAGACCAAGTTTGTTAATGATCTTCTTAGCATCGTAATTAGATGGAGGGATATTTGCATATGGAAACGCATCATGCAACAATTTAAAAATCATATCCATAGCCTTATCACTAACACCACACAAACACTTAATGTGATATAACTTGATTAGAAATGAGAGTTTCGAGAACTTGGTGCATCCATCGTATAATGGTTGTTCATTATCTTTCAGCAAGTCATAAAACTCTTTGGCATTACCACCACTGGATTCTCTATTCATGTTTGACATCCCTACCTCTCCATTAACACCCGATTCAGTCGTCTCTTGACTATTCAATCCCCAGGTAAATGCATCGTAAACCATTTCCCGTACAGTATCTCCAAGTTGGGGATCTGGATCCCTTCTAAGATGTGATCCTGTAGCCACTAGTTCGACATTACTAGATGTAACCACCTCTCCATGTGATTCCCAAAAGGTGTAATTTCTTGGAAAATGTGTGAAGAGTAAATGTTCGAAACATTCGTCCCGTGTGCCAGACTTTAAAAATTTGCAACGTTAACAAGGGCACAAAATTTTACCACGGATAGCCTTGCGCTCAAAAGCAAAATCTAAGAATGCATTCACTCCTGCCACGTATTCATGAGAACTTTTTGGTTGTTGAATCCAAGACTTATCCATCCTTCATACAAAAAAACTAATTAGTGTTATAAGGTTAACAAAAATCTTTTTTCTCAACACAAACAAAAACAATATTGATGGATGAAATAGATAATAGGGGATACAACCATCATGCATAGATGGATGCATACAATTTATCAAATAACAAGCTGTGAGATAAATATCACTCCAAAAGCTTTTAGGAACATTCATATGAATATCATTGTCTTAGCCAATTTTACCAAATGTATATCTTATATAGTTATGTGTGAGAGTCCAATTTTTTTAAAGTATATGAACATGAAGATTGGCGTATAATGCAAGACTAGGAAATTAAGTCAGATCATGATGTTATAAAATATTATTTTGCATTATCACTTAAAAAATGCATAAACAACCAAGTTAAGTTTTAATTTTAGCACACTATATCTTATGAATAAAGAAGACAATACATCTATTTTTCAAAAGAAAAAAACCAAATAACATGTTAAAAATAAAGACTTCATAATTTTCTTTCACATGATGGTGGTTTCATGACTGACATGAATTATGTTCGAAAAATAACAAATTATTCAATTTAATTGATAAGATTTTTGAACTCCGTAAAGAGAGATATCCTAAATGTTAATAATCAGTGAGTGGAATACTAATGTTGGAACATGCTACTCGGCCAACTTTATTGAACATGATACTCTGCACAATTATTTTTTGTTCCAATCTCTTAGAAGGTGCAAAGATTTGTATATAATTTTATTGAACAATTTGATCGAGTCAATTTTCTAACTAGAAAGCAAGTTAAACAAATGCAATGATACAAAGCAAGTTAAATAGAAGGATTTGTCGCAGTTTTCCAAACCGCGACAAACAAAACCGCTAGAAACAGCCCTGTGTTTTGTAGTGAATTTATTAACTAAACAATCCATTGCAGGGATTAACTTAAGAATAAATGCAACTGAGACGACAATATAAAAGAAGCAAATGCCCTACAGATAGAAACAATGAAGAATGCCAAGCCCCCCAAAGCATTCTCCTCTTAATAGTTGTGGTATGTTCAATTCGGAAAGTTTAAAAAGATTTTTCTTAACATGTCTACAAACCTCAAGTTGCATGATATAGACCAGAAAAAATATGAAGGGAATCCAGAAAACAATGTTACTGCGATAGTATAACCTCACTATTCATATAAACACATGAATATATCTTATAAAACACCCATGGATAAGGTTAATTCACATAATAAATAAGGTCCAACAAGTATTAAAAACGATTAAGGAATTAGCACCTAAACACATGGAAATCTTAACAAATAGAACATGTGTATTCAAGTATCATCAATAAGCAACGAAACAGAAAAGTCCCTGGAATATAGACACAATGGTATTATGATAACATGAACCAACAAATATAAAGTTAAATTTTAGGTATTTCAAATATCATCAAATATCAAAGGAAACATACAAGGCCCAGAAGTAATCCTATAATGTACCACAAAACACACAATCATTCGCAGATGCACAAAGACTTCCAGGCCAACATACTAAAATTTTCATTGACCAATCCTCACGTTGTTTCTAATTCACAGACTATAATGAATTGGATATACATCTTTGAAAAATGTTAATACAGCCCTTCTCATAGAAATTTTAAGGCGTCAACGCATAAGTTTCAGTAGATCCTCAACAAGATGAGTGTACCATACATATAAAAATGTATGTTTTGGACATATACTTTATTCATCTACTTAAAAATTAAATCTTGCTTGTTTTTGCCCTTACGCTTATAGATTTAGGATAGACCATTTAGGAGACATTTTATTTTTAAAAATCACAGATAACAAAATAAAAATTGGTGAATGACCCATGTCATGATTTCAAGTTTGGAGCAAACCCCATCAGAAAAATGGCAAATCTAATGAGAATATAGTAAGATGCAAAAATTCCTTTAAAGGGGGAAAAGCTAATTGCACCTTATTGGTTTTCTCAGGGAGCAAGATCCCAGCGCTGGTCTTCGAAGGGGCACGATCTTCTCCACAGGAACTCTATTGAGCAGATGAATCAAACGATGGCGATCGCTCGAGTTTGGGTATAAGGATCACTCGACGGCGATCGCTTGAGTTATGGTATAAGGATCACTCGGTGGCGCTCGTACTCGATGGCGATCTCTCGATGACGATCGTGCGATCTTCTCCACAAGAACCCAATTGAGCAGATGAATCAAATGCACTCGACGGCGTTCGTTCAACGAAAACGATATTGTTTTCGCGGGTTAGGGTTTTCGCGGTTTAAGGAGATAGTGTTTTGCGGTTTAAAAGCCACCTTTTGTAGCGGTTCGTAACGCTATACACAGATATACAATCGATATCAAATGCACGTGGAACAAAAAATTTCTTTTTCCCTTCCCGCTTTTTGTTCCCGCCTTTGTGTTTATTTATTTTTTTAGTACTGTGGAGGTGTAAAACCGTCGTAGAATTTTCATTGGGCACCGGCGGGTCGTAACCGTCACAAATAGAAGGATTTGTGGCGGTTTTCCAAACCGCCACAAACTAAACCGTTAGAAACTGCCATGTGTTTTGTAGTTACCCGGACGGCGACTAAAGAAGAGCAGCAGCTCGCCCGATCGGTTCGGCGATCGGGTGAATCGATAGAACTCTCTGTCTAATTGCAATGAATTCCAACCGATCGGGTGAAATTATTTCACCCGATCGGTTCACCTGTAGCCGCAATTCCTCGAACGACAACCCGGTCACGCCACCCGATCGCCTCAGCGTCCGGTTGAAAATCTTCAAAGCTATCACCCGATCGGTTGACTCATCAACCGATCGGGTGGCGATTTTTCTGCGGGTTTGGAACCAAACCATTAGGGTTTCGAAGGGGGGCTATAAATACACGAGGTTGGCCGACTCAAAGGGGATCTTCTTCAGTTTTCTAGGGCTTTTTCATCCCCTTTGTTGGGGGGGTTTAGGTTAGTTTAGATTAGGTCTTTTGATCAATAAATCTTATATTGGATTGAAGATTCAAACTCAAGAGTATTTCTTTATCTTGTTTTCCATTGTTTTGTATTGTTTTCATTTTGCTCAATAGTGAATGTGTCTTTGTCATTTTTATTGCTTTCTTTTATGTTCTTCACCATTGAGTAGCTCTTGATGAACCCTAATACAGGTTAGGGTAGGATTGATGCTTGGGTTGTCTCATTTGGCTTGGTTGTATGGCATGTGTAAGATGAATTGTGTCAATGGGGATTTCTAGCAGTCTGTGTCCAATTCGTATGGCAATACACTAGTTGTGTTGGGGATTGGGGTCCGGTGTCTTGTCCAGTCAAGATCCGCTTTGATGTATTGCTAGAAATCACATTCGACCTATTTGGCCATTAGGGTTATGCGGGGGTGTTTCATTGTCATTGGCAGGAGAAAGACCGTCTTTGACCGTCGAGCCAAGGGGGAATAAACTTGGCGGTTGACTCCCTAGCCATAGCTCACGCCCCTAGCATAGACATCGAGTCCTCGCGCGTGGGAACGGCTTGGACAAAATGTTGGGAGTTATCATTGTGGCCTTAATGCTCCCGGTTGCGGAAGGTGTTAATGGACATGGGAATGCCCACCGTCCAGAACCGGGTAGGCCTAGCGTACTAGGCACCGACCGGAATATTGGGCCATGGACGCTAGGTACCACCTTTTGGGGCAATGTCTCACCCTGGGTCAAGTCAAATGCCAAGTGTCATGAATGCTCTAGCCCGTGTTAGCGGGGATTCATTTCGTGTCTTTTTATTTCTTTCTTTTATTTCTACACTTCCACCCATATTATTCGCGTAGCTAGCACACAACCTAGGCGAGGCTAACAGCCATTCAAGCCATCCACCTCCCTGAGTTCGATAAACCTGCTCCCTACACTAACCGTGCACTTGCGGTAAAACGACACAGTGCCCAAACCGTAAACGGGGCGCCGGTCAAGTTTTTGGCGCCGTTGCCGGGGAGGAGTTCGGTTTGATATTAGCTTAGCTTGGGTTCGTTAGACTACGCAAAAAAAATACAATAACTAAGAAATTTTTCCCCACCATAATATTATCTTTTTGTTATTTTCGTGTACTATTGACGCTCCTCTCTAGTTTTCTTATTTTTGTTGTCCAGGTATCTTTGGTATAACCATGTGGAGATCAAATTTCGATGCTCAGATGGGAGGATATGATGCTTATTCGGTTGTGGTTTATGAGACTTGCGGGATGGCAGGGCACATGCATTATGATTGCCCATTTACGCTTGAGAACGTCCCCCTACACCAAGGCCAAACATTTTCCCGCAACCTTAGCCCAAACACCTCCCATCCATTTCCTCAACCTTATATCCCTCCACCAATGCAAGAAGAATCAAGCCTCGTGTCTCTCCTTGAAAGTGCCATGTTTAACCAAGGCCCAATATTACAAAACTTGATGGTACCAATCACCGAGCCTACATCGAGGAGAGACGATAGAGGAGAGGATATACCCACTTTCATGGTTGAGACCACCATGCCATCGGCCACCATAGACACATCTCATGCCGATGCCCTAATTTTCCCACACTACCACTTGGATGACGAAGCATTTTTTGATGATGATAGTGAGGATGGAGAGATTTCTCTAGGATCTGTGGGAGAGACTTCTCATCTTGATTTGGATACCCCATATGAATCCTCCGAGAGCAACGAGGAGACCACAGAGCTTATGCATACCGGCGAGGAGGATGTGTGTGAGGACGAGGATACCACGACCACATACGAGGGGTCCGCTCCATATCCACCTCCATAGCCATCTCTGTCGCAGCTTCTTCCTTGGTCTGTGGTCAACCATGAGGATGTCATTCAGGACATCGGGCAGATGGTGGAGTATGAGCATATCGTCGAGGAGAATGTGTATGAGGGCTTGGATACGATGGTCCACTTCATGGAGCCCGAGTCACATCTTCCTCTACCGTCGCTCCCCATTTCTTATGCGGCTGAGCACCTACTTGAGCATATTGCCCCTATTCAGTGTGATTTTCATACTCACTCTCACTCCACTTTTGAGTCTCGCTTTTCACTTCCTATTTCTTTAGACTCATATATATTTGACACACCATATCTCTCGCAGGACACATGATCTGCTTCCCTTGAGGTATGTTGCGGTGTGTCACCACCTGGAGAGCCACTTCTCATGGACAACGAGGATTTGGTCGTCGCTAGCACAGAGGATAGCGACCCATTCTCAGGGAGTATTCGTCACCCATTTATTATTTTTCCATCTTATGTTGACGATTATCTCTGGGATACAATTATTTTGGGAAATAATTTCTTGCCATGGACTAATGCACCTTGTCCTTTGCAGGTCATAGGTGGCCACCTATGAGGGATGCTTGGAGGTGCATTGCTTGGGTCCATTGGCACACATGGCACAACGCTTCTGGCGGAGCCACAGAAGGAGCAGTTAGAGCAGCTACCTGCCCCACTCCAGATCTTGGATCCGCCTATGCTCAGGTGTATCCTAATCCAGTAGTGTAAAAATTTACCGCTTTCTAGTTTAGATTTGAATAATCTCGTCTCCTCTCATTAGCGAGTGGAGCGTATCTAGGATTCGCTTTTGCATCATAATAACCCATCATGTCGTGCCCTTCTATCACTTCTACCGCCCACACCCCACATCCTCTTCTGAGGAGAATGAGCACACCGTCTCTCCTGCATTTTGATTTCTTTCTTTTCTTTTCCGATTTTCCCCTAGCATATTCTGTATCGCATTGATCATATCATTTCACTAGCATTGTCATGTTCAGCTTGGGGGAAATCGATTTGTGTGCATGTTTTCGCGTGTCGTTGTTTTGTGACTGTGTCTATGTGTTCTTTTATCGTGTTTTATATCTTTTATTTGAGTGTTTCTTTTTCTTTATTTTTTAGTTTCGTTCATGTGTTTTTCATGTTTTTCACTTTTTGTGTCGGTGCGCACCCCCCATTTTCTTTGCCCTCCCGTATAAACTATTATTGCATTGAGGGCAATGCAAGTTTCAGCTTGGGGGGAGTCGCACTTTGTGCGTCATTTGTGCTCCTTTTCTTCGTTTTTGAGTCGTTTTCCATCGTGTTTTTCTTTTTTCTTCTCATCTTTTGTTCCCTCTCTCCTAGAGATGACCCTATATGATGAATTGCCACATGATCACGCACACACTTAGGATAGCTTCGATAATCACATTCACTAACCCTAGGAAGCCGAGTCCTCTTGCATTTCACGCATCATGGGTCCACGTAACTTTTTGTGAGTCGTGTATCGTGACTAGCTAGTGGTGTACTTCTACTTTGTGATTTTGATTTATATACCTACCCTTGGTTGACCCCTAGATTATCATGCTTCGATATTGAATATGCGGTATTTGCTTCTAATGTCTGCTTCTATATGCATGCTATATATATATCGTATACTTCATTTCGCATGTGTCAGGATTCCACAATTAAGGACTAGGATAACCCATTTAGCCCATGCTTTAACTTGCGAGAAATATTTCCTTTACCCAAGTGTTTAGATTCTGATTTCTTTTTTTTTGTTTTACTTGGTGCAAATCCCCTCGTCGTGTACCGTTCTCCCACTTGGGAGAGTACACATGTATGTATCCCAAAATCCAAAAATCCAAAATAGAGAAAAAGAAAAAAATATGTATATCCAAAAAAATCCAAAAAAATACAAATACGCAAAACCCAAAAAGAAATTCCATTGTGAATATTTTTCTACCTGCCGAGAATAAAGGGAAGGCGAGAATGTGCACCGAGTGTTCTACTCCACACCTTCTCAACCTCCATCGTTTTCGAAAACACTTGGCATAGGAACTCTCTAGCGGTTACCTAGGCGATAGTGTGGTGATTTCCTAGTCCTTAGCTGTGGAGTCCCCGATGCATGATACGCTTCTATTCTTATACTCTTCTCATGCATGCTTGAGCAACTATTCACCGCAATTTCAAATTGAATTGATATTTGGGTCATTCCTTGGATTTGTGTATATGGAGCCTTATTGCACAATGTAGATAGTGACACCGTCTGCAAGCACACGACCACACTCACTCGCGCTTCACTATGTGGGCCCACGACACTTGTTTGGACTCACATTCCTTGGTTTAGTGTTGTGTTTTGTCGTATGCTTGCTTACTGTGGCGGGTTTGATTTTGCTGGCTCTGACGGGCGATTTAGGATTTTGATTTCTCTTTCTATATCTCTCTCTATTTTCCATTCAAGCTCTTACTCTCACTCGTCTTCCTCGAGGATGAGGAAGGGTTTAGCTTAGGGGATTTTGACGGGTGTTTATATTCTATATATTCACGCACGTCTTCTTTGTGATTTTCCGTTGATTTCCATCGTTTCGTACCCGTACTTTCGTGTTTTTTGTATCTTTTCACTTTCTTCATGTTTTTGTGCGAATGCAGGAGAATGCCAGCGTTGAGGATGTTTAAAGAAGATATCATGAGCCCCCGGAGCAATGGGAGGAGTCACGCGTGATCCAGAGGGTCAAACGATGAAGACTGCTATATTTCAGCCCTCAACCGATCGGGTGGACACAGCCACCCGATCGGTTGATGCACGCGTATCCTACCCAGACTGTGACTAAAGAAGTGCAGCAGCTCGCCCGATCGGTCTGGAGATCGGGTGAACCGACAGAACTCTCTGTCTAATTGTACTGAATTCCAACCGATCGGGTGAAATATCACCCAATCGGTTCACCTGTAGCCACAATTCCTCGAACGATGACCCGGTCACGCCACCCGCTCGCCTCAGCGCCCGGTTGAAAATCTTCAAAGCTCTCACCCGATCGGTTGACTCATCAAAAGATCGGCCGATCGGGTGGTGATTTTTCTTCGGGTTTGGACCCAAACCATTAGGGTTTCGAAGGGGGGCTATAAATACACGAGGTTGGCCGACTCAAAGGGGATCTTCTTCAGTTTTCTAGGGCTTTTTCAGCCCCTTTGCTGGGGGTTTAGGTTAGTTTAGATTAGGTCTTTTGATCAATAAATCTTGTATTGGATTGAAGATTCAAACTCAAGATAAGTATTTCTTTCTCTTGTTTTCCATTGTTTTGTATTGTTTTCATTTTGCTCAATAGTGAATGTGTGTTTGTCATTTTTATTGCTTTCTTTTATGTTCTTCACCATTGAGTAGCTCTTGATGAACCCTAATATGGGTTAGGGTAGGATTGATGCTTGGGTTGTCTCATTTGGCTTGGTTGCATGGCATGTGTTCGATGAATTGTGTCAATAGGGATTTTTAGCAGTCTGAGTCCAATTCGTATGGTAACACACTAGTTGTGTTGGGGATTGGGGTCCGGTGTCTTGTCCAGTCAAGATCCGCTTCGATGTATTGCTAGAAATCACATTCGACCTATTTGGCCATTAGGGTTACGCGGGGGTGTTTTATTGTCATTGGCGGGAGAAAGACCGCCTTTTACCGTCGGGCCAAGGGGGAATAAACTTGGCGGTTGACTCCCTAGCCATAGCTCACGCTCCTAGCGTAAACATCAAGTCCTCGCGCGTGGGAACAGCTTGGTCAAAATGTTGGGAGTTATCATTGTGGCCTTAATGCTCTCGGTTGCGGAAGGTGTTAATGGACATGGGAATGCCCACCGTCTGGAACCGGGTCGGCCTAGCGTACTAGGCACCGACCGGAATATCGGGCCATGGACGCTAGGTACCACCTTTTGGGACAATGTCTCACCCTGGGTCAAGTCAAATGCCAAGTGTCATGAATGCTCTAGCCTGTGTTAGCGGGGATTCATTTCGTGTCTTTTTATTTCTTTCTTTTATTTCTACACTTCCACCCATATTATTCGCGTAGCTAGCACACAACCTAGGCGAGGCTAGTAGCCATTCAAGCCATCCACCTCCCTGAGTTCGATGTACCTGCACCCTACACTAACCGTGCACTTGCGGTAAAACGACACCGCGCCCAAACCATAAACGGGGCGCCGGTCATTGCCGGAGACAACGGTTTTCTCACTCACATTTTTGGTTGGTTTTGGACACTTTAGGTGTAGTACTTCCAGCTTAGTGTTGAGTCATTTTGGTTGTTTGTTTTATACTTTTTTGAGTCGTTTTTCTTTCTTTCTTTTATTTCAAAAATCTTGTGTGGATAATTTTTTTATGGATTCATTTTCAAACTTTAGTGATGCTTATGTGGAGGATTCCTAACTCCCACCATTTGATTCGGAGTGAAAAATGTATATTTATACCCCCAAACTACCCCCATTTTGTGCTTAAGATTATACTTAATCATGCTCTTTTGGGTATATTTTCGCTTTATGTCGTTTTTGGAGCTTACTCTCATTCTTGGCAAAAAATACGGGTTTTATCGTCTTTGTTGGCTTCCTACTATTTTTCATATGCTCCTGCTATTATTGTGATCATATCGTCATTTTCTAGGAATTATTTGAGCATTGGAATATTTTATATGAATTTTGGGGGATCAATATTAATTTATAATAGTCATTATATTAATTTTCTCATCATATGGGCTAATTTCTCCTTCCCCTATTTTCAGGTACCCCTGGGAGTCTTTGAGATTTTTCAGAATTTTTTGGGATTTTTCTGAGATTTTTGGGGATTTTTGGTGAATTATTCGGAGGAGAAAGGGGTTAGAAAACCCATAAAAAGAAATTCTTATTGGGCGCCACGTGGCGCAACAACAGGGCACCACGTGGCGCCAGGCTGCATCCATCATCGCGGGCATGTGTGATGTTTTAAATAAATAAAAAAAGTTAAAATAGTTTGTGGGCCGGCCAGGCGGGCCGGCCCGCTCTCCACAATCGCAGCAGGGGCACGCATACTAATAAATAAAAAAAATTTAATTTAAAAACCCCCCCGAGAGCGGGTCAGCCCAGCGGCCGGCCCGCTCCGACCAGCGCGCGCTTAATTGGCAGCGGGGGCGGGCGCCCGGGCCGGCCCTCTCCGACCCGCGCACGCTTAAATGGCAGCGGGGGCGGGCAGCAGGCGCCCGCCCCCAAAATCCAACCCGCAAGCTTTGTAAATGGGGCCTGGGTGAAAAAATGAAGTCGAAGTTTTCGTTTTTACGGGCAGTTGCTGTTTTTTGTGTTTTTCTAGGGTTCTTGGGGTTCTTCTTCCCCATTAGGGCTAGGGGTGTAGCTTGGAGGCCATGGAAGATGGAGAAGCTTGGTGGAGGTGCTGGTGTGGAAGGGAAGGCTCATTTGGGGAGATCTTGGGTGAAATTCTTCATCTCCCCCCTTGTATTTTACACTTCTCATTTTGTAATGAATTGTGATGAATTTGTTATAAATCTCATCTTATTTAGTATGATGGAGTAGTGTGATTGCGTGTGTGGTTGTGTTGTTGATTGTTGTTGTTGGGTTGAGAATTGAATCCCTACAACATTTTCATTTCCTAAATTTGTGGATGAAACTTTGAGTAGGCTTGTTTATTGGAACCCTAAGGGGAAATCCAAAGAGAGGATCATCCTTGCAGACCCTCTCTATTGTGCTAATTATCGATTACTCTATAGTATCGTTCATTACTTATTTCACCCCACACGTTCGATGAAATGCCGTATTTTCCGATTGAGCTCCCTTAGTCGGGAGATAATTGAGTTATATTTGAGATGAATTCTCACGCCCACGGCCTCATTCACACACACCACATGAGTCCTCCACGTTGCTTGCCGATTCGGCTCTCCACCCCTAGCCAGTTAGGTTAGATTTTAGTTTTCACCACTTTTTCTTCCACACTTCCACCCACTATTAATTGAGGTTGTTGTTTCACACTTTATTTTTCTTTGTCCATCAAACTTGTGAACGTAGAACGAATTGTCCCTGTGATCCGACCCGGTACTCTCCGGTTATTTATATATTGCATTGGCACTCCTACGCTTGGGAGTGGAAGGCGTGCTCTTTGAGCGTCCTTCCAAGTCAACCACCGTTCTTTCACGGTACGGGGTTGTAAAATCCTAGTTCATTTATGCAAAAGTTTGAAAAATGGTGTAGAAAAGAGTTTTGGGATTTGTTTGATGAGACCACTTGTGCAGACTTTGTTTATTTTAAAGTGTTCCCATATACTTTGAGAGATGATGCTAAAACTTGGTTTGATGCTTATCCTCGAGATTCTTTTTCTACATGGCTTTCTTTTCAGACTGATTTCCATCGAGCTTCCTTTCCTACTTATTACAGGAATCAGGTACATATGCGCCAGGCATTTGAGGAACACATAGCGAGCTTTATCCAGGTTGACGGTGAGACTTACTGTCAGGTTTTGGAGAGGTTTGATGATTTAGTGTTTGGATGTCCATGCAATGCTTTCAGCGCAGAGGATCTACTTCAGATTTTCTACATAGGGTTGCAGCCGTCTACATAGGACATTGTGCAGATGAGCAGCAGTGGAGAGTTCTTTGCCTATACTACAGAGGATGCATGGTTGTGCCTGACAGACATTGCAAAGTGGGAGTAGATTGCGCCATCAGGAGAGCCGTCACTAGGATATGAGGATGATGGCCAATCCCAGCTTCTACTTCAGGATACAGAGCAGGTTCAGTGTCAGTCTGAAGAGCCATCTTTGGGCTCTTTTTCTTGCGACCCCATGGGATATCTAGCAGAGCAGGATGTTGGGTCGCATGAGAGCCATGTAGAGGATATTGAGAGATTACATACTGAGGATCAGGAGGAGTGGATGATGGAGTGTGTGTCACCCACGATGGAGACACGATGCAGTTTTGTTGGGTTGGTGGTGATGATGAGACATGGATGTGTCCAGGCGAGAGTGAGATAGATGACATCGGAGAGCCTGAGTCACATTGCCTATCTGATCCACTACCACAGCTATAGGTGTGCGAGCATCTTGGATGGACTGGTCTAATGGTTTACTATGGTGATATTGAGAAGAATGAGTGGACGGGATACAGCCTATAGACTACTTTAGAGCCCGAGCCCACCCTCCTTTCATATTCAGTTCAGCAGCCATCACTTCAGACACCTCAGGACACACATCAGTCCGTTATCCAGGATGATGATATTCAGGGTGGACCACAGAGTCCAGAGATGACTGCAGAGGCCATTACCTTCGATGGAGAGGATTTGACAAGTGACAGTGACTGCGAGATGATCTACATTGAGCCTGCGCTGCCTTCTCCTCCACACTTGCCCCTGCAGCCTTTTCACCCTCCTCCCGAGGACTCACATCAGCCAGGCGATAGCATCGCCATTCAGGGACGTCCTCATCTCACTTTTCCCTTCATGTCTGAATCTCATCCTTCATTTTCATATGTCTTAGATTCAGATTATCGTCATACATATTCATCTCCTTATTTTTATTATGACGACCCTATTTGGACTTCTTTTGTTAGAATTCTAACTTATTTTCCTTGGTTCGACACAGCTTGTCTCCCACAGGACATAGGAGTATATTCTAGGGAGATGCTGGGAGCTGTGTTGCGAGTATCCACGGAAGCTGGAGGAGCGACGTTTCCAAAGCAGCTGGCTGAGAAACGCAAGGATATGATTGAGCAGCTGCCTCCACCATTACACATTCGGGATCTGCCTTTTGCTAAGGTGTATTCCTTCCTTTCTTTAGTGTAAATAAAAAAAAATAAACTTTTTAGTTTAGTTTACTTTTGTCTGTGTGTTTTCCCTCTAGCATCATTGAATAATATCTGGTTTCATTTCAAACATTGAGGACAATGCTTATTTCTAGTTGTGGGGAGTGAACTATGAAGTTGGATGCTAGATTTGGGTAGTTTTGAAAATTTTTGATGTTAATAAAATTTTTTCTCATTCATCATCATCATTCATTCATTTTGAGAATACCATTGTGATGCCTCCATCCTTGTTTCCATCACATTTATTTTGCTTAGTCTCTACATGCTTAATGCAATGCAATTTTTTCGGATTATTACTTTGGTATCAAGTTTATAGATGTTTGATTGGCGTGTTCTAATTTCTTTTCCTTTTTGGAATCAAATGCTAATATGCCATGTATGAAACGATTTTATATGTTTTGATGCTCTCTTTGAAATAATTCGGGAATAGTTTGGTGTAAGTAATTGCATGAATTGGGATGAATGGCTTAGTTTTTGGTTGGATTGGATGTGGCCATTGGTGTATGTTTTGTTTTCCTATTAAGGAGTGGGTGGATGAGTTGATAATTCATGATTAGAATGAGGAATAACATTAACATAAGTGAATGGTTTTTCTAATCAAATTGAGTAGCTGGTGCCCCCACGAAACATTGGGGAGGACGCCAAAGATGAGATTTAGGGGATCATTCCATCCATTTGCCTATATAGCTTCATCGCGTGTATGCAAGTGTGGCCGTGTTTGCATTTCATAGCATTATTGCGTGAATGCAAAACATAAACATACTAAAACAAAAAGAATACAAAAAAGAGAGAAAATGAAAAGAAAAAGAAAAATTGAAGGAATAAATGAAAGAATAAGCTTCATGATTGATGCAATCTCATCTCCCACAACTTAGAAGGGATTTCTTTTGGTTTTGGCCATTTCCATGAAAATTGAAAAATTTGCCATGTGCGCAGCTTCCCAAAGAATGGGATACATGCTTATTTCATTACTTTTCTTAGAATTGGATTACGGAGAATATCAGGTATTGTTTACTTTTATACATTGTGTATATTAGCTTTGGAATCAATTGGAAATCACATATGAAGGATGCCATGATGATATCTTAAATTTGGTGCATGTTTTTCCATTTAATCCGTAATTATCGCTTATTTTGTTAGGGACTAGCAAAATGCTAGTTGGGGGTGTGATTCGTAATGAAAAGTGTATATTTATACCCCCTAACTACCCCTATTTTTGTGCTAAGGATTAGGCTTAATCTTGCTCTTTATGGTATAAACTCACTTTATGTTGCATATAAAAGTTTATTTGCATTATTTGCACAAAACATCACTATATGGACTAATTTCTCCTTCTCCTATTTTTCAGGTACTCCTGGGAGTCTTGGGGATTTTCCAGAATTTTCTGGGATTTTTTTGGGATTTCTGGATATTTTTGACGAATTAATTGGAGGAGAAAATAGGGTTTAAAACAGGGAAAAGGATTTAACAAGAGGCGCCACGTGGCACATCTACACGGCGCCATGTGGCGCCAAGCCGCTCTCTTGTAAGCCCGCCCACGTGCGGGCCTTTGTTCTCAGCCTGCCCACATTCGGGCAGTGATTTAGAGCAGGCCCCCGGCCCGCTCTTCTTGTTTTTTATAGCAGGAATGAAGCCCCGCTTGCCCGCATTCGAAGTGGGCTTCTCAGCCCGCCCGCTCTTTGAGCGGGCGGATGACGAGCGGGCCGGGGTCTGACTCTGCCCGCTCCGCCTCAAATGCCCAAGCACGCGCAACCGGGCTTTCGGGCGTTGTTTGCAAAGCCCGCAAGCCCAATAACTTGAATTTGGGAGTTATATGTCGCCTGTAGCATTTCCAGCGGGCTAAGCTCGGATTTTACTGTTCTTTTGGGGGTTTGAGACCCCTGCCTTCTTTTCCAAGGCTAGGGCAAGGGCTTGGAGGCCATTGTAGGCTAGGGAAGCTTGGAGGAGGAGCAAGAGAAGGGAAAGCTTGGTTTTCTAGGGTTTCTCTTGGTGATTTCTTCCCCTCTTTTGTAGCTATTGGTTTCTATTGAATTGAATATATATTTGAATGATTATTGAATGAATGTGGGAATCTTTTGATAGTTATTCAATTGTTGGTGTGTAATGAATGCTATTTGCTCTTCATGTATGATTATCAAGTTGCTTCTCATTATGAAGGCCTAGAACCAATAGGGTGTGGAATTGGGATTACCTAGGGTTTATGTGGTTGATTATTAATTGTTCATTCCTTGCATTTAAATGGATTAGCTTACCTTGAGATGGGTGCAAATAGTGTTGATTGATGGGTTGTGCCCTATATTTCATTGAGTCGTGCACCACTCTTGGTGGGGCCGTAGAACGGTGGTGTACCTTAAGGGTCACACCTACGTTCACCATCCTTGCATTCTATTGACACGGATGCAAGGATTGACTCACGAGCTTAAGTTAGGGATTCCAACCCACTAATCAACACACGAATGAATCATGCATAACCCTTGGTGGGGCCGTAGAATGGCGGTGTGCCTTAAGGGCATTACCTACGTGCACAACCCCGCATACCTTGAAATGGATGCGTGGGTTGATTCATTTGGGATGAACTGATTGCTAATCAACTCACAACCATAACGACATCCCATTCCACACACTTCTCCTTACTTGACAAGCTCCCTATTTTGGTCTCCACCCTACCTACATTGGCTTTGGCTCGACCGTCTTACCATCACACTTCCACTCACCGTACTTGTTAGTTTAGTTGGTTGTGACAACACTTTTAGCATTTCCTTAACCAATCGAGATTGTGAACGTGAAACGAATTGTCTCTGTGGATTCGACCCCGTACTTACCGGGATTATATTGCATTGACACTCCTACTCTTGGGAGGTGAGAGTGTGCATCCTACTTAGATTGTGCACGTCTCGCGGTTAATCAGGGATGACTCATCCTCACCAACAAATAGTAGTACGACCTCAGCCTCTTGAGCGTGAAGAAATAGCGAAACAGAGGGAGGGATGGACTAACTTTATTCCTCGAACAGAGAACGATATACCCCACGATCGCGCTTACATAGTTGTGCATCAACTGAAATAGCGGAAGCTCAAAGAAGTTCAGGATCTCGAGGTACATGGGATGAAGATGGAAACGCAGTCCTTGTTGAAAATAGGCCACGTAGACCCCGAGCTCATAATCCTTGGCGAAGCGCACCTGCTTCGAAGCGATAGGCAGGCGCACTACGTAGGGTGGCCTGATGTACTTCGTGCGCACTTCAGAAATTACAGAAGTCCTTGCTACCGACATCTGACTAGTGATCTCATTAGGAACATCACCGGCCTCGGCCATGGTAACAATTGTCCTCGCGGACGACTTCGCCTTCGATCCCGAGAGCCCTTTCCTTTTCCTCGGGTCCCTACTACCCTCCGCGAACGGCCTAACCACGGTCTCCGCTGCCGACCCCACTCTTAGCACGACCCTGGCTCACCGACGATCTTTCCCCCCCACCTCCACCGATTCCGTGGCAGAGCTGCCCGTCGCTCCTCCGCTCCGGACCCTTTCCTCTGCTGCCTTCGTCTCCGATGACTGAGAGGAGATTGAAGAAATTATCTCAGAAGGGAAAAGAGTTATACCTATAGAATTCCGGCAGTCAAAAATTGACGTTGAGACGGCGGTAAGAGCTCCAACGACGACTGCTCCGGCGACGACTGCGACGGCAACGGCTGGGAACTCAGGCTAAAGCAAGAACTTTAAGAAACTTTAGAAGTGAAAAACTCTTTCTTGATCTCCCATATTCCTACTTATAGGACTCACCATCCGATCTCAGCCGCAAGAACTCTGCCACGTTTCACAGATCCGGGCTACCTGATGCTTCGCCTGACATCCGTAGTCACATCCCCACGCGTCGCCCAAGGAACGGTCGGGACGCTTCGATGCCCTCCCGCCTTTAATTTGAAATGACGGCAATGAAATGACGGGCGTGTTTTTCGAAAAAACCTCTTGCCCTTTCCAAGGGCTCAGGCCGCACTGCCACCTCCATATCTCCCGAGCTTACAAGGCAAACTAAAGCGTACAGTCCGGTATTAGAAGGGGTGCCAGAAAAGATCCAACGTAAGCTCTTTCTCCGCAGGTCACTCCCGACACTTCCATGATGACATCATCCTGACCCCAGGCAAACTTATAACATCACAACTTTCTCCTCCTCCTCAGCCTGACGCTCGTCATTAGGAGAACGTTCGGGGCATTCATACCCTTGCAAGAACACCCCCCACGCAAACAACAAGGAAAACAATGAGTAAGGAAAGAAAAGATCATTTCTTTTATCTAACTTTTTTATAACCTTCTTTACAACACAACACATCAAAAAACACATCGCGACATCAGGCTCGGCCAATAGCCGGCCATACAAAATAGGCCCTACACTAAAAGCTCTTCGGCTCGACCGCTTCACCCTTGGCCGTGCCCCCCTGGAGCCGGTGTCTCCGCCTGCTCACCCGTCGGACCACCAACCACTGGCAGTTCGCACAACTCCTCTTCTTCTTCCCCTGCTAAGGGTACATCCAGCTTGGGAAAATCGGCCACAAGCGAAGGATGCAAGTTCACCAGCCGGGCCTTCATCTTTATCATCCCCTCTTTGATGCCCGCCTCCTCCATCTCTAGCGGCAATGGGATGAGTGCATCGTCCTGATAACGACGCATTGCAGCATCCATCATGCCCTGGTCGACCCTCCACTTCTCCTCTATATGCTTCCTCAGGACATCCTTCTCCTTTTTTCCGACCTCTATTACTTTCTTCAGATTGGCAATCTTCCCTGCTGATGGTCGATCACCCGCTTCTTGATGTCCATCTCCTCAGAGTGCCTCTTCAGAAGGTCAGCTCGCCCACCCTCTTCCTCCTGGAGCTTACGGGTGAACGTGGCATGCTTCGCCTCTAAATATCCAACGAGCTCTGTCTGAGCATCATGGATCCTCGTGACCCTTCCCAGCTCCTCGTCCTACTTTTGCAACTTCTCCTTTGCCTCCTTTAGTTCGACCCACGTCATCTCGAGAGACCCCTTGACCAGAGCCATTGGGGTGTGTCGTTGCAGAGCCGCCAGCGTAGCCACCCTTGCAAAAGAAGCCAGGACAGTCAGATAGGTAAGCAAGATGACGTGCCCGACGAGCTGGGGAGGCCGACCTACCTACATAGTATGCCAGATCTGGGGGCGCACAACCACTCTGTGCCAACATTGGTCAGGGATTCACGATCCTGCAACGGAATGCTGTTTTCTGCCAGACAGGCCGCCACTCCGACATCCTCAAACACGGACTCCCCTGCCTATCTGGTAGGTCGGCCGGTGGACATCCTCCATCGGGATGGCTTCAACCTCAGCCCTAGTCGACCTAAAGCTGGCGAGCACCCTCTCATAGCTAGGGTGCACCTCTCTTCCCATCTCTCGCAGGGGAATCCCGTAAGGCCACCGATCCACGAAGGGCACCTGCAGGGCTTGTCTGCAGTCGGGACCTCTGGAAGGGCCAGAGTGGCCTCTCCCTGGTCAGCCGGACCCTCAGGTACGACCTCGCTCGGGCAGTAGGGCAAAGCATCCGAATCAGACGTCTGTTGCCTCTTGTCTGCCGTTTCCCCCGTCCACCACTCCTTTGCCTTTACCCTGGGCATCAGGCTTCTTCGCAATGCATACCCAGGCCGACCTCAGCACATCCTCCCTCGAGAGCATTTCGTCTTCGCCTACAAAGGAGAGAGAGATCAGGGTAAGCCTACAAGGGAAAGATCGCTATATTCTAAGTACCTTCGAACCAAAAAAGTTGGGCGAGCCAGTCGTCCTGCATCAAGCTCGCTACCTAACTTTGTAAACTTAAATAACAGCCGTGGTAGAGGCCCTAGACTCCAAACTGTAAGGGGAAAAGGAGAATGGAGAAAATTCCTCTTTATAGAACTATCATATAGCAGATAAGGCCATCAATGTCCAATAGCCAACGGTCCAAGACTAAGAAGAGGAGTCTTACCCAAGTGACAAGTAAAGAACATGACTAAAGGAACAAAAACTTGATGGCCAATATCATAAATAATCAATTAATACAAGTTGGGGAGACCAACAAGATCAAGCACACACCTATGTAGTGTAGATCGCTCAACACCTACTATAAACCAAGCCATTAATGTCCAATAGCCAACTTCCCAAGGTTAAGAAGAGGAGTCTTGCCCAAGAGACAAGTAAAGAACATGACTAAAGAAACAAAGATTTGATGGCCAATATCATAAATAATCTATGACTACAAGTTGGGGAGACTAACAAGATCGAGCACACACCTATGTAGTGTAGATCACTCTACACCTACTATAAACCAAGAGCCAATAGACTCCAAGAAATCCCAAACAATAGACTCCAAGAAAACCCAAACTGACACTATCTGGGGAAACTCTCACAATGAAAGCCCCCCTATTGATCACCAAGATCAGAAAACTTGAAGTTATCACTATAGGGGTTGAAGTGACTAAAGACATCATGAATGGGAGTATGATGACCACGGTTGTTGTGGTAGAGACTTGGATGACAGAAGTTGTATTGACCAAGATCAGAATAACTAAAGTCATTCGACAGTATGAAGATCGAAGTCACAAAGACCAACATTACCCTGGCTAAAGCTACCATGACCGAGGTTACAACGACTATGATCAACATGACCAAGATCAAGAAACTAAAGAACTTCTTCAAAGTGGTTTATGTTGCTAGCTCATATTCATAATTCTTCTATAGTGATACAATTTGAGGGAAAAAGGATATTATAACCAATACAAGTATGAACTAGATTGTGATAAGCAGAATGGTAATAAACATTCAATACATTCTAAGTCAAGGAAGCAAGAGGTCTTGATATAGTCGGCCATGTTTAAGCCATAAAAGATCCACTTTCCCTTCGTAGGCTACGATGACATCTTATATATAAAAATCAATGTGTATAAATGTTGACATTTGTGTCACACCCTCTTAAAGTTTTATATTTAAATAAAACTAAATTTAAAATAATTCATAAAGTACAACTAATTTTGTTGAGATTTCATATGACAAAAATACATGAATATTCACTAATACACTTATAGACTATTAAAAATGAAGAAACGAGTAAGAATTGAAGAAACAATGAAGATTTTATTCTTGCAGAAAACTTCAAATATAATTCTATAAGGATGATTTAGTTTAGAGTTGTGCTCATAAGCCTGGGTTTATTTTATATACTAAAGATGATCCATTATGTCATCTATACTAACCGATATCTAATTTGAATCTTTGAATCAAATCTTTAAGTTGGAAATCCTTGAAATTCTAAACAATCTATACTTAGACCAGGATATCAGATGTTTATGATAGATATCTGTAATAGAAGTTAGTTAGGAGTGCAATCTGATATTCAAAATGTTGGTAGAAGCACTAATTCATTTCAATCTTGCTCAGTTGTCATAACTTCATCTGCAATTTCCATACTTACTTTCCAACCATCACGTATCATCACCCAACCTCTTTCCTATAAATAAGATCCTAGGCTTCAATTCCAATGTACAATAATTCATTATTCATCATCCTTCTTGAAATAAAAAAGGAAGATCGATATGTTGAATATTGAGTCACCCATAGTTATTTTAATCATGAGCAATATATTTAGTACTAATGATTTCTTGAGTGTATTTGTGTAGATAATGTGTTTTCATGATCAAACAATGCAAATCAAGGAGAAGTAGATCCAACAAAGACCATGGAAAGCAAAGGCAACTAATACAATGCAATAAAGAGCAAATTGCATCAAGTGCTTATTGTAACATTTTAATTTTAATGTAATTTTTATTTTAAGTCATGGTAGCATGTTGAAATCTTTGTTAAAGCTCGCCAACACTTCAGAACCCATATAAAATATTTTTAAAATGGTTTGAAAATCGTTTCATATGTTTCTAGAGTCATATTATATGTATCAATTAGGAGTAGACTACTATACTCATCTGGCTCTTATCTGGACTCTAGAAGTGGTTAGGAGTCAACTCCCATAAACTGGATAGGCGACTACTAGCCAAGACCATTACCTTCATCTGGAAGGAGATTATACGCCGGTTTGGAGTCCACACTCCATCGTCATCGAAAATGGAAATCTGTTCGAGAATGCCAATTTCAGGGCAATGCAAGCAAAATGGTATTCAGCTTCACTTCTCCATGCCAGCTCTCCTCAAGAGAACGGTCATGTTGAGTCTGTTAATAAGGACATCAATAAAATGCATAAAAAGAGACTCAGCGACAAGAATGGAGCATGGGTCGAGCACCTCACCAACGTGCGTTGGGCCTACCGTACCACTACATGAACTAGCACATGCGAGACTCCTATTTCTGTAGCATTCAGGCTCAGCGCGATTGCTCTTTTTTGGGTTAGGAACTTCAGCGAGGCCACCAAGCCCTAGCCCTAGAACAGGTTCACATGCAAGAAAGGAGAGACGTGGCACCGATCCAAGCAAGCTCTTACAAGCAAGTCATCGCTCAATATTACAATAAGAAGGTCAAATTCAAACGCTTTAAAAAGAAGGAAGTCATACTTAGGTGCATTATTTTCACATGGAGTAGGACGTAGAAAATCAAAAAGCCCCTGGGGCCAAACTGGGAGGGCCCGTATTGCATCCGGTAGTTCCTCAAATCAGGAGCCTACTATCTAGAGACCATGGATGGCATTCTGAGAAATCATCCCTAGAATGCCGAGCACCTCCGAAAGCATTACCCCTAGTCGGAGACCAACAAGGTACTCTTGTAGTGCATTCAAATTTTTTCTTTATTGCCACATGAAAATATTTTCCTCTTTATCCGAAAAACTAATTGTGCATCCTCTTCATCAAACCTCCAGCTTAGGCTGGGGCCGACCCTAGCATTTGACCCAAGGACATGCCACGTCCAAACTCAAGCCCTCAATCTAGGCGAGGGCTGCTTAATTTAATGTTCTTGTTTTTCCTATCACATTTTCTCTATTCGTATGAATGTCAATATGAACAAATTGGAAAATATTCTTCGAGCTCCTCAAAGTGTTGAGGTGGGCAGAGAGTTCATTTTCGAAGAAAAGACACCATTTATGCTTACTAGTTTTTCTTTTCATCTCTAGGCGATGCAAGTGAGATAAGAAAACTATTAAGAGGTGTCAAAAACATGAACGTGAAGAAGGATGAACTTGCAAACAATGTACGTTTTCGTTTTGTCATTAATATATGCACTAAAAGAGAAATTGCAAGAATGACTTGGAACTCTTTGTAAGAATGGGCATACGATGCGTCATCTATATAGTGTGTATTCATCATTTAAAAATAAAGTCCCTAATTCTAACTTGGGTATATGCTACCTATGTTAATTCTCATAAATGTAAATGGTATAAGGGATGATGATTAGTAGACGAGTGGGAGTTGTGGGATATTTAAACTGATGGGAAATTGGAGCAAGAGATGCTACTATTACCGTAAAGTATATTCTCACCAAGGATTGCCTTAAGTCAATGGTTCTATTTTATACAATTTATTTTTGTACCAAATATGATATTGTATCAATTTCTTTTTGGATAAAGAAGGATACAAATTGGATAATGTTGTGAACATTTCCAGAAGATTATTTTGGTACTTTAAATAAAAGCATATATATTTTGAATGTGGATACCATATTAAATATTCATGAGATGAATATAAGAAAGATGCCTACCATAAGTAAAACGTCTTACGAGATTGTAGACAAAGCCATCTAAGCGAGAAAGATTTAAAGTTGCATAAGAAAGGATTATGAAGCCTTTGTAATTATGAATGACGTGCAACTGGCAAGTCTTATCTCATAGGCTTTATGGCTAAATCATCTTTGTAGATCAAAGGGAAAAAGTTAGTGAACTCTAAGGACTTATACATGAAGATGTATGTAGTCCAACGTCTACATGAGCAAGAAGCAGACACTCCTACTTTATGGAAGTAGAGTGCCAGAAGTAGTGTTGAGATCCTTCGATAAGATTGAAGAGGAAAACACTCATGTATGATACTCCTTGCATAATTAAAAGAGAATATGATTCTCTTTAAGATTACTCTTCCTTGAGTGTCAAGTAAAAGGACTCGCATCTTATTAGATAAGATGTGATCCACAATGAGTAATGCTGAGTTGTCTCTTTCCTTCAAGGGCTATGCCCTAGATAAGGTAATGCATATGTTGGATATGGTTCAGTATGAGACCATGCCTAACATTCCATATGAGATATAGAAAGGACCAAATCTTAAGTTTGTTAAGATAAGAGGTTAACACATGATGCTTGATGTGCTTAGTGTGTAAGATATTCAAAGAATTTTGTAAGTATATTTTATATCAATCCGAGGAACAAAAGAGTTTTGTGACTCAGTGCACCACCTTCTTGGAGAAGTAATCTCTGGTTGAAGAGATGGTGTGTATTATGATAGAATTGGAAGGTGTCCAGAAAACACAAACTATTAATCATCAAGAGGCACAATCAAACATCAATTCTATACTTAACTGTAATCAACCAATTAGAATAACTAGTGGACGTCATGATTACTGGTCCTATTGTTTTCCAAGAAGCCAGGTAGAGTGGAGACTCTGCAAGATGACTTGACACTATGAAATCTGAAGTGAAAAAGGTTGAGACCTACTAGGCAAGGTTGGTGGTAAAATGATATCGTCGAAAGGTTTGATGAGATTTTACCACTGATAACCATGCACTAGTTCATTCGGATAATGCTTGCTATAGCATATTTTCATGACCCAAGCTAGAGTCAATGGTAGTAACAGGATAGCATGCCAATCGCTTAAAATCCATCATGGATTAAATCAAGCATCAAGAAGCTGAATCATCCAAATTGATGATGTAGTCAAAGAGTTTGACTCTATCAAACTAAGGGTGGACCGTACATATATAAGGTTGACGAGATTTTACCACTGATAACCGTGCGCTAGTTCATTCGGATAATGCTTGGTATAGCAGCTTTTCATGACCCAAGCTAGAGTCAGTGGTAGCAACATGATAGCATGCAGACCACTTAAAATCCATTCATGGATTAAAGCAAGCTTTAAGAAGATGGATCATCCAAATTAATGATGTAATCAAAGAGTTTGACTCTATCAAAATAAGGAAGGACCATGTATATATAAGGTCAGTGGGAGCACTATCGTAATCCTTGTAGTGTATGAGGATTATGAGTTTTTTCTTGATAAACAAAATAAAGATATTGAAATCAATCACAACATGGATGTCACTATATTTCTTCATAAATATTTTAGGAGAATCTTGGAACCATAAAATAATTTAGGGTGGGAGTAGTAAACTCTCTGTAAAAAAGATTTACTAACTCCAAGTTTCCAAGGTGACATGGATGATAGCTGATCAGTGGGATGATATATTTTTCAGCCTTGGTGGAAGGTCAGTAGCTTGGAAGAGTTCCAAGTAGGATACCATGGCTAAATGTATGTGTGTGTACATAGTTGTACATGATGATGTATAAGTATATCGTTGAATAGTGATCCAAATTAAATCTTGAATGGATTTCATGTCAGACATGAAATTCAAGATCAATAAATAAAAGAGTTAGTATGTAACGATCCACTCATGAAGGTACTTCCATAAACTGACTTGAGAGTTTGGTGGATAATTCCAGTATGAGATACTATAATTGGCTGTAAATATAAGTGCGAGATGTTGGGAAATATATGCGCTTACGTCAATGAGTAGAATTGACACATCTCACTCAAAATGATAGTTAGCTATTTGGTCCTCTTTATATATGTAATCCTTATGCATTTAAGCATGAATCTATGAGATTACAATATGATTACATAGATAAATTCCTTAGAGATGCATGGACGTACATGGGGATTATGATGAGATCATGACATTGAGGCCCAATTGTATCTCCTAAAATGTTACTAGTCTTGAAATATCAAGAAAGGGATATCAATATTCCAGATTGACCATTGTGCATTGAGCTCAACCATTGGATGAGAATGGCTTGCCTCATTGCTACTCGATGTGGAGACATCGTGAGACAATGCCATATGCTTGTAAGATAAGTTCACAGGAACGACTCGCCGAGGTGCTTCTGAACAGTATTCATACTTTGATTGTCAATAGAAAGCTCTTAGGTGATAGTAAGTGCTGCATAGTCCTTATGACCTAAAATGTTCTATAGGACATTGCACATGGAATGCTATACATAGGCTTTTTCCGAACATCGATATTAAACCTGATATATAGGGACTCACTGGGAATATTTGGAATCGTGAAGGGAGTGTGTAACGCCCCGCTTTCCAAAAGACACCGGAAGTGAGAACGTTACGAGGTCCGCATGAACTGGAGCGGTGGGGCTCGTGTTCAATAAGCGTCTGTGATAAATACACAGGGTAGGTCCTTGCATGCATTCCAGAACAATAAGAAACATTCATAAATTAAAGCCACATCCAGAATAAAATGTCCGTACACGAGATAAACGAAAGCCTTAGCTGGGCCAAAGTAACAACAAGGAGAAACGTACACTACATGACAACTGAAAGTAATCTAAGAGAAAACATCAACGGTGTGAGTCCACTAATCCTCCGCAGGGAGAGAATCGATGTCTACGGTGAACTCCTGGCTTTCTAAGTCAGGTGTCTCGTAAGGATCCTTCTGGTACTCAGTCTCGGGATCTGACATACATCCAAAAACATGAATGTATGTCAGCAAGGGTCTGCAAGAAATGTTAGAAAACCCAAGGCAAGATATACAAAATGATATTGAAGTTAAGAGGCATTAATAAATTAAACGAGATAACGACAACAAGTTTAAACATGCCGGTTATAAAATGAAATAAAGTAAAACACTCTTATCACACAGTTCTAAGCAGTTTAAGAAGTAAAGTAATGTTTTGCTTGATTCAATAGCATGCTAATTTTACTGAGACAACAATTTCAAGTCCCATGTCAATATTTCATATCTATCATAGGGTTCTCGCCTTTAGGTCGTGATGAGTGAATCGTTCTTCTCACGGGGGTTTACCGTGATTGACGCTACTCCACCGCATGTGGGTGATGCTCTTGAAGAGAGGACCCCTTCATATGCCTAGTGGCCGAACCTTAACCCCACCCCAGATTTGTGTTGGAATATGAGACAACCTAGGCGACTCACATGACATCACGAAAGTCACGATTTCGCCTTCGAGGCACACGATTTCATGATGTCACGCATTTGTTAAATATTCTAAGACATGCAGCAATTAAATAATATCATCATTTATTTTTATACAACATTTTCATTGATTACGAGAGTGTTGAAACACATTTACAATAATTTAACAAAAGTGCTGAACATATGGATTTAACGAATATGTCACAGAAACTAACTTTCTTTGCCATTGTTCAAAACTAAGGTATACCAAGTTATATGTCGTTGGGTCACGTTTTCAGTCCCGGACGTCATGGTAGTAATTTTATGCGTTATTTCACGTGTAGATTTTGAGTTATACAACTTTACATGCAAAAGACCAAATGAGCATTTAACTTCAAAAATTCACTATAAATTGCTTGCCTGATTTCAGTGATTTTGGTGTCGTCAGGTTCGTCTGACGGGTACTACGTTATGGTATGTCCGGTTCTCTGTTTCGATTAAACACAGAGTTATATAACATTGTACTCATATAATATGCTGAATGTTAACATTAACTATTAATAATAAAAATTATAATTGAAAATAATTTTACTTAAACAAACTAACATTAACTAAAAATAATATTTTTAATAGTTAATTTACCTGAAAATATTACACTATAACTTTTTAACTTATTTAAACAAATAATACACTAACTTTTTATCTTATCTAATTACCTAATTTTACTATAAGTTAATCATAAAGTTAACACTATATTTAATACTACACCTACTCTAACATATAATAATAACATCTCTCTCACTTAACCCTCTCTTACCTATCTGTCCACTTCTTCAACTCTCTTTCTTTCTTTCTTTTTTTCTTTTTTGTTTGCTGCTGCTGCGCACTCACGCATGCACGCAGGGAGAAGGGGGACTCACGCACGGGAGGCACTGGCCGGCGTCGGGCGGAGATCGGCAGCTGCAGGCGGTGGTGCAGGCGTCAGCAGGGTGGCGGCACGGCGACACAGGCATGCGCGTGTGGGGCTGCGACGGTCGGAGCTAGGGCTGCGGCGATCCTCTGGCGAGGGGCGAGCACAGGTAGGAGGATGGATTGATCTGAAGTTGTTTCAGATTTGAGTTTGTTTGATTTCAAATGGGTTAATCTGAAATTGAATGAATTGTTTCAGATTTGGGTTTTCTTTGTTTCCAATTTCAGTTTTGAGTTTGTTTTGGAATAGGTTTGGAAATTTGATTTTGGAAAGATGATGGGTTTGATTCAATTTTGGATTTGGGCTGATTTGATTCTAGTTTGGGAAATTGGTGGAGGATTTGGGAGATGATGGGTTTGCAGAATAGTTTTGCAGGGGTGAAGACAATGGCAATCCTTAAGAAGATTAGCAGGGGACATGTTCATGTATTAGTCAAAGCCATTTAATTAGATTATGTTTCTAGTTAATGAATCTTTTTGACTAACGATGAAGAAACGTGTGTTTTTTGATTAAAGCGGGAATTAATATAAACTTTTGACTAATCTATTTAGGGGGAGGAACCTGGTTTAAGCAACGTCGTGTTGTCTTTCATGATAAGTAGTGTTCATGTGAAAGTTAAGGGATTAAAGTGATTAAGTAAATTTAAATGAAATTAGTAAAATAAATAAAGTAATTAGTAAAATAAATAAGGTAATTAGTAAAAGTTAAAAGTGATTAGAAAATTGAAATTAGTAAGATAATTAAATTAAAGTAATTAGTTAAACTTGATAGTTAATTAATTATGACACGGTAAAAACAAAAAAACAGAGTCGTGTACGCATTGATGTGTCGTAAGGAATGTACGGACGAAAGATTATACGGACGATTGAAATAAAATACAAGTACACATGATTTTAAACACGTCTAAAAATACAGGCCGTTGAAATCTACCCACCTTAAGAAAAACTCTGCACTCTGAATTCTTATCAGCCAAGGAGCAGGAAACAAATATGGATAACGCCCTCGCATCTCCTCTTCTCGTTCCCTGGTATATTCTCCTGGTGAGTCGTAACGCCACATCACTCTGACTAGATCAACAGTCCTGTTCCTGAAGACTTTCTGGCGTCAATCTAAGATCTCCACTAGTTGCTGATCATACGTTAGATCTGGCGAACTGTAATCTTAGAGTAGTCCACAGCATGAAAAGGGTTGCTGATATAACGACGGAGCTGGGACACATGAAAGACGTCATGAACTCCCTCTAAGGACGGTGGCAATGCTAAGCGATAAGCTACTTCTCCAACTCGCTCTAGCACATCGAAGGGTCCAATATATCTCGGACTAAGCTTGCCTCGCTTCCCAAATCGGATCACTTCTCGATTCGAGGAGATCTTCAGAAACACATGATCTCCTGGCTGAAACTCCAGAGGACGCTGTTTAGCATCCATCCAATGCTTGTAATGGTCCTGGGCGATCCGAATCTTGTCTCTGATATCTCGCACAACATCAACTCCTTCCACTATCATCTTTGGCCCCAAGAGCTCTCTATCAGCGATGTCATCCCAACTCAGTGACGATTGACATTTCCTCCCGTAGAGAGCAGCAAATGGCACCATGCCAATGCTCGCCTGATAGCTGTTGTTGTAGGTGAACTCCAGTAGGTGCAGATGATCCTCCTAGGAGCCATTGAGATCCAGCATGCAGGCTCTCAGCATATCCTCCAAGATCTGTATGGTACATTCTGATTGGCCATTTGTCTGCGGGTGATACGTAGTACTGAATTTCAGACTGGTACCCAGATTGGTATGCAGAATTTTCTAGAACAGAGACGTGAACCTCGTATCTCGATCCGATACAATGCTCATGGGGACTCCAAGTAAGCGCACGATGTCCTCCATGTACTTTCTCGCTAATATCTCCGTAGATTACCCAACTCGAAAGGGTATACGGTGCGTAGACTTGGTCAATCGATCAGCAATAACCCAGATTGCATCGTTCTGCTTGGTGCTCCGAGATAAGCCAGTCACGAAGTCCATCGTGATGTGCTGCCACTTCCACTCTGGAATCGACAGGGTTTGTAGTAATCCAGCAGTGCGGTGATGCTCAGCCTTCACTTGTTGATATACAAGACACTTGGCCACGCTCCGTGCCACACTTCTCTTCATACCATGCCACCAAAAATTCTGACGAAGATCCTTGTACATCTTAGTACCTCCAGGATGAGTAGAATAAGGCGAACTGTGAGCCTCGTTCAACAATTCTTCTCTGATATCTCCTGCAGGTATGCAGATCCTACTACAATATCCTCGTGAATCAGAAAATTTGTCCGGAGTCCTTCTTCAACCTGCTCCCTGATCTTCTTCAACTTAGCATCTCCAGCTTGAGCAGTCTTGATTCGATCCACAATCGTCGATTGAATCTGCATGTTCATCAACGATGATGTGACTCTCGGTAGGACTGCTTCGACATCCATCCTTTGCAGATCCTACTGCAATCTCCACTAAGCTATAAGAATCATCACTTCGGGTAGACGACTCAAAGCATCCGGTCGACATTCACCTTCCCTGGATGATACTGGAGATAGATGTCGTAGTCAGCCATCAATTCCAACCATCTGCACTGTCTCATATTTAGCTCCTTTTGAGGAAGATATATTTCAAACTTTTGTAATCAATGAAAATTTTCACCTTCTCACTTAGTAAGAAATGTCACCAGATCTTCAGTGCAAAGACGACAGCGGCTAGCTCCAAATCATGGGTCGGATAATTCTTCTCATGGACCTTCAACTGTCACGAAGCAAATGCGACCACATGATTGTGCTAGTGCAGAACGCATCCAAGTCCCTTGCCCGATGCGTGGCAAAAAATCTCGAAGCCTCCGCTTCTCTCCGGAATAGCTAAGACTGGTGCAATAGTCAGTCTCTCCTTCAAAGTAGAAAAGGCTTGCTCACCAGAATCTGACCAACTGAACTTAACATCCTTCCTCGTTAATCTCGTCATCGGCTCAGCTATCCTCTAGAAATCCTTGATAAATTTGCGGTAGTATCCAGCCAAACCAAGGAAACTCATGATGTCCGATGCCGATCGAGATGTAGGCCATTCACTGACTGCTCGAACATTCTCTGGATCTACTGAGATGCCAGCTCCTGATACTACATGTCTAAGAAACGCAACTCGGTCCAGCCAGAATTTACATTTGCTGTACGTGACATATAGTCTATGGTGACGGAGCATCTCTAACACCATCTTCAAATGATCGGCATGCTCCTCCTCGCTCTTCGAGTACACAGGACGTCATCTATGAAGATCACTACGAACTTGTCAAGGAATTCGTAAAAGATAAGGTTCATGAGATTCATAAACACTGCAGGAGCATTGGTCATACCAAACAGCATGACAACAAACTCATAATGCCCGTACTTAGTCCGAAAAGTTGTCTTGGGCACATCTTCCGTCTTAACTCTGACTTGATGGTATCCTCTCCGGAGGTCCAACTTCAAAAATACTCTCGACCCACCAAGCTGATCGAAGATATCATCAATACAGGGCAACAGATACTTGTTCTTCACTGTGATCTGATTCAGCTCCCGATAATCAATGCACATCCATCTCGATCCATCCTTCTTCTTCGCCAGCAAGACGGGTGCACCTCAGGGAGATACACTGGGATGAATGAAACCCTTCTGTAGTAGCTCATCCAACTGCTTCCTCAACTCTTCCAACTCTACAGGAGCCATACGGTATCATGTCTTTGAAATCGGTTGAGCTCCCGGTATAAGATCAATGCCGAACTCCAACGCTCGATCGGGCAGCAATCCAGAAATGTCTTCCGGGAAGACGTCTTCGAAATTTCACTACCGCTGGCTTCTCTAGTTCAGCTACCATAGATGCAATAGTCAATCTGTATGGCATGGCCCTAAAATTGACAGGTCCATGCGAACGTCCTCCGCTGACAAACTCAAAAACTGGGTGGTCAGGAATTTCGAATACCACTTTCTTCCAGTGACAGTCGATAGTGGCATAAAAAGCTCCTAACCAGTCAATGCCGAGAATAGCAACGAAGTTGGATAGGTCTTAGACAATGAAGTCAGCATATAGTTCGTGTCCACTAATCACCAACGTGCATGGTCTACATCCCAGTGCAACCTTCACTACACCATTCCCAGTCGTAATATTCCAACACTTGGAAAGTGTGTATGTGGGCATTGAGTGTTCGATTACGAACTTCCGAGTTAGGATGCATATGGAAGCTCTAGAATCAAACAGGGTCAAGGCCGGGTGAGATGAAACTAAGATAACACCTAAGGGAAACATGCAACTAGATTAAACATGGATCGAACTAATCAAACATAAATGCATAAATAAGGAAGACTAGTCTAGAGGTTACATGTAATCATGTCGTCCTCAGCTTCAGCCTAAACGACTGTCATAGTGAATGCTCGGTGCTTTGGCAGGTTGGCCTGCTGAAAGGCTCAATCATATGGAACCAGAGGTGGTCTTCACTGTCAAGGTGCCGGTACGGTCTGCTGAGCGGGGCCGGGTGCTCCAGCAGGTACGGGTCGGGAACCTCGGGGGAAGTCCTTTGCAGTATGAGTAGGCGATCCACAGATGAAACACTGATTCAACATCCTCCTACAGTCTTTCTTCATATGACCAAGCTTGCCGCAAAAAGGGCAAGTCAGCTCAGCTCGGTTGGGGATAGGTGCAGCTGGCCTATTGAACTGTGTGGTCTGAACTGGACGAATATCGAGCATATGTGTACTCCTCAGTAACTCCATCGGGCGCCAGCCAGCCTGACGTGCCTTCTTCTGATTAGCGATCTGCTCGTGCTTCTTCACAGCTACTAGGACTTGCTCATGAGTGGTAAAGGTGCTCTCGGACAACACACTCTGTATGTCTAGATCTAAACCCTGTAGAAAGCGGTGTGCGCAATCCTCCTCATCTGCTACTAGAGTAGGGGCGAATCGACTCAGCATGGTAAACTCGGCCTTATACTTGTCGACTGTCATGGTGCCCTGCTCCAGGTTGATGAAGCGCTGCTGCATCTCCCTCTTTGAAGTTTTCAGGAAGTACTGGGCGTCAAAACTCTGATGGAAAGTAGCCCATGGAATCGGCTTGATCAGCCTAGCCTCTTCAGCATCCCATCAGTGACGAGCATTATCTGTTTGCTGCTTCTTGGCGAGTTCCACCCAATCGTTCGGATTGACTCGGGCAAGACCCAAGTTATCCACAGTGTTACGAAGCCATTCCTCGGCTGCTAGTGGGCCCTCTCGTCTAGAGAAGCTCGTCGGATGCATCTCTCGAAACTGCATGGCTCCAGGCTCATAGCGGGGTGGTTGAGCAGCAGGTGCAGCGTGACGTCCCTGTTGGACCAGATGGTGTTGAACATCAAGCATGTCCCTCATAATACCCAGCATCTGGCGGATGTCATCCTCTCCGCCTCCAGCAGCTCCGGATCCTTGTCGGGTGTTTCGTCTCCCAGCCATTTTGAGATAAGAAAATCCCGAGTTAATTTCATGTATACGATTTCTCTAGATGTTTGGCTAATGAAAAGTGTTCTCATTGTTCTGAATTTCGCAAATGCAAAGACCTGCATGGGCCACCACTAAAACATGTAACGCCCCGCTTTCCAAAAGACACCGGAAGAGAGAACGTTACATGGTCCGCATGAACTGGAGCGATGAGGCTCGTGTTCAATAAGCATATGTGATAAAAACACAGGGTAGGTGCTTGCATGCATTTCAGAACAATAAGAAACATTCATAAATTAAAGCCACATCCAGAATAAAATGTCCGTACACGAGATAAACGAAAGCCTCAGCTGGGCCAAAGTAACAACAAGGAGAAACATACACTACACGACAACTGAAAGTAATCTAAGAGATAACAGCAACGGTGTGAGTCCACTAGTCCTACGCAGGGAGAGACTCGACGTATACGGCGAACTCCTGGCTCTCTAAGTCAGGTGTCTCATAAGAATCCTCCTAGTACTCAGGCTCGGGATCCGACATACATCCAAAAATATGAATGCATGTCAGCAAGGGTCTGCAAGGAGATGTTAGAAAATCCAAGGCAAGATATACAAAATGATATTGAATTTAAGAGGCATTAATAAATTAAACGAGATAACGACAAAAAGTTTAAACATGCCAGTTATATAATGAAATAAAGTAAAACACTCCTATCATGCAGTTCTAAGCAGTTTAAGAAGTAAAGTAATGTTTTTCTTGATTCAATAGCCTGCTAATTTTACTGAGAGAACAATTTCAAGTCCTATGTCAATATTTCATTATCTATTATAGGGTTCTCTCCTGTAGGTCGTGATGAGTGAATCATTCTTCTCACGGGGGTTTACCGTGATTGATGCTAACCCACCGCATGCAGGTGGTGCTCTTGAAGAGAGGACCCCTTCATACACCTAGTGGCCACTCAACCCTAACCCCACCCCAGATTTGTGCTGGAATACGAGCCAGCCTAGTCGACTCACTTGACATCACGAAAGTCATGATTTCGCCTTCGAGGCGCACGATTTCATGATGTCACACATTTGTTAAATATTCTAAGGCATGCAGCAATTAAATAATATCATCATTTATTTTTATACAACATTTTCAATGATTACGAGAGTGTTGAACAACATTAACAATAATTTAACAAAAGTGTTGAACATATGAATTTAATGAATATGTCACGGAAACTAACATTCTTTGCCATTGTTCAAAACTAAGGTATATCAAGTTATATGTCGTTGGGTCACATTTTCAGTCCCGGATGTCATGGTAGTAATTTCATGCGTCATTTCACGTGTATATTTTGAGTTATACAACTTTACATGCAAAAGACCAAATGAGCATCTAACTTCAAAATTCACTATAAATTGCATACTTGCCTGATTTCAGCGATTTTGGTGTCGTCGGGTTCATCTTGACGTGTTCTACGTTATGGTATATCCGATTTTCTGTTTTGGTTAAACACAAAGTTAATTAACACTGTACTCATATAATCTGATGAATGTTAACATTAACTATTAATAATAAATATTATAATTGAAAATAATTTTACTTAAAGTAACTAACATTAACTAAAAATAATATTTTTAATAGTTAATTTACCTGAAAATAT
This sequence comes from Scilla litardierei, assembly GCA_030789695.1. NCBI lineage: Eukaryota > Viridiplantae > Streptophyta > Magnoliopsida > Asparagales > Asparagaceae > Scilla > Scilla litardierei. The sequence goes on from CM061142.1 coordinate 709,983,180, forward strand.
TACACTATAGCTTTTTAACTTATTTAAACAAATAATACACTTAAACTAACAAATAAAACACTAACTTTTTATCTTATCTAATAACCTAATTTTACTATAAGTTAATTATAAGTTAACACTATATTTAATACTACACCTACTCTAACATATAATAATAACATCTCTCTCATTTAACCCTCTCTTTCTTTCTTTCTGTTTTTCTTTTTTCTTTGCAGGTACTGGGCACTCACGCATGCACGCGGGGAGAAGGGGGACTCACACACGGGAGGCGTTGGCCGGCGTACGGTGGAGATCGACGGTAGCAGGCGGTGGCAAAGCGACGGTACGACGGCACAGGCACACGCGCGGGGCTACGGCGGTCGGAGCTAGGGCTACGGCGATCCTCAGGAGAGCGGCGAGCATGGGTAGGAGGAGGGTTTAATCTGAAGTTGTTTCAGATCTGAGTTTGTTTGATTTCAAATGGGTAGATCTAAAATTGAATGAATTTGAAGTTGTTTTAGTTTTGGGTTTTCTTTGTTTTTAATTTCAGTTTTGGGTTTTCTTTGTTTTCAATTTCAGTTTTGAGTTTGTTTGGGAAATCGGTTTGGGAATTTGATTTTGGGAAGATGATGGGTTTGATTCAGTTTTAGGTTTGGGCTGATTTGATTCTGTTTTGGGAAATTGGTGGAGGATTTGAGAGATGATGGGTTTGCAGAATAGTTTTGCAGGGATGAAGACAATGGCAATCCTTAAGAAGATTAGCAGGGAACAGGTTCATGTATTAGTCAAAGCCATTTAATTAGATTAGGTTTCTAATTAATGAATCCTTTTTACTAACGATGAAGAAACGTGTGTGTTTTGATTAAAGCGGGAATTAATGTAAACTTTTGACTAATCTATTTAGGGGAGGAACCTGGTTTAAGCAACATGCATGTTGTCTTTCATGATAAGTAGTGTTCATGTAAAAGTTAAAGGATTAAAGTGATTAAGTAAATCTAAATGTAATTAGTAAAATAAATAAAGTAATTTGTAAAATAAATAAGGTAATTAGTAAAAGTTAAAAGTGATTAGCAAATTGAAATTAGTAAGATAATTAAATTAAAGTAATTAGTTAAACTTGCTAGTTAATTAATTGTGACACTGTAAAAACGAAAAAAAAGAGTCCGCATCGTCGCGTAGCAAGGAACGTATAGACGAAAGATTATACTGGCGATTGAAATAAAATACCGGTACACTCGATTTTAAACACGTCTAAAAATACATGTAACTATTGATTGGCTATAATATATCGTCAACTTCAAAACAATCAAATTGAGTCAGAAGCTCTGTATGACAACTCAAGAATTTATGCACACCAACATAGACAGCCACATCCACAGAAATTAGCCATTCAGAATAAATCACAATTTTAAATAAAGCACATTTTCCAAGATATCATTTAACAATGGATTCAATATCATTGAATCAAACTTGTTTATCAAAAATAAACATTGGATGATTAACACTCAATCATTACTTTAAACCAAGCATCGATACATTTTATTCAAAATAAGAAAAATAGTGATTGCTTCTTCATCATATCTATTGAAGTCCTTGTACGGCCCCAGCAGGAATGATTACTCCGATGCCGACCGTCCATGGAGCTTCTTCGTTCCTCTGCTTCGCTATCAGCCACCTGTATATAATACACAGACATCTTAGTATCTCATACTAAGTAACAAAGCATTTATGGAAATTTTATGCTTTATTAAAAAAGAATTTTTGCACTTGAGGTAGAGGCATCAGTATGCCCATTTTTCTTTTCTGCAAGGTACACCTTGCAATTCATCTTCAAGTGGCCTATCTTGTGGCACTGAAAACATTCGGATTTTGACGGAGCCCCCTTTGTCTTTTTTCCCTTCTTCACCTTGGCTGGTTGTGGGACCTGCCTCTTCTTACCCTTTCCTTTCGGCTGGGTTGAAGAAGTAGAGTCAACAACCAACACATTCGGTTTCTTCTCGATCTCCTCAAACTGCCTAAGCATATTGAGGAAACCAGGAAGATCCGTTTCAATACTGTTCATGATGAAACAAGTAATGAATTGTTTGAAGTCTGGGGTTAAAGATTTAAGGATGATGTCCACGGTTATCTCATTGTTGAGGACAAAACCCAACTGGGCAGTATCTTCCATGTACCTGATCATCTTGATGCCATGACCTTGTACGGGGCCCGTCACCATCTTAATTTCCCAGAGGTTGTCTCGTGGCTTCAAACTTGGCAGCTCTTGACCGCTTGCCATACGACTCCTCTGCATTCAGAAGCATGCTTTGAACATCTAAATTTTGGTGCTTCCTTTGCAGGTCATTGTTCATTGAAGCCAGAGTAAGACACTTGGCCTTCTTGGCATCCCTCTGGTACTGCTTATAAACTTTCTTTTGTTCGTGGATTGAATCTTCATCAGGCTTCTCTGGAGCGTCCTCGAACAGTACTATCCTAAGCTAGTGAGAGGACTAACTTAATATTCATTAGCCAATCTTTATAGTTAGTCCCATCAAGCACGTTCTTTTCAATCATGTACTTCAGACCCGACTCCATTCTGCATTTAAATTGATATTTAATTAGCATATGTTCGTTGTACAGTTTAAATGGTTTTTATTAAACTATATTCTCCTACTAATTTTAAGAATTAAATCCACAATAATAAATAATTTATTATATAAAATATTTGTAGGAGAGGGATCCGACTACCCTGAGTCTGACAACCTTGAGTGTAGTTCAACAAGTTGTCCGACTCTGCAGTCGATAGACGAACTCTTCATCAATCATACAAAATATGATTCCCCATTAGTTTTACCCCCATTCATTTATGATCATAAGTGTGCTCATACAAATCACAATGACTAGCCTAGTCAGACCCTTGTTTTCACGTCCAGCCTGACTTACGTCGTCGCTCGATGTATTCACGACACGTCGGTTTGGGTCAAGACTAAACTTACATTAATGAATCAACTTACACCTGTGCTCGGTGTATTCACGACATGACGGTTTGGTTTTAAGTCTAGACTACATCATTGGCTCAACTTACACCGGCGCTCGGTGTATTCACGACACGACAGTTTGGGTCAAGTCAAGATCTCGTCATATGTATTTAAGAAGTCGGTTTCTATAAGGTTGCCATGTCACTGCTTGAGTGTAGCTCAATAACTGGAACATGGGTCCTACAGTTACCAACTCCTAAAACAAGAAGGGTTGCGATTTATCTTGAACAAGATTATTATCGTATTTGAATTAGGTATAGTCGATGGACTTACACAGTCATGATTCGACTCCTTGCGGTCCAGCAGACGAGGCCAGTGAATTGACTAAGCCATGACCACTTAACCCCTAGTGTAGCTAGGGTGATCCATCAAACTTAGCCAAGCACATTGACCGACATCATGATCCATTGAAGGAGACTTATCAATATTATGTTCGTCCATCAACTAAAAAAGCTTTTATTAATTCTAGTTAATCCTTATCAACCAGTGGATACTTAAAATTCGAAATTTTATGGATTTGTTTAATAGCTTTTATTAGATCCTTATCAACTATAAGGTTTGTTTATTCATCGTGCAACCCTAATCTTTATTAGGATTTTAATAAATCACTTTCAACATTCTAAATTAGTAATCATTAAAAGAGAATTATTATTGAAACGATTTAAAATAATAATTGTCAATTAAAGAGGACTACCCTAATCTGGAATTAGGTTAAAAGTTGTAAGTGTTCATTAAAACATAGCATGTCACATTTTAAAATTTATCTTATAAATTTTTAATGAATTAATGGCTAACCTAAAGAGGTTCATGAATAATTAAATAATTCATCATTTCCATTAATCAACAAACAACTAATTTTATCGCATAAAAATAAGGTTCAACAATGTAACATTAAAATAGAACATGCAAGTTAAAACATCTATCAAATAAATAATTAACATGCTCTCATTATAATTTAACATTTAAATTAAAAGGATATGATTTTTAAACTTAAACATTTTTTCTAATAAAATGTCGATTTCATAAAAATAATCAAATAATTTTTAAATTAAGCCTTCGTATTTAAAATCATTAAAACATTTTGAATACTTACTAAAAGTATTCTATCTCATAAAATAATTTTTAAAAGCATTTAATCATAAGAGGCTACTATAAACTTTATCACATAAAATTTAAAATGTCTCTATAAAAAATTTCATGCTATAGAAACAATTTTTTTAAAAGCATTTAAAAGAAGGGTTCATACTTATTTTAATGTTATCAAATAAAGTTAAAATCTTTATGACATGAAGTAGCAATTTAATAATTTTAAAATAAAATCGTAGTCTGAGATCATGCAAACCTAGGCTCCGATACCATTAAAGGGGTTTGGCATACCCTTAGGACTCAGATCTGTGCCCGTCCTACGTCGGATGGGCAACAGAGGGATTAAAATAATCGTAGCGGAAAACCACAAAGCTAAACATTTTACTGAACCCTAAGGTGATCCAAAACCTTGCCAAGATCTATGCCGACTTGGGGTGGATTTGACCACCCCAAGATGGATCTAGCCTATTGCGACATTATTTAAAAACTTATACTAAAAAACTACTAACATACATATCCGAAATCTTGGCCTTGGGATAGGCAAGATGTACCGCACCACCTTCTTTCGCTCCTTGTAGCCGAACCGCCTTGTGCCTTCGAATCGATCTACCCAAGCCACCTTTGAGCCGATCACTTGCCGAAGAAAGTTTCACTTGAGCAGACCCGCGTCAGAGACATCTAGATCCGATCCAAACCTCCTCATAGCCTTGCTAAGACCCGATGGGAGGATAGAAAGAAAAAGAGGAGATGAATATTTAAGTTTAGGATCTAGCGTGCTCAAACGTCAAGAGCTTCTCGAATAGTTCACTTAGTGTATTTTTCAACGAAGGGAGGGCACCCCTATTTATGTAGGGAGTCGGCTCCTCCCTTTTCGTCACGAGCAATGCGGGACAAATATAAAATAAATGGGATTTAATTTGAGTTAATGAATTTAGTAAGCCTTTCACAAAGGCCAACTTCAACCAATTAATTCTCCCTCATCGTTGAGCTTTAGAGACGATATAAATTATCATTTCGAAGGGCTTCGAATGGTGAACACGTAGGAACGAATGACGACGAATTCCGACTTTGTTTGGCCCTTCAAACAATGGTCCAAAAATGAGCAAAAAGTCATTCATCGTAGCCATCATTTTGGGTTTCAAAAACCCTAGGAAAACTTAAGTTGCGGGCTTACCCACTAAGCTTAGCAGGCCAAAGGCTATGGGCACACCCACATTGGGTGCGCCCGGAGCGGGCGCGCGGCCTGCTACTCTCAGCAGGCTGCGCCCACTGAACTCAGCGGGCTGCGCCCATTTTCCTTGCGAGTGGACCTGCTTGTCCAAGTGGGTCTGACCCACTCTTGCCTTTGACTGTTTTTGCATTTCTGGGCTCGTTTGAACTCCATTTTCGTCGCGGTTTGAACCTGTAATTAGACCGGGTCGATCCCGTCATCCAGGTAACCTTTTCGACGTATTTGTTTCATTCAATATTGTTGTAAACAATTTACGACACATTTAATCTAGTTTGCATCATATGAAAAATTGTCCCCTATTAAACTTGAACTCACAACTAACTTGTGGACTTAAATATTCCATTTCATCGAATTAATTCCTCTTAACGTTCTTCCTATTACTAAGACATGGATACTACTCGGTGTAAGACCTTATAGCCTGACCCTACTACATGTTGGGGCTCGAAACCCCCAGACGACAGTAACCATGAGCAGCAGGCGTCGTCCCTGTTTCAGAATCATACTTATGTGATCGAACCAATGACGAACGTGTCATTGGGATCACTCTGACTATGTCAGTGATGAATTCCGTAGTTTTAGTCCCTTCATCAAGACTGTGTCTCTGCATGGCCTAGGGTATTGATTACCGTCAACCCCACTAGCCATCATCGGTCAGTATACATCGGTCATTATTGTATTTATGTTGTACATCCTATAACGTACCCCGGTCGAGGATTAATAAAACGACCGTACTGATCTAGTGACACTAACTTCCCTTTAACGGAAGAGAAGAATCCCATCTTAGTTATCTACTTCCCTCGTGAGCTTCAGGTGTCACCCAACCTAAGATATCTCAGCAGGCCGAGCCTTGAAGCTAAATCATAGATTTAAGTGATACTATCCATTGACAGATTCCTACTGATGACTTCAGGTCTTGAGGACCAGCTAGCCTATCATCACTCTAGAGTTATTATTGACAGTCTAGTTAAAGCTTAACCATTTAATAACTCTAAGTTAATCGTTAAGTGAACTCATTCTTTAATGAGCACCTGTGTCTCGTCTCCGACTTTGCCAAGTCGAATGACTATGAGATCATCATTATCCTAAGGTAAGACAAAGACGCAATAGTCTAACCGATGTGCCGATATCCTATTCTCGACACATTTATAACCATGAACCGTTTAAGACTTAAGTTTCTAATCGGTCACTAACTTCTCATAATCGAGATCTACATCTGGATGCATAATGACCTGACTATAAGTCTAAGTAATTTATCTAAGTATATTATACTACGAATTCATACTTAGGATAATTAATACCATATAATTATTAGAACGAGATGATTATCTTAGGATAAATGCCTCAAAGGAATACGTCTTCCTACACATGTGATGTATGTGACCGATCACAAGAGTTCTGATCAAGCTTATTTGAGAGATAATGATGTGTTACAAGGAGTTACGAGTGCGCATTGAAAATATTCATAAGGTGTTACGAATGATCTAAGCAAAAGAAGAAGGCATAAACTCCAAACCAAACTCCTAATAGGTGATTAATCGACTGATGATATTTCAGTAGTCGAGTAATCGACCTGTAGGAAAAATATAGTTAGCTAGTCGACTAGTTCTTTAGCACTAATGGACTAACTGGGCACTAGTTGACTGCTGCATAATCATAAGTCGACTAATTGGCCCAGATGTGTAAGGGGCTTTTGTTCAGTGTTTGAGTGCATAGTTGATTCAATAGTTGGATCCAAAACCGGCCAGAACTTATAGAGTTTGACTCTAACATTAATTTCTAAGTGTTAGGATATTCAAAGGAGTTTTGGTTTGATCCACCTTGAATTAGGATTTAATTTGGTTTCAAATCAGGAGTTCTATAGGATTAGAAAACCTCTTGTATATGACTTCTTCTTTTTCTGCATTATTGGATAGGGTTGTGCGACAACTCATATTGAAAATATTTTGTTTGGGTTCAAGAAGAACCCCCCTCTCTCGGATTTTATGCGACCAATGGGGTTTATGGACTACCCCATGCGCAAATCTCCTAAAGAACTAAAATCCACATGCATGAATAATTGGACACATGCATGTTGTGCAAGCATGCATGATTTATTGAACATGCCTGCATAATTACTTTGGTCCCAAGCACATGTATCAATGCAAGCATTGCATATTCTTGAAGATCTTCCTTCTCCTCTCAATCCCTACCTGTGACGATTGGGAGTCGAGATCAGGCTAAGGAGAAGCTTGTAGATCGTGATGGGATGGTCATCGTTGTGTGACTTCTATAGCACCATGGTGGATAGAGCTATTGAGAGATGTATGCCCTCGAGGAAATTTATCTATGTAAACATCTTGTTCATGAATGAAAGTATGCTTTCTGGTATCAATTGTCTGAGTAATTTTTAATATGTTGCTTAGATAATTTCCTTGGACGCATAGTTAGGTCATACATGTTTCGAGATAGAGATCGTGATTATAAGAATTATATGACTGATAGAAACATGAGTCTTAAAGCGTTCATGGTCATAGATGCATCGAAATAGGGATATCGACATATGAGACAGACCATTGTGTCTTTGTCTTGATGATCTCATAATCATGTGACTTAGTGAAGTCGGAGATAAGACACAGGTGCTCATTGGAGAATGAGTTCACTGAACAACCCAATAAAGAGTTATCAAATGGTTAAACATTAACTCACTGTCATTGATAACTCTCAAGTGATGATATGCAAGTTGGTCCTTAGGACTTAAGATCATTGTACGAACTTGTGCGTGAAAAGTGTCGCTTAGATCTATGATCAATCTTCGAGGCAAGGCCTGCTGAAAGGTCTTAGGTTGGGTGACACTTGAAGCGTACGAGGTGAGTAGTGATCAAGAGAGGATTCGTCTGTTTCGTTAATGTAAAGTTAGTGTCATAGGCTCAGTACGGCTCTTGGTAAAACCTTGGCCACGGTATGTTGTAAGTAGTACAACATGTATGTACCAGAGACCGAAAGATACTGGCCAGTGCTGCCTAGTATGGTTGACAGTTTTCCATGCCCTAGGATATGCAAATGACATAGTTAAGATGAAGGGACTAAAACTGCGGTATTCATCATGGACACAGTCAGAGTAATCACGACGACACATTTCATCGATAAGTCAATCACGTAATTATGATACCGAAATAGGGACGACACCTATTGCTCGTGGTTACTGTCGTCTAGGAATTTTGAGTGCCAACATGTAGTAGGGTCAGGCTGTAGGGTCTCACACCGAGTAGTATTCACGTCTTAGTAATAGAAAGAATGTTAAGAGGAATGCATTTTATGCCACGTGGCACGATCTGATCCGCCTCTTTGGGAAGCGTGAATTCGCAGTTTTGTGCGAAATGTGATTTCAGAGTTTATTTTCGACATTTGCAGGGTCAAATGATATCGGAATTGGACGCCGATTTTTTCTATGCGATCGTTGTCTCAAGATCTTCAATTTGACAGATTGTTTCAAATTCGTAACTTAGAAATGGATTTATGGTTGATTTTAGAAGTTTGTTCTTCTATTAAAATCAATCCCAAATACACAGTTGATAGTTCCACATTGCTCGAAGCAAAGGAGGAGGGGTCGGCTCCATATATAAATAGGAGATAGCCCTCCTCATTGAAATGTGCACCAAGTCTCTGATTTGAGAAGGCCTATTATTTTTGAGCATACTCAGTCTTAAGAAAAAGATTATTCATCCTCTTATATTTCTTCCAATCCTCCAATCGAGTCCTAACAAGACAGCAAGGAGGGTTGTATCTAATCCAGAAGTCTCTGACATGGGTTTGCTCAAGTGAAATCTTCTTCGGCAAGTGATTGGCTCGGAGGCGCGGTGCGGCTTGTGAAGTGGTTCAGATCGGGGCGAGGCACAGAACGGTGCGGTTCGGAAAGCGGCTCAGCTCGGGGTACGGTGTGGCTCGAGAAACAGTTCGGAACACTTTGCAGATGCAAGCAAAGTTCCGGGTAAGTCAGATTTATTTGTGATTTTCATATTTTTGCAGTAGATTAGATCTTTCTTTGGGTTGGTCGGACCCAACCCGAGTTAGTAGATTATCCTGGCTAGGGTGCATGATTCTTAGGTTTAAGATTTATTAAAGTGTTTAATAAAGTTTACGATGCATCTTTTTGATTCTAATGTCCGTCCGACTTATGATGTGCATAGTTGTTTGCCCTAAGGGTCCTTGAAAAACCCAACGTTGGTATCAGTGCCATATCTACGCTGATCTAATGCCGCAAAATTAATATGATTTGCTTGTTATGTTTGATAGAAACATAAAATTAATTATGTGATAATTATGAACTTAATTCATGTGATGTTATTAAGTTGAAATTCTAAAAATGGCTATGTTTATTCTTGCTTATTTGATAGCACAAGAAAACCTTGTTAGGTTAGCCATTAAAAACCGTCTAATGATTATAACATAATTTTAAATTGCTTCTGCTATGATTTAAAATTGTTTTAAATGCCTAGTGGATGATTAGGATAGCAACTCAATAAATCATTCCTTATAGTTGATAAGGACTTAATAAAAGTTATTAACAAGTCCATAAAATTTTGAATTTTAAGGATTTACTAGTTGATATGATTAACTAGTTCTAATAAAAAGCCTTTTAGTCTATGGCACACATATAAAAATGATAAGTCTCATTCAATAGATCATGATCCGGTCAATGTGCTTGACTAAGTTTGTTGGATCACCCTAGCTAGACTAGGGATAAGTGATCCCGGCTTAGTCAATTCTCTGGTCGTGTCCGCTAGACCGCAATGACGCAAATCATGATTATTTGACATCCTTGACTATATCTAGTCAAATACGTTAATAAATATTTTACAAGATAAAATCAAAACCCTCCTTACTTTTGGAATTTGGAAACTAGGAATTCATGTTATGGTTGTTGAGTCAACTCAAGCTATAACATGATTTTTCTTTGGAATCCAATTCCATCCGACATATGATGTAGTTCAACTTAACCCAACACGTCGCGTCGTAAACTTAACCGAGTGTCGGTGTAAGTTAGGACTGGACAAGAAAGTAAGGGTCAGACTAGACTAGTCATTATGACTTGTTGAGTCAACTCAAGGTCATAAGTAATTAGGGGTAAAAACAGATAAGGGAATCGCATACAATGTGATTGATGAAGAGTCATCTACCGATCACATAGTCAAGCAACTTGTTGAGTCGACTCAAGGTTGTGAGACGTAGGGTGATTGAATCCCTTTCCCACTAAATTTTATTAACATTTGTTCATTATTATGGCTTTAAAATGTTCGCCAAATAGTGGGAGAATATAATTGGATAAAAACCAATATTATTATATTTAAAACATTTTGAACACATCCTAAGTTAGGAGTTCTATTCTTTGCAGCATGACAAGTGAAATTAAATATATCCAAGATAAGAAAGAATCAACTGGTTATAAGAATAATGACTAGGTAAGAGACGTAAAGAATATAACGGGGCACAAGGAGAAAAGGTAGGCTAATACATTAATTTCTGTAATGGTTATACAAAGTGTAGTTCTTTCAGTAACTTCTAATGCATGGGTATTTGATACCGGTGCAAGCTCTTACGTACGTCTGTAACCATTTACAGGGAATGAGAATTAATAGATGACTCGAAAAGAATGAGGTCGTTCTCCAAGTCGGTAACGCAACAAATGTTGTTGTTGTAGCCGTGGGAGATGTCATACACCCATTGGCTAGTGGAGCTAAATAACTTCTGAAGCAATGTTACTATATCCCAAACTTCCTATGCAATATTATCTCCGTCTCGGCTTTGGCTAGAGAAGGTTATAATTTTACTATCAATGAAAATATTATGAACATTTCTTTGATAGTAATTTGCTAGGTTTCAGGACTCTAAACAATGGTGTATACACTTTGTGTAAGGACATTGTATTAAATGTTAATATATGAAAACGTAAGGAATCGGGTTATAATGAGACCTATCTTTGGCACTATAGACTAGGCCATATCGGAGTGAAGAGACTTAGCAAGTTACATAAAGAGGGGTCCTTGGACCTCTCGAATTATGAGTCATACGACACTTGTGAGTCTTGCCTCAAAGGTAATATGGCCAAAACTCCTTTTGTAAGACAAGGGGAGAGAGTTGATGAACTCTTGGGTCTAGTACATTTTGATGTATATGGACCCATGTCTACATTAGCCAAAGGTGGATATTCAGATTTTGTTACATTTAATGATGATCACTCTAGGTTTGGACTGTTCTTGATGAAACATAAGTCCGAAACGTTTGAGCGATTCAAAGAGTACCGTAACGAAGTTGAAAAACAAACTAGCAAAAGTATTAAAATTCTTTGATCTAATCGAGGAGGAGAATACTTAAGCCAAAAATTCCTTACGTATTTAAAACAGAATGTGATTCTCTCTCAGGTCACACCTCGTTATACACCTCAGCATAACGGTGTATAAGAGAGAAGGAATTGCACTTTGTTGGACATGGTGCGATCCATAATAAGTGATGCTGAGTTGCCTACCTCCCTCTGGGGCTATGCTCTAGAGACTGATGCCTATATTCTTAACAGAGTTCTGTTAAAATTTGTGTCGACAACTCCATATCAAATATGGAGTGGCAAGAAACTCCACCTTAACCATTTAAAGGTATGTGGTTGTCCTGCATATGTCAAGAGGCATAATCCATAAAAACTGGAAGATAGATTTGTCTTGTGTAAATTCATTGGGTACTAGAAACATTATTCAGGGTACACCTTTTACCATCTGGTGACACAAAAGATTGTTGTCTCCAAACATGCCATCTTTTTAGAAAAGGAATTCCTTATGAAGGAAGCTGTGGCAAGGTGGTGATCTGGACGAATGTTCAGAAGGAGAATTAACACAAGAACATGTGTCGGAACCAGTGGAAGAATCAGAACTTGATGTTTTCTAACCAGTCATTAGGAGGTCTGATAGGATTCCTCGAGCCTCTGATAGGTACTACGGTTCTCGTAGACTGAGGGGTTGAGGATGGCTTTATATTAGATGATGATCCTATTAGCTTCGAAGATGACATTATGAGTAGGGACTCTGAAAAGTTGCTAGATGCAATGAGATCCGAAATGGAATCCATGCAAGTAAATGAGGTATGGACCTTAGAGAACGTGCCCAAAGGAAGTGTTCCCATTGGCTGCAAATGTATCTTCAAGAAGAAGATTGGTGTAGATGGAAAGATAGAAACGTACAAGGCTAGTCTGGTTGCGAAAGGTTATCGTCAGATTCTAGAAATAGATTATGACGAGACTTTATCACCTGTCGCCATGCACAAGTCTATCCGGATCGTACTTGCTATTGCTGCCCATTATAACTATGAAATCTGGCAAATGGATGTAAAGACTGCTTTTCTAAATGGTGATTTAGAGGAGCAGATTTACATGACTCAGCCAGAAGGTTTCGAAGTCAGTGGGAGTAAAGGAAAAGCATGTAGACTGTATAGGTCTATCTACGGACTTAAGCAGGCAACAAGAAGTTGGAACATCTGTCTTGCCAAGCCCAAATGAGGATGATCCATGTATTTATAAGAAAACCAGTGAAAATTCTTTAGTCATCCTCGTACTACACGTGGATGATATTCTTATAATATGAAACAACATATGGATGTTGAAGTCTATAAAGGAATAGCTATCAACTAACTTCTCCATGAAAGACTTGGAAGAAGCATCCTCATATTAGGTGTAAAGATCTATATAGATAGATCTAAACGGATGCTAGGTCTGTCCCAAGTCAGGTACATTGATACCGTGCTAAAACGGTTTAGCATGTAAAACAGTAAGGGTGGGTTTGTACCAGCCAATCATAGAATAAACCTTTTCAAGAAGATGTATCCAAAAACTGACTTGGAAAAGGAACGCATGAGTAAGATCCCATATGCTTCAGCTGTGGGATCTATCGTGTATTCCATGATCTGTACCAGACCTGATGTCGCTTTTGCACTAGGTGCAGTAAGTCGATATCAGTCTAACCCTGGAGAAGAACACTAGAAAGCCGTCAAGACAATTCTTAAGTATTTGCGAAGAACTAAACACTTCGTCTTGATTTATGGAAGTGAAGAGCTCAAGGTTGAAGGCTTCACATATTCCAGCTTTCAAAGTGATATAATCATAGCAAATCGATCTCTGGATATGTTTTCACTCTTAACGAAGGAGCAGTTAGTTGGAGAAGTTCCAAGCAAGACACTGTTGTAGACTCCACGATGGAGGCCAAGTACATAGAGGCTAATGATGCGACAAAGGAATCTGTCTGGATGAGAAAGTTCATAAATCAGTTAGGGATGGTGCCTGCAGTTAAAGATGTAGGGAATTGGGCGGTCCCTTAGGGCACAAAAACTCTTAGTCCGTCCTAAGTCGGACGGAACATAGACATAAAAAGAGTAGCAGCGGAAGGAAAACCAGTTAATCTAAATTAACATGCAAGTTAAAACATTTTTAACTTGGCCCCTAAGGTCCAAGACCCTATGCCAAGATCTATGCCGACTTGGGATGGGTCTGACCATCCCAAGAAGGATCTAGCCTACTGCGATTAAACTAAACTAATGCTAATAAAACTTTAACCACATACCCGGAATCTCAGCCCTGGGGCAGGCGAGATGTTCCGCGCCGTCTTCCGAGCTGCTCCCGTCCCACGCCGAGCCGCTCCTTGAACCGCTCCCCGAACCGCTCCTCGAACTGCTCCGCACCCCGAGGCGATCAATCCCCGTGTGCCGCCGAGCAAACCAACCGCCGAAGAAAGTTTCACGCGAGTGAAACCTCCGCCAAGATTTCGGATCCAGAATCCGAACTCCTTTGAGGCTTTGCTAGAGCCCGCAGGAGTAAGGCAGAAATTTAGGGAGAAAGAGAAATATTTATTTAAGCTTAGATCCGAGCGTGCTCCAACATTTACGAGAGCCGCTCAGATCTAGAGCTTGGGACAAGTTTTGAGAAAGGGGGGAGACCCCTATTTATATAGGCGGCGGACTCTCCCCATTTCTCAAAATCCGATGTGGGACTAAATAATTGGGTTAGTTAAAATCAAGTTAGTTTGCACTTCACAAAGTGCAAACTTCCGTGAATTTTAACTCACTCACCGTTGAGCTTCAGGATCGATACAACCTATCAATACGACAAGCGTTCAACGGTGAACGCATAGGAAAAAACCGTTCGTCAATCGGAGGTCGTTTGACCCTCCAATTGATCGTCCAAAGATCAGCCAAAACCCACAAAACCGCAAACAGCCAGCCGCCAAAAATACACGCTGCCCTAGGGCAGCGTGTGGCCTTAGGCCGCGTGCAGTGCACGCGCCTCGAGGCGCGTGCACTGCACGCGCCTCAGCGCGCGCACAGTGCACGCGCTGGGGCGCGTGCCTTGCACGCGCCATGCGGGCGCGTGCTGTGCACGTGCCCTGCGTGCACAGAAGGCGGGGCGGGGCCCCGCCCGCATGATTGCGGGCGGGCCCGCCCGAGATGACTGCGGGCGCAAATGCGCCGCTTTGTTTGCTGTCCGGCCCATCTGCCTCTTGGGCTGATGTCTACATGGGCTTTTACTGTTTTGGCCATAACTTTTGCGTTTGGTGTCCGATTTGGACGCCGTTCGAACCTGGGTCTAGACCGGGACATTCCCGTCTTACCCGTGAACTTTTCCTTGCGTTTATTTTATTAAATATTGTATTAAACAATTTAATACACATTTAATCGCTTTTGCATCAAATGCAAAATAGTCCCTATCTAAGCTTAAATTATCATATTGCATCAAATGCACTTATCTCTTCTTTTGCATCAAATGCAAATATTCTCCCTAACTAATTTCTACCTATTACTAGACGAAGCATTGCACTCTGTGTGAGACCCTACAGCCTGACCCTTACAACAGGTTGGGCTCGAAGCCCTATACGGCAGTGACCACGAGCAGTGGTTGCCGTCCCTGCTTCAGGAATCATCATTATGTGGTTAACTCATTGACATGAGTATTGTCGGGACCACCTGACTGTTTCCGTGATGAATTCCGTAGTTATAGTCTTTTCGTCTAAACTGTGTCGTGTAGATCAAGTCTGGGGTACGGTTCAAACTGTCAACCCCAATAACTTGACTCCGGTTAGTTTCTATCGATCTTTAGTCAACTAATGTTGGACTTCCATACTCTGCGCAGAGTTTTTACTAAAGACCGAACTAACTCTACGACCCTAACTCCCATTGACCGGGAGAGACGAATCCTCTCTTGGTCATTACTCGTCTCGTACGTTTCGAGTGACACCCAATCAAAAGACCTTTCGACAGGCCTTGCCTCGAAGCTAGGTCAGTTGATCTAAGTGGCACCGTTCACGCACAGGTCCGTTAAAATGACCTCAAGTCAAAAGACCAACTACCCTATCATCACTCGGAGTTATCACTGACAGATTGGTCAATATAACCATATGATAACTCTAGTGGATCGTTCAGTGAACTCATTCTAATGAGCACCTGTGTCTCGTCTTCGACTTCGCCAAGTTCTAAACGATCATGAGATCATCGCCACCGCCAAACGGTGAAGACTAAGACACAATGGTCTATCCGATGTTTCGATATCCTTGTCTCGAAACATCTATGACCACGAACCATTTCAGACTTATGCTACAGACGGTCAAACGTTTCTCCATGATCGAGATACTCATCTCGATACCCGTTTGACCTTGCATAAAGTCTCAGGACTTTACCTAAGTTGATATCTAACGTTAACTACATTACAATATAACTTAGATAAATTATTACCAAACAGCTTACTGTTATTCGAACAAGATGTTTGTGCTATTCACACAGGAATAAATGGCCTCGAGGGCACCATATTCCTACATCTCCCACTTGCACTCAGGCCCATTTATCTCGATATCTAATATCATTTTTACACATAAGTTTTCCCGACTTCATGTGATAGAGCCTTCGTGAGTGGATCTGCTAAAACCGTCTACACTATAGACTTAAGGGGTTTCTATGTTTATGTTAGACCAACCATTTGAATCTCATTCAAATAATTCATTTGGTCTATCAGAATCTATAATATTTTATTTCCCTGGATCTTATCCAGTTCGTCGTATCTTACGATAATAATTTCAAATTAGTTATTGGTCATTTCAAATGGTTCATATCTCTTTCTGATAAAGTATCAAACTCTTTGATTACTTAGTCAAAATATATGTTCCATCCCTTTGATGATTCGCATGTAATTTATACGCTCCCACTGACCTTGAAAACTATCTGGCTAATTCATATAAGTTGGTTCGTCTAAATCATATTTAGAAAAACGAACTTATAAGTGAATCCGCAAATTTTCATGGTCAACTTAAGCGTTTTACATTGGCTTTGGTCCGAGTAGATCTGTACACATCTGTTGGCGAAACCGGTTTCATCATAATCCGTTTTAAAGAAATTAGGATGAAAACCGTTCCGTCCAACATTATTGTACTTCACTATTTTCTTTTCTGCACCAATCTTTCAACTTAAAGATTTACTTGCAGAAAGTGAGGAAACATTTTCTTTGGGCACGTAAACTAAATTCTCAATTTATTTACGCACACGGACCTACATCAAGTTTTAAATCGGAGTTACTACTCCGAATTTCATCCTAGAAGTTGACTAAGTCATCATCAGTTATGATGTCTAACTCGACAATTCGTCTCACGAGATTCGAGTATTTTTACAACTTCCTTACGATTGATTTATTGAATATATTATTGATAATGTCCTTATAGAACATTATCAAAACCTAGGCATTAATATCTGGGACTTAACCCAGAGGGAGGACTTAACTCAGAGTCACTTACAATGGATCACACTAAATCTAATTAAGTGTGATTCATACCTTTTAACACACCGATGTGTTAACAGACTTGATCTGAGAGAAAATCACATTTTCTTTAATTACACAAGATTTTATTTGGCTAAGTATTTGACCATTCGATCTAATCGAATCAGTTTAAATACTTTAGTCATTTTATTTTATCAGACTTGCGTTTCATCAAGAACACGTGTCTTAGTAAAATATACGAATAACTTATTTTGTTAAAATAGACTCGGGTACATCAGTATGTACGAGACTGAGTTCGACAACTCATTCTCCCACTGTCTCACAGATGGGTTTCGGCCATTGTATCAAAGAGGCTAAGACTCACAAGTGTCCGTAGACTTCATAATACGAGAGGTCAGACCCCTCTTTATGTGACTTGTGAAGCTTAATCTCTTGATACGGCCTAGTCTAATTTTACCATATAAGTTAGCTACTATCTTGTGTATTTATACATTAACATTTAATATATATATTTATTTACAAATTACTTAACACAAAACATTACTTCAGAAGCAATGTGACGACATTCGTCAAAATGTGTTAAACGTCTTTTGTATAACAACTTATTCCGAAATGTGACATGAAAATATGTCACGTTTCATTTCCTCCTACTTATGCCTCTACTAATGATAAATTAAACTAACTTTCTCAATTGACTTTCCGAAGTGCCTTCTTCCTTTACTAAATCACATTTAGATATCAACATAAATAAATAGCTATGCAAGCAACTTATGTATCCAAACGCTTGAGCTTTGCAATCTTGAGTGTAGCTCAAGAAGTTGCTTGTCTCAAGATCCGGTTGGGATACATAGTCTTGCCATCGCTCATGCACTCGTATTCGACTCAAACGGTTTGATCGAATTTTTGAACTTTGCGGATCAAAACTGTTTGTCCATACAACCTTGAGGGTAACTCGACAAGTTGTAGGGAGAAACATACTTTGAATGTCCTATATGGTTCAAGCTGCCTCATATAGAGACGAGTGACATGTAGCTTTAATTTATTTGTTGGACCCAAAACTTAATGAAATCATATTTCTTAAGTCTGTTCTTTAGAAGGTCATTTAATGTCAATGAGAATATAGTTTGATTACATCAATTAGAATTTAACTTGATATTCAATTAATCAACTTTATGACCAATTAACTAATTTCAATATTATCAATTGATTCTTTCGGTAAACATATTCTTGCCCTAGATTTAGCATATGTTCAATATTAAATATAGGTAGATTGGCTTTTATCTATCTATATCCTCCCACTATTTTTACGAACGTTTTAAAGCTTAATAACGAACGATTTAATCGAATTAAAAATAATGGGTAAGAGTTCCAATCACCTTGAGTCTAAACAACCCTTGAGTGTAGCTCAACAAGTTGATTGGACTCTGCGATCGGAAGATGACTCTTCATCGATCATATCGGATATGACTCTCTTAATCGGTTTTTGCCCCTAGCCATTCGTGATCATGAGTGTGCTCATCCAAATCACAATGTCTAGTCTAGTCGGACCCTTGTTTTCATGTCTAGCCTGACTTGCCCCTCAGCTCGGTGTATGCACGACACGTCGGTTGGGTCAGGTCTTAGACTACATCTAGTCAGACTACATCGTTGACTTAACTTACGCCGGCGCTCGGGGTACGAGACGACGGTTAGGGTTAGTCAAGATTTCATCTTATGTATTTAAGGAGTTGGTTTCTACAGGTTGCCATGTCACAGCTTGAGTGTATCTCAACAACTATAACACGGGCCCTATAGTTGCTAACCCTAAAACAAGGAGGGCTACGGCTAATCTTGAAAAAGACCATTAACGTATTTGACTTAGATATAGTCCAGGGTGTCATACAATCATGATTCGCGACATTGCGGTCCAGCGGAACTCAGCAGGGAATTGACTAAGCCAGGATCACTACCCCTTGGACTAGCAAGGGTTGACCCAGAACTCTTAGCCAAGCACATTGACTGGATCATGGTCCATTGAATGAAGCTTGTCATTTTTGTATGTATGCCATAGACTAAACAGCTTTTATTAACAACTAATTAATCCTATCAACTAGTTGAATCCTTAAATTCAAAATTTTTAGGATTTGTTTAATAACTTTTATTAAGTCCTTATCAACTATAAGGTTCACGTGCTACCCTAATCGTTATTAGGATTTTAATAAATTTTATTAACAACGCTAGAAGCGAAGTCCTTTAATGAAAATTAATTATAACAATTAGAATTTAAATTCATTTAAAGGACTACCCTAATCAGGAATTAGGTCTTAATATTGTTGTTAATGATTTATTAAAGCATAGCATGTCATTAAAATTCAAGTAATAAATTTTAATCATTTTTAATGGCTAACCTAAAGGGTTGTCTTGTGTTATCAAATAAGGGACAAGATTAACATGCCCATTAAAAATAACTCTACACTAATTTATCGCATAGGGAATTGGGCGGTCCCTTAGGGCACAAAAACTCTTAGTCCCGTCCTAAGTCGGACGGAACATAGACATAAAAAGAGTAGCAGCGGAAGGAAAACCAGTTAATCTAAATTAACATGCAAGTTAAAACATTTTTAACTTGGCCCTAAGGTCCAAGACCCTATGCCAAGATCTATGCCGACTTGGGATGGGTCTGACCATCCCAAGAAGGATCTAGCCTACTGCGATTAAACTAAACTAATGCTAATAAAACTTTAACCACATACCCGGAATCTCAGCCCTGGGGCAGGCGAGATGTTCCGCGCCGTCTTCCGAGCTGCTCCCGTCCCACGCCGAGCCGCTCCTTGAACCGCTCCCCGAACCGCTCCTCGAACTGCTCCGCACCCCGAGGCGATCAATCCCCGTGCCGCCGAGCCAACCAACCGCCGAAGAAAGTTTCACGCGAGTGAAACCTCCGCCAAGATTTCGGATCCAGAATCCGAACTCCTTTGAGGCTTTGCTAGAGCCCGCAGGAGTAAGGCAGAAATTTAGGGAGAAAGAGAAATATTTATTTAAGCTTAGATCCGAGCGTGCTCCAACATTTACGAGAGCCGCTCAGATCTAGAGCTTGGGACAAGTTTTGAGAAAGGGGGGAGACCCCTATTTATATAGGCGGCGGACTCTCCCCATTTCTCAAAATCCGATGTGGGACTAAATAATTGGGTTAGTTAAAATCAAGTTAGTTTGCACTTCACAAAGTGCAAACTTCCGTGAATTTTAACTCACTCACCGTTGAGCTTCAGGATCGATACAACCTATCAATACGACAAGCGTTCAACGGTGAACGCATAGGAAAAAAAACCGTTCGTCAATCGGAGGTCGTTTGACCCTCCAATTGATCGTCCAAAGATCAGCCAAAACCCACAAAACCGCAAACAGCCAGCCGCCAAAAATACACGCTGCCCTAGGCAGCGTGTGGCCTTAGGCCGCGTGCAGTGCACGCGCCTCGAGGCGCGTGCACTGCACGCGCCTCAGCGCGCGCACAGTGCACGCGCTGGGCGCGTGCCTTGCACGCGCCATGCGGGCGCGTGCTGTGCACGTGCCCTGCGTGCACAGAAGGGCGGGGCGGGGCCCCGCCCGCATGATTGCGGGCGGGCCCCGCCCGAGATGACTGCGGGCGCAAATGCGCCCGCTTTGTTTGCTGTCCGGCCCATCTGCCTCTTGGGCTGATGTCTACATGGGCTTTTACTGTTTTGGCCATAACTTTTGCGTTTGGTGTCCGATTTGGACGCCGTTCGAACCTGGGTCTAGACCGGGACATTCCCGTCTTACCCGTGAACTTTTCCTTGCGTTTATTTTATTAAATATTGTATTAAACAATTTAATACACATTTAATCGCTTTTGCATCAAATGCAAAATAGTCCCTATCTAAGCTTAAATTATCATATTGCATCAAATGCACTTATCTCTTCTTTTGCATCAAATGCAAATATTCTCCCTAACTAATTTCTACCTATTACTAGACGAAGCATTGCACTCTGTGTGAGACCCTACAGCCTGACCCTTACAACAGGTTGGGCTCGAAGCCCTATACGGCAGTGACCACGAGCAGTGGTTGCCGTCCCTGCTTCAGGAATCATCATTATGTGGTTAACTCATTGACATGAGTATTGTCGGGACCACCTGACTGTTTCCGTGATGAATTCCGTAGTTATAGTCTTTTCGTCTAAACTGTGTCGTGTAGATCAAGTCTGGGGTACGGTCAAACTGTCAACCCCAATAACTTGACTCCGGTTAGTTTCTATCGATCTTTAGTCAACTAATGTTGGACTTCCATACTCTGCGCAGAGTTTTTACTAAAGACCGAACTAACTCTACGACCCTAACTCCCATTGACCGGGAGAGACGAATCCTCTCTTGGTCATTACTCGTCTCGTACGTTTCGAGTGACACCCAATCAAAAGACCTTTCGACAGGCCTTGCCTCGAAGCTAGGTCAGTTGATCTAAGTGGCACCGTTCACGCACAGGTCCGTTAAAATGACCTCAAGTCAAAAGACCAACTACCCTATCATCACTCGGAGTTATCACTGACAGATTGGTCAATATAACCATATGATAACTCTAGTGGATCGTTCAGTGAACTCATTCTAATGAGCACCTGTGTCTCGTCTTCGACTTCGCCAAGTCAAACGATCATGAGATCATCGCCACCCGCCAAACGGTGAAGACTAAGACACAATGGTCTATCCGATGTTTCGATATCCTTGTCTCGAAACATCTATGACCACGAACCATTTCAGACTTATGCTACAGACGGTCAAACGTTTCTCCATGATCGAGATACTCATCTCGATACCCGTTTGACCTTGCATAAAGTCTCAGGACTTTACCTAAGTTGATATCTAACGTTAACTACATTACAATATAACTTAGATAAATTATTACCAAACAGCTTACTGTTATTTCGAACAAGATGTTTGTGCTATTCACACAGGAATAAATGGCCTCGAGGGCACCATATTCCTACATCTCCCACTTGCACTCAGGCCCATTTATCTCGATATCTAATATCATTTTTACACATAAGTTTTCCCGACTTCATGTGATAGAGCCTTCGTGAGTGGATCTGCTAAAACCGTCTACACTATAGACTTAAGGGGTTTCTATGTTTATGTTAGACCAACCATTTGAATCTCATTCAAATAATTCATTTGGTCTATCAGAATCTATAATATTTTATTTCCCTGGATCTTATCCAGTTCGTCGTATCTTACGATAATAATTTCAAATTAGTTATTGGTCATTTCAAATGGTTCATATCTCTTTCTGATAAAGTATCAAACTCTTTGATTACTTAGTCAAAATATATGTTCCATCCCTTTGATGATTCGCATGTAATTTATACGCTCCCACTGACCTTGAAAACTATCTGGCTAATTCATATAAGTTGGTTCGTCTAAATCATATTTAGAAAAACGAACTTATAAGTGAATCCGCAAATTTTCATGGTCAACTTAAGCGTTTTACATTGGCTTTGGTCCGAGTAGATCTGTACACATCTGTTGGCGAAACCGGTTTCATCATAATCCGTTTTAAAGAAATTAGGATGAAAACCGTTCCCGTCCAACATTATTGTACTTCACTATTTTCTTTTCTGCACCAATCTTTCAACTTAAAGATTTACTTGCAGAAAGTGAGGAAACATTTTCTTTGGGCACGTAAACTAAATTCTCAATTTATTTACGCACACGGACCTACATCAAGTTTTAAATCGGAGTTACTACTCCGAATTTCATCCTAGAAGTTGACTAAGTCATCATCAGTTATGATGTCTAACTCGACAATTCGTCTCACGAGATTCGAGTATTTTTACAACTTCCTTACGATTGATTTATTGAATATATTATTGATAATGTCCTTATAGAACATTATCAAAACCTAGGCATTAATATCTGGGACTTAACCCAGAGGGAGGACTTAACTCAGAGTCACTTACAATGGATCACACTAAATCTAATTAAGTGTGATTCATACCTTTTAACACACCGATGTGTTAACAGACTTGATCTGAGAGAAAATCACATTTTCTTTTAATTACACAAGATTTTATTTGGCTAAGTATTTGACCATTCGATCTAATCGAATCAGTTTAAATACTTTAGTCATTTTATTTTATCAGACTTGCGTTTCATCAAGAACACGTGTCTTAGTAAAATATACGAATAACTTATTTTGTTAAAATAGACTCGGGTACATCAGTATGTACGAGACTGAGTTCGACAACTCATTCTCCCACTGTCTCACAGATGGGTTTCGGCCATTGTATCAAAGAGGCTAAGACTCACAAGTGTCCGTAGACTTCATAATACGAGAGGTCAGACCCCTCTTTATGTGACTTGTGAAGCTTAATCTCTTGATACGGCCTAGTCTAATTTTACCATATAAGTTAGCTACTATCTTGTGTATTTATACATTAACATTTAATATATATATTTATTTACAAATTACTTAACACAAAACATTACTTCAGAAGCAATGTGACGACATTCGTCAAAATGTGTTAAACGTCTTTTGTATAACAACTTATTCCGAAATGTGACATGAAAATATGTCACGTTTCATTTCCTCCTACTTATGCCTCTACTAATGATAAATTAAACTAACTTTCTCAATTGACTTTCCGAAGTGCCTTCTTCCTTTACTAAATCACATTTAGATATCAACATAAATAAATAGCTATGCAAGCAACTTATGTATCCAAACGCTTGAGCTTTGCAATCTTGAGTGTAGCTCAAGAAGTTGCTTGTCTCAAGATCCGGTTGGGATACATAGTCTTGCATCGCTCATGCACTCGTATTCGACTCAAACGGTTTGATCGAATTTTTGAACTTTGCGGATCAAAACTGTTTGTCCATACAACCTTGAGGGTAACTCGACAAGTTGTAGGGAGAAACATACTTTGAATGTCCTATATGTTCAAGCTGCCTCATATAGAGACGAGTGACATGTAGCTTTAATTTATTTGTTGGACCCAAAACTTAATGAAATCATATTTCTTAAGTCTGTTCTTTAGAAGGTCATTTAATGTCAATGAGAATATAGTTTGATTACATCAATTAGAATTTAACTTGATATTCAATTAATCAACTTTATGACCAATTAACTAATTTCAATATTATCAATTGATTCTTTCGGTAAACATATTCTTGCCCTAGATTTAGCATATGTTCAATATTAAATATAGGTAGATTGGCTTTTATCTATCTATATCCTCCCACTATTTTTACGAACGTTTTAAAGCTTAATAACGAACGATTTAATCGAATTAAAAATAATGGGTAAGAGTTCCAATCACCTTGAGTCTAAACAACCTTGAGTGTAGCTCAACAAGTTGATTGACTCTGCGATCGGAAGATGACTCTTCATCGATCATATCGGATATGACTCTCTTAATCGGTTTTTGCCCCTAGCCATTCGTGATCATGAGTGTGCTCATCCAAATCACAATGTCTAGTCTAGTCGGACCCTTGTTTTCATGTCTAGCCTGACTTGCCCCTCAGCTCGGTGTATGCACGACACGTCGGTTGGGTCAGGTCTTAGACTACATCTAGTCAGACTACATCGTTGACTTAACTTACGCCGGCGCTCGGGGTACGAGACGACGGTTAGGGTTAGTCAAGATTTCATCTTATGTATTTAAGGAGTTGGTTTCTACAGGGTTGCCATGTCACAGCTTGAGTGTATCTCAACAACTATAACACGGGCCCTATAGTTGCTAACCCCTAAAACAAGGAGGGCTACGGCTAATCTTGAAAAAGACCATTAACGTATTTGACTTAGATATAGTCCAGGGTGTCATACAATCATGATTCGCGACATTGCGGTCCAGCGGAACTCAGCCAGGGAATTGACTAAGCCAGGATCACTACCCCTTGGACTAGCAAGGGTTGACCCAGAACTCTTAGCCAAGCACATTGACTGGATCATGGTCCATTGAATGAAGCTTGTCATTTTTGTATGTATGCCATAGACTAAACAGCTTTTATTAACAACTAATTAATCCTATCAACTAGTTGAATCCTTAAATTCAAAATTTTTAGGATTTGTTTAATAACTTTTATTAAGTCCTTATCAACTATAAGGTTCACGTGCTACCCTAATCGTTATTAGGATTTTAATAAATTTTATTAACAACGCTAGAAGCGAAGTCCTTTAATGAAAATTAATTATAACAATTAGAATTTAAAATTCATTTAAAGGACTACCCTAATCAGGAATTAGGTCTTAATATTGTTGTTAATGATTTATTAAAGCATAGCATGTCATTAAAATTCAAGTAATAAATTTTAATCATTTTTAATGGCTAACCTAAAGGGTTGTCTTGTGTTATCAAATAAGGGACAAGATTAACATGCCATTAAAAATAACTCTACACTAATTTATCGCATAAAGATAGTGCACAACTATTTAACATTTAAATATCCTAAGTTTATCGCATAAACAATTTTTAGACTGCATACATAAATTTAACATTTAAATTTAAAATATGATTTTAAAAATATTTTATTTTTATCTCATAAAAAAAACTTAATTTTTAAAATCACTAACTTTGCATGCTATTTTAAAAAATTTATCTCATAAAAATTTTAATCTTTAAAATAAGTTTTAAAATTATCTCATAAAATTAAAACATCATTTTAAAACTTTCATGCTTAAAAATTTATCAAATAAAAATTTCTAGGCATCCAAAATAAATTTAAACTTTTAAATATTTAAAATTAGTTTTAAAATTATCACATAAATTTTAAAACGTTTTTTTTTTAAATTTTCATGTTCAAAAATATCAAAAAAAAAAAATTTTGAACATCTAAAACATTTTTAAAAAATTATCTCATAATTTTAAAAACATTTAAAAGTATTTAAAAGCATTAACACGTTTAATAAAATCGCAGTACCTGGATCGCTACGCAAACCTAGGCTCTGATACCACTGTAGGGAATTGGGCGGTCCCTTAGGGCACAAAAACTCTTAGTCCCGTCCTAAGTCGGACGGAACATAGACATAAAAAGAGTAGCAGCGGAAGGAAAACCAGTCCCACGCCGAGCCGCTCCTTGAACCGCTCCCCGAACCGCTCCTCGAACCGCTCCGCACCCCGAGGCGATCAATCCCCGTGCCGCCGAGCCAACCAACCGCCGAAGAAAGTTTCACGCGAGTGAAACCTCCGCCAAGATTTCGGATCCAGAATCCGAACTCCTTTGAGGCTTTGCTAGAGCCCGCAGGAGTAAGGCAGAAATTTAGGGAGAAAGAGAAATATTTATTTAAGCTTAGATCCGAGCGTGCTCCAACATTTACGAGAGCCGCTCAGATCTAGAGCTTGGGACAAGTTTTGAGAAAGGGGGGAGACCCCTATTTATATAGGCGGCGGACTCTCCCCATTTCTCAAAATCCGATGTGGGACTAAATAATTGGGTTAGTTAAAATCAAGTTAGTTTGCACTTCACAAAGTGCAAACTTCCGTGAATTTTAACTCACTCACCGTTGAGCTTCAGGATCGATACAACCTATCAATACGACAAGCGTTCAACGGTGAACGCATAGGAAAAAACCGTTCGTCAATCGGAGGTCGTTTGACCCTCCAATTGATCGTCCAAAGATCAGCCAAAACCCACAAAACCGCAAACAGCCAGCCGCCAAAAATACACGCTGCCCTAGGCAGCGTGTGGCCTCAGGCCGCGTGCAGTGCACGCGCCTCGAGGCGCGTGCACTGCACGCGCCTCAGCGCGCGCGCAGTGCACGCGCTGGGCGCGTGCCTTGCACGCGCCATGCGGGCGCGTGCTGTGCACGTGCCCTGCGTGCACAGAAGGGCGGGGCGGGGCCCCGCCCGTATGATTGCGGGCGGGCCCCGCCCGAGATGACTGCGGGCGCAAATGCGCCCGCTTTGTTTGCTGTCCGGCCCATCTGCCTCTTGGGCTGATGTCTACATGGGCTTTTACTGTTTTGGCCATAACTTTTGCGTTTGGTGTCCGATTTGGACGCCGTTCGAACCTGGGTCTAAACCGGGACATTCCCGTCTTACCCGTGAACTTTTCC
This sequence comes from Scilla litardierei, assembly GCA_030789695.1. Lineage (NCBI taxonomy): Eukaryota > Viridiplantae > Streptophyta > Magnoliopsida > Asparagales > Asparagaceae > Scilla > Scilla litardierei. The sequence continues at coordinate 710,010,300 of CM061142.1, forward strand.
TTGCGTTTATTTTATTAAATATTGTATTAAACAATTTAATACACATTTAATCGCTTTTGCATCAAATGCAAAATAGTCCCTATCTAAGCTTAAATTATCATATTGCATCAAATGCACTTATCTCTTCTTTTGCATCAAATGCAAATATTCTCCCTAACTAATTTCTACCTATTACTAGACGAAGCATTGCACTCTGTGTGAGACCCTACAGCCTGACCCTTACAACAGGTTGGGCTCGAAGCCCTATACGGCAGTGACCACGAGCAGTGGTTGCCGTCCCTGCTTCAGGAATCATCATTATGTGGTTAACTCATTGACATGAGTATTGTCGGGACCACCTGACTGTTTCCGTGATGAATTCCGTAGTTATAGTCTTTTCGTCTAAACTGTGTCGTGTAGATCAAGTCTGGGGTACGGTCAAACTGTCAACCCCAATAACTTGACTCCGGTTAGTTTCTATCGATCTTTAGTCAACTAATGTTGGACTTCCATACTCTGCGCAGAGTTTTTACTAAAGACCGAACTAACTCTACGACCCTAACTCCCATTGACCGGGAGAGACGAATCCTCTCTTGGTCATTACTCGTCTCGTACGTTTCGAGTGACACCCAATCAAAAGACCTTTCGACAGGCCTTGCCTCGAAGCTAGGTCAGTTGATCTAAGTGGCACCGTTCACGCACAGGTCCGTTAAAATGACCTCAAGTCAAAAGACCAACTACCCTATCATCACTCGGAGTTATCACTGACAGATTGGTCAATATAACCATATGATAACTCTAGTGGATCGTTCAGTGAACTCATTCTAATGAGCACCTGTGTCTCGTCTTCGACTTCGCCAAGTCAAACGATCATGAGATCATCGCCACCGCCAAACGGTGAAGACTAAGACACAATGGTCTATCCGATGTTTCGATATCCTTGTCTCGAAACATCTATGACCACGAACCATTTCAGACTTATGCTACAGACGGTCAAACGTTTCTCCATGATCGAGATACTCATCTCGATACCCGTTTGACCTTGCATAAAGTCTCAGGACTTTACCTAAGTTGATATCTAACGTTAACTACATTACAATATAACTTAGATAAATTATTACCAAACAGCTTACTGTTATTTCGAACAAGATGTTTGTGCTATTCACACAGGAATAAATGGCCTCGAGGGTACCATATTCCTACAAAAGATCCAATACCTCTGTATTGCGACAAAAATGCAACCATCAGTCTGGTTCAAGAACCAAGATTCCACAAGAAATCCAGACACATTCTTTCGAAGTATCACCTGATACGGGAATTGAGAAGAGGAAAGACAAAGAACTCCTTAGAGTTTGTTCAAAAGACAACATAGCAGATCCATTCACAAAGGCGCTGGCACACGACCGTCTGGAGAGACTAGTGTGTAAATGTGGTATGAGATACCATGATAAATGGGCATGAGCGTAAGTGGGAGATGTTGAGAGATGTATGACCTTGAGGCAATTTATCTAAGTAAACATCTTGTTCATTAATGAAAGTATGCTTTCTGGTATCAATTGTCTGAGTAATTTTTAATATGTTGCTTAGATAATTTTCTTGTACTCATAGTTAAGTCATACTTATTTCGAGATAGAGATCGTGATTATGAGAATTGTCTGACCGATAGAAACTTAAGTCTTAAAGCATTCATATTCATAGATGCGTCAAAATAAGGATATTGACACATCAGACAGACCATTGTGTCGTTATCTCGATGATCTCATAATCAAGCGACTTAGTGAAGTCGGAGACAAGATACAGGTGCTCATTGGAGAATGAGTTCACTGAACGACCCAATAAAGAGTTATCAAATGGTTAAATATTAACTCATTGTCATTGATAACTCTCTATTGATGATAGTCAAGTTGGTCCTTAGGACTTGAGATCATTGTATGAACCTGTGCATGAACAGTGTCGCTTAGATCTATGATCTAGCTTCGAGGCAAGGCTTGCTAAAAGGTCTTAGGTTAGGTGACACTTGAAGCGTTACGAGGTGAGTAGCGATCAAGAGAGGAGTCATTTCTTCTGTTAATGGAAAGTTAGTGGCGTAGGCTCAGTACGGCTCTTGGTAAAACCTTGGCCAAGGTATGTTGTAATAGTACAACATGTATGTATCAGAGACTGAAAGATACTGGCCAGCGCTAGCTAGTAGGGTTGACAGTTTTCCATACCCTAGGCTACGCAAATAAGATAGTTAAGACGAAGGGACTAAAACGGTGGTATTCATCACAGACAGAGTCAAAGTGATCACGACGACACTTTTTGTCAACAAGTCAATCACGTAATTAAGATACCGAAACAAGGACAACACATGTTGCTCATGGTTACTGTCGTCTAGGAATTTCAAGTCCCAACCTGTAGTAGGGTCAGGCTGTAGGGTCTCACACCGAATAGTATTCATGTCTTAGTAATAAGAAGAATGTTAAGAGGAATGCATTTTATGCAATGGAATAACTTAGCTCACAAGTAAGTTGTGAGAATAATGCTAAAGAGTTTAGCATTTGGGACTTTTACACATTATGTGTAATTAATACTTGGTATTAAGTTGACAAAAATACATGGGATCAAAGGGTAATTTCAGAGAAATCCACACGAAGAAACCTCTTTCAAATCGGAGCTCAAACGAGTCCGAAAACGCAAAAACAACATCGAAAGGGGCTAAGAGGGCTGGCGGGTCAGACCCCCCAGGCTGCCCAGGCACGCGCCACGTGGTGCACGCAGATCGTGCCACGTGGTACCATCTGATCGGCCTCCGTGGGAAGCATGAATTCACATTTTTGTGCGAAATGTGATTTCACAGTTTATTTTCGACATTTGAAGGGTCAATGATATCGGAATTGGATGTTGTTTTTTCCTATGTGATCGTTGTCTCAAGATATTCGATTTGACAGTTTGTTTCAAAGTTGAAACTCCGAAATGGATTTATGGTTGATTTTAGAAGTTTGGACTTCTATTAAAATCAATCCCAAATACCCATTTGATAATACCACATTGCTCGAAGCAAAGGAGGAGGGGCCGGCTCCCTATATGAATATGGGATTGCCCTCCTCATTGAAAAGTGCACCAAGTCTCTGATTTTAGAAGCTCTATAATTTTTTAGCATGCTCAGTCTTAAGACAAAAATTATTCCTCCTCTTATATTTCTTTCGATCTTCCAATCGAGTCCTAGCAAGACGACGAGGAGGTTTGGATTTGATCCAGAAGTCTCTGACGTGGGTCTGCTCAAGTGAAATCTTCTTCGGCAAGTGTTTGGCTCAGAGGCGCGGTGTGGCTCGTGAAGCGGTTTAGCTCGGGCGAGGCACAACACGGTGCGGTTCGGGAAGCGGCTCAGCTCGGGGCACAGTGTGGCTCGGGAAATGGTTCGGAACACTTTGCCGGTGCAAGCACAGTTCCGGGTAAATCAGATTTATTTGTGCTTTTCATATTTTTGCAGTAGATTAGATCTTTCTTCGGGTTGGTTGGACCCTACCCGAGTTAGTACATTATCCTTGCTAGGGTGCATGATTCTTAGGGTTAAGATGTATTAAAGTGTTTAATAAAGTTTTCGCTGCATCTTTTTGATTCTAATGTCCTTCCGACTTAGGATGTGCATAGTTTTTTGCCCTAAGGGTCCTTGAAACAAGAGCGACGACCTTTTAGACTTCACCGACAAAGTTTTGGATCCATGGATATTGCGTAAGATTACATGCGCTAAGTTTTGAAATTTTATTTAGCATTAATCTCAAGTATTCCAGTAGATCCTGGTTATGATATGCTAATTATAGAAAAATTTGATTTTTCTATCTTTCGCTACCTGGCTTAATTGTTTAGCATACATAGCATATTACCTTACACATGCCACATCCAAACGCAAGACCCCTAGTCCAGGCTAGGGTCGTTCTGACCTCTGCCATTCGACCCAAGGTCATGCCACGTCCAAATCAAACGCATTGCCCGGGGTTGGGGCCGACCTCTGGCATTAAACCCAAGGTCATGCCACATCTAAACTAAAGACCCCAGTCTAGGTTGGGTTGTTCCTGACCTATGGCATTTGACCTATGTCATGTCATGTCTAAATCAAACACCATGCCCTGGCTAGGGTTGACCTCTAGCTTTTGACACATGGTCATGCCACGTCCAAACTCAAGACCCTTAGTCCAGGCTGGGCATATTCATAACCTCTGTCATTCCACCAAAGGTCATGCCACGTCATGTCAAAGTTAATATCCCCAGTCCAGGCTGGGGCCGTTCCTAACCTCTAACATTCGACCCAATGTCATGCCACGTTTAAATCAAACGCCTTGTCTGGGCTGAGGCCAACTATAGCATTTGACCCAAGGTCATGCCACGTATAGACTCAAGACCCCCCAGTTCAGGTTGGGGCCGTTCTTGACCTCTGGCATTCGACCCAATGTTTGTTGGATCTGGATCCTAGCCTAGGGGGGTGAATAGGCTAATAAAATAATTCGTGCAACCCACGAACAAACACACGCAGTTAAAGCAGCACAACCAGAGTAAAAGATAGACAATCACAGAGTACGCACAGATATACCATGGTTCGGTCGTCCCAACGACCTAGTTCAGCCCCCAAAGCAGATACTAGTATTGAATAGTGCAATAGGTACAAAACCACAAGTTAGAGCACGCTCAGAGCACCCTCTACGTCTCTACACTCTCCAGGCTCTCAGTACCCCACACACAGTGTTTCCTCTCACTATCAATCCTAGTAACGCTTTCTACCAGCTAGTCCCAAACCAGATGGGTCCCACTTGTCTAGCCCCAATCAGACAAGTCCTAAAATAGTCCCCAAAGATATAGGTAAATGTTTCCCCTACAGAGAACGTTACACTAATACACAAATAAAAGAGTTTAAGGGTTTAGAAATGCTCAGTTTCTGTCCGTGTAGGCGTCTCTGTCAATCAGCATGTCGTCAGCTCCAATCTGACGAAAACGGTGTCTCAATTCGACTCTTGGATGTCAAGTTGTGCACTGGTCTGTGCGTAAAGTAATTGCAGTTCAATCCTTAAGCAGTGGCCGGTCTGTGCGCTCAGCAACTCCCTTTAAATCAGTGGTCGGTGCGCAGAGCGATTCAGCTCAAACCCAATTAACTAGCGGTCGGTGCGCTCAGCTGTTCCCTTCACAATTCACGCCACGTCAACAGAACAACTCCTGCTGTTTACGATCGATTTTGTTTTCATGCATTACCACGTCAGCACCGTATACGTCGTCTTTGTATTCATGCACAGCGTCGAAACCAACAGCGCCTGAGGGATGCTTCACTCCGACTACTCGACGACGACGCTCCGTCTTCTCGACTTCTCCTTCTTTAATGATGATACCGTGGAGATGAGGCTTGTGTGGATGTTCAACTGTGGCGTAGTCTTCGATGGATGGTAAGTTCTTCGTGGGGTGGCTTCACCGACGTTGCTTCGGCGATGGCTCGTTGTCAGCTGCCTGTTCTCGTTCCACGACAACTTCTTCTTCGAGATGGCGAATTCAAAGGTCGACAGGAGCAACTCAATAGTGACAGCAGCGGCGATCTCTGACAGTAGCGCGATGACTGCGGCGCTTCTCTCCGGTGGTGAACTGCTCCGACGACGGACTGCTTCGACTCGAGTGGAGACACGCAGCAACTCCTTCTCATGGCTATCTCCGCAGCGACGTGCTCCTCTTCAACTCGACGGTAACTCGTCGGCGGTAACAAGAGTGGCTGACTCGAAGCAGATGGGCTCTCTCCTTTACGATGGTGACTTTGAGACCTCTTCGTGCATGCATCGAGATCTTAGAGGATGAAGACGATGGTTCTCCTATGAAGAATAGTTCTTTGATGGCGACAAGGATCTCTCAGACATTGATCTCTACAATGGGCTCTTCTCCGATGGCAGCAGCTAGGCGGTGGATCTTCTGCACCGGCGGGTTCTTCACGACGACTTCACCGACGGCTGTTTTCGTGGGCTTCTACGTCTTCTCCGAGCGACACAGCAACGATGGCATTCGTTTGGCCGCAACAGCAATCTTGGAGCAGCGGCGACTTCTTAGAGCTTGGTAGCGTGACGGTGAACAGATCTTCTCCGATGAAGAGCTCTCCGACTCGTTGGCCTGACACGACATGCACGTTGCTTAGAATTGTTGTCCTTGATACGGAGATGGGCTCTAGGGTTGCGGCTTGGTTTTAGAATTATCTTTGGCTTTTTGGGGAACAAAGGATGAGGCTATTTCGATTGTTAATGGGATACGTATGTAGCCGTCAACCCCCTTTTTTGTGTAGCCCTCTTCACAATTCTTTGATTGTCGCTAGCTCTTAACCCTAGGAGGTGACATTGGTATTTATAGGATAGGCTAGGGTTTGAAACAAGTAGTTGGGATTTTGGGAGGATTTGATTAGAAGTTTGAATAGAAATTTTGTTTGTTGCAAGTCTAGCTAAATGATTGGATCAAATCCATTTGTAATTCAAATTGGGCTCCATCCCTTTTCCTCTTTGGACCAAGTCCACTTGCTTTGAGCACATCAATCTCTCTCTCTCCCAATGCTTTATACTTAGTAATTCCTCCATATGAAGTGAGATATATTGATTCGCCAATCCTGAAACACACTAGCACACACATTAGATATCACGACACGTTTGTCATCATCAAACCAAGAGATCATAGATCGTTGTGTCCAACAATGTTATGCCACGTCAAAAATCAAGACTCATGTCTTGACTGCGGCCATTCCGGACCTCTGGGATTTGACCTAAGGTCATGCCATGTCCAAATCAAACACCTTGCCCAGTTCAGGGCTAACCTCTGACATTCGACCCAATCTTATGCCACATCCAAATTCACGACCCCCTGTCCAGCCTTGGGCCATTCCTAACTTCTAGCATTCGACCCATGGTCATGTCACATCCAAACTCAAGACCCCTAGTATGGGTTATGGCCATTCTAGACCTCTGGCATTAGACCCAAGGTCATGCCACATCTAAATCAAATGCCTTGCCCGGGCCAGGGCCGACCTCTGGCATTTGGTGCAAGGTCAAGCCACGTCTAAACTTAAGATCCCCAGTCCAGGCTGGGGCCATTCCTGACCTCTGTCATTTGATCCAAGGTCATGTCATGTCCAAACTCAAGACCCCAGTCTAGCCTGGGGCCATTCCTGACCTCTGGCATTCAACACAAGGTCATACCACGTTCAAATGAAACGCCTTTTCCAGGCCAAGGTTGACCTTGGGCATTCGACCGAAGGTCATGCCACGTCTAAACTTAGGACCCCTAGTCTAGGATTGGGATGTTCCTAACCTCTGTCATTTGACCCAAAGTCATGCCATATCAAAACTCAAGACCCACCGTCCATCCTGTGGTCGTTCCTGACCGTTGGCATTTGACCCAAGGTCATAACATCTCTAAATCAAATGCCTTGCCTGGGCCAGGGCTGACCTCTGGCATTTGACCCAATTTCATGCCACCTTAAATCTTATGACCCCTAGTCCATGTTGGGATAGTTCCTTCTGGCATTTGACCCAAAGTCATGCCCAACGCAAACACCTTACATGGGCCAGGGCTGACCTCAGGCATTCTACCCAAGGTCCCGACACGTCTAAACTTAAGACCCCTAGTCCAGGTTGGGGCCATTCTTGACCTCTGGAATTTGATCCAAGGTCATTCCATACCAAGGTTGGGGCCATTCTTGACCTCTGGAATTTGATCCAAGGTCATTCCATACCAAACTTAAGACCCCAAGTTCAGGCTGTGGCTGTTGCCAATCTCTGGAATTCGACCCAAGATCATGCCACATATCCTCCAAGCTCAAAATTGCTTGTCCAGGCTGGGGCCATTCCTGACCTCTGGCATTTGGCCCAAATTCATGCCACGTCCAAATCAAATGACTTCCCCATGCCAAGGCCGACCTCTGCCATTCACCCAAGTTCATTCCATGTCTAAACTCAAGACCCCCAATCCAAGCTGGAAACATTTCTGACCTCTGCCACTCAACAATGTCATGACACGTCTAAACTCAAGACCCCTAGTCCAGGCTGGGGTCATTCCTACCCTTTGGCATTCAACCCAAGGTCATGCCACGTCTAAATTAAATACCTTACTATGGCTGAGGCCTACCTTGGGCATCAACCTGTGGTCATGCCATGTCTAAAATCAAGAGCATCAGTCCAGGCTACGACCGATCCTGACCTCTAGAATTCATCGCAAGGTTATGTCGCATCCAAACTCAAGACCCCTAGTCCACGCTGGCTTGTTCTTGACCTCTGGCATTTGACCCAAGATCATGCAACATCCAAATCAAGTGCCTGGCCCTAGCCGAGCTCGACCTTTGGCATTTGACCCAAGGTCATGCCACGTCCAAACTCATGACCCCCTATCCAGGTTGGGGCCATTCCTGACCTCTAGCATTCGATCCAAGGTCATGCCATGTCCAAACTTAAGACCCCAAGTCCACGGCTGAGGCTATTACTGACATTTGGCATTCAATCTATGGTCATGCCACGTCCAAATCAAATGCCTTGCACAAGCCAGGACCGACCCCTGTCATTCGATCCAAGGTTGTGCCAAGTCCAAACTCAAGACCCCCAGTCGAGGCTGGGACTGTTCATGACCTCTGGTATTCTACCCAAGGTTATGCCACGTCCAAACTCAAGACCCACAGTCCAGCGGGGGCCTATCCTGACCTTTGGCTTTCGACCCAAGGTCATGCCATGTCCAAACTGTTGGGACCTCCTGTGGATGGCAAATAAAACACTAGAGTGGGGTGAATGATGCTCTTGAAATAATAAAACTCCTCTATTAATCCTACTTATGCTATCGATTATAGTTAACTAATTATAACTTAAACAACAATACAAACTTGCAATATAAGAGTAATGCAGAAGCTAGAAACAATTTGCAAGAACACAGTGAGTACAAACACAAAGACAATCACAAACGTATGTATTTATCCTGGTTCAGGGCACTTCATCTATGTCCAGCAGAACTTCCTCAATGGGACATAAATCTACTAATCACTTGGATTTACAGCATGTTCCCAGTGGAACAACACGTCTAAAATTGGACAACACATCTCAATGAGTGAACACCTCTCCTCTAGAGAGAAAACACCTCAACAACTGTGAGAAGAAAACAAATACTTACAACCTTTTACCTGTAGTCAAATATTGAAGAACTTATGTGTTGAAGTGTGGCTATAGTGGATCACCAAATTATGAGAGAATGAAGCTCTTAGAGATTAAGAATTTTGGCCTTGAATTTGAGAAAACATTAAAACATAGGCCAATGAATAAGGACTTTTCTTAAAAGCTTTTGAACTTAAAAACTCTTTTTCTCTTGAAAAATTAAACAATAATTGTTAGCCAAAAACCCCCAGCAATCCAAGCATATAAAGGGGTAAAAATCCGTTGAAAAACGTTTACAAAAACAACATTCCAATGGATTAAAAAACAGATTTACGTAAATCGTAAAACTGTCTCTTTTCTGATCGTAAGCCGATGGTAGTCGACTACACAAATAACTTTAGTAGACTACCAAAACAACTGTAGTTGACTAATTCATAGGACATTTAGTACCTAATGGAAATTAGTCGACTCCTATTCAAGAAGTAATCAACTACTATTCAAGGAGTAGTCGACTATCTAACATATACATGGAAATAGAATTTTAAAAACTTAGGAAATGATTTTAAAAACATTTTAAAACATTTTTAAAAATACGTTGATATGTATATCGAAGTGAGTGTGAGCTTCAACAAAGAGTTTAACCTACTACCTAGACATAAAATAAAATTACATAAAAATGGAAGAATTACTTAAGCTTCTTGATGCAATTTTCTTTTTCATGCAATAGCCTTTGCTTCCTTTAAAGTTCATGGTCTTTGTTAACTCTAATTCTCCTTGATTTTCTTTAATTGATCATGAAAGCTCAATATCTACACATATACACTCAAAAAGATATTAGTACCAAAACTAACATATAGTACTCGATATTCAACATTCTCCCTTTTTTGATGATGACAACATATTGCATATAACACATGAAATTAAAGAAGGATTTTGTAGAGGCAACCATATGATTTTTTTCAATCATCTAGCCCAATCCTTAACAGATGTGGGAGGGAAGCAGAAGCATAAAACCATAAAAATCATATTTTTGTTGAAAAGCCCTATGAAAAATCAAATCATACGCATGATCTATACTATCCAGTGGGTGGGCAAACCATTCTCACATGGATAAATCTATAAAACTTCTAAATTTAGCTACTCTGATTAAAAACATACATTTGTTCTTTCAGTTGCAAAAATAATTCCTTCGAAGCAATTTCCCGAACGATCCAATGCCTCATCACCGAGAGACCACTTGCATTAGAAAGTTTCACATCGGTTGGAATTCCTACCATGTTTTGGATGAGATCTGATCTCACTTCAAGTCTTGCTATAACCTTAAAAAGGAGCAAAGTGGAGAAATGTGGAAGAACAAAATTTTGTTACCTTTAGATCAAGATTTGCCGTCAAATATGAAGAGCTCCTTTGATCAAAGCTTGTGTGTCTGGAGAAAAGGGATTGACCCATATTTATCGGGTGAACTAAACCATTCTCAAAAATCCTATCTGATGTGGGACTATTTAGAGAAACCCTTTTGGCTTTAGTTTTCCTCATTGGAAAGGATCAACTTTGAGCAATAGCTTCTCCCTCTCTGGTGAACCCAAGAAGCCAATTAAGATATCATCTCAAAGATCTTCATAAAGAGAGTGCATAGAAAATTGTCATCACCAATTTTCAGGTCATTTGACCATTCAAATCCGTTGTCAAAAATGACCCAATGCAAAATTTAACGCCTTGAGCCCAAACTTGGGTTACACCCGAGCCCATGCTCAGGCATTGTGAGCCCTGGCTCGGGTTACAGCCCGAATTTCTCTGGTGCTGGCAGCCCAAGCTGCTGTTCGGGCTGCCAGTACCCAAGCCTTATGCACGGGCTAGCTCAAGCATATGACCAGGCTACACCGAGTCTGCACTTGGGCTAAAGCAATTAGGTCCAGACATGATCTAGACTCCGATTTCTATAAATATGTTTTTATGCTCTTTTAAATAGCTCGATTCTCGTATCACTCCCTATGTAACTGAAACCTCCTTCGTAAACACTTTGTGACGTTTTAGTTCTCCTGCATCATATGCATGTAGCTTTTATCTCTTGAAACCTGGATGAAGATCCCAGCCTTTGTCAAACCCTACAGCCTGACCCTAAAATTAGTGAACTCATGGCCCTTGACGATAGTGTCCGTAAGCAGCAGGTGCCGTCTTTGATTCCGTATCATCCGTTTTTTGTCTGTCCCTTTAACAAGAGTGTTGTCGGAACTACCTTGGCTATGCCAGTGATGAAGTCGCATTTTTAATCTCTTCTTCATAACTATGCCAGTATGAATCATATGGTATGGTTGACTATCAACCCTTAATAGCTTCGCGATCGGGCCAGTATCATTTGGTCTTAGCCTGTCATTGTCGGATCACATCCACATACCACGGCGAAGGATTTTGCTAAGGACCATACTAACTCTGTGACACTAACGCCCTTAAACAAGGGAGATGAATCCATATCTCGGCCACTCCACCCATCATACTCTTTAACTGCCACCCAACCAAAGACCATTCGACAAGCCTTGCCTCAAAGCTAGGTCAGATATCTAATTTTTTACCGTTCATGCATAGGTTCGTATATTGACCTCAAGTCAGAGGATCAGCTTGTCTATCATCAATAAGAGCTACCATTGACAAATCAGTATGTGCCACTATGTGGCAGCTCTCATTAGGTCGTTCAGTGTATTCATTCTCTAATGAACACATGTGTTTTACCTTCGATTTTACCAAATCAAACGACCATAAGATCATCACCACCAACACTTAGTGAAGATAGAGACATAATAGTCTATCTGATGCATCGATGTCCTATCTCGATGCATCTATGACTATGAATAATTTCACACGTATGCTTTACAGTCAAAACACTTCCCTAACAAAATAATTTCATCCACATCAATACGAGGATGACCAAAGAGTTTCCACTGGTCTTCTTATAAACGCGCGAATCATCTTTATTTTTGACAAAGTCAAACTCTTTGACTGTTTTGTCAAGTCGGATGTTCCAACTCTTGGAAGCCTACTTAAGTCCATAAATGAACATATGCAGCCTACACTCTTTCTCTTCACTCCAACTGACCTTGAAACCTTTTGGCTGAGCCAAGTAAATTTGCTCTTCTAAATTCACATTTAGAAAAGTGCTCTTTACATCCATCTGCCGGATTTTGTAATCATAATAGTCAGCGAAAGTGAGCATGATCCGAATAAATTTCTGTATGGCTAGTAGGGGGAAAGTCTCGTCAAAGTCTATTCCTAGAATCTGACAATATTCTTTCATAACGAGCCTAGCCATGTACGTCTATATCTTTCCATCTATATTGATCTTCTTCTTGAAGATCTATTTGCAGCCAATGAGAACACTTCCCTTGGGCGCATTTTCCAAGGTCCATACCTTATTAAGGTGCAAGGACTTGATTTTAGATTTCATTGCATTAAGCAATTTCTCAGAGTCTTTACTCGGAATGGCTTCCTGGAAGTTAACAGGATCATCATTAACTATGATGATATCATCAACCCCTCCGTTTATTACAAAATCATAGTACGTCTCAGGGGCTCGAGTCAACCTGTTGGACTTCTTAATAATTGGTTGAGGAATATCATGCTCTATCTCTCTCATTGGTTCTGACTCCTATTCATGTGTTAATTACCCTTCAAAACATTCATCCGGATCTATCATCCCGCCAACAGCTTTCTTCATAAGGAACTCCTTTTCCAAAAAGGTGGTATGTTTGTAGACAACAACCTTTAGTTGTTCCAAGTAGTAGAAGATGTACTGCATCGAATGTTACGAATACCCAATGAATCTACACATAACATATCTATCCTCCAGTTTGCCTGGATAATGCATTTTGACATACGCATGACAATCACATAACCTAATATGTTTAAGGTTGGGTTTCATGTCGCTCTGATGTGTTATATATATATATATACACACACATACACTAGCGAATGCCCGTGCCCGAGGGCACGGTTCATTTAAGATTTTCCCCCGCGAAATCTATGTTCTCCAAAAAATTATTTCTACAACCAAAATTTAAAAGAACAACAACTTAGCGTAAAAATATTTAGCGGCACAGGTGTATTCGATGTGGTCACCTTCGGCGCGGAACAACAAATTTGGCGTTGGCGCCTTCGACACAAAACAATAAATTCGGCACCGGCGCCTTCGACGCGGAACAACAAATTGGCGTAGAACAACAAATTCGGAGCAAAACAACAAATTAGCGCAAAAAATAGTGTGGGCGCCTTCGGCACGGTTCATTTAAGATATCCCCTCAAAATCTTTGTTCTCTCCAAAAATTATTCCCCCTCCAAAATTTATACGAACAAAAATTTAGCTTCGGTGCAGTGGGAGCGCCTTCGGCGTGGCCCCTCAAAATCTTTGTTCTCCCTAAAAATTATGTCTCCCTCCAAAATTTAAACGAACAAAAATTTAGCTTCGTTGTGGGTGCCTTCGGGTGTGGGGAAAAATTTTTAGCTTCGATGCGGTGCGAGCGCCTTCTAGTCATAACCCGTGTCCATAGTGCATGGTTCATTTACGATATCCCCCCTCAAAATCTTAAATCCCCTAAAATTTAGCTCATCCCAAATATTTTGTTCCTCCCAAAAGTCTAAGTTCCTCCCAAAATTGACAAAAATTATACACTTTACAAACATGACACTATTAAGAATGAGAATGAACATGGATCAAACCCTATATTTCACTTTGCAAACAGGACACTGTGGTGTTTATTTATTTATTCCCCTAAAGAGTACTTTTGGTGGGGCAAACATGACACACAAGCTAATTCAACTCTAAAATTCCAGTATATTTTTCTCAAGTTACAATCTGTCACCCAATGGTGCTCATCCACAATTAGATGACCATGATGTAAACTCATGCATTTCTTATCTGACCTCATATAGAATCCATTCCTAATTGTCTGAAACATAATTCCAAAGTCACCTATTATCAAATATAGCTATGTACTTTAATTTTTATGTGAGTGCATAACTTTATGTTAACTTTGGCATTTCAACAAACACTTCATGTGCATAAGAACTAAGATAATAGATAGAACAAATAAGATAACCCTTTCAACTTATGAAGATCAAAACTCAAGACCAAAACTTCAATACATACATTATTTCTATATGAGTTTCTTCTTATAACTCAAAAATTAAGATCAAAATTTTATTAACTTAAACCATCTGTGATTAATCTCCAAAACCCCTATTTAATTTCAAACAACAAAAATTGCAGGGATGGCATCAATACATGAAAAAAAATTGAATTTCTCAATGGCAAAGGGCTAGGAGGTGGCTTGGTAATGGTAGTTCCATTAGTCGCCATCAAACAAACCTACATCCAAAATTTCTCATCATCTGATCAATTCATCAAAATAACAAAAAAATAGTATGAGTCAAAATCCAATAAACCCAGAAAGAACATAATGGTCTTAACTGTCAGTCCTCGACTATATCGTTATCCAGAATATATTGGTATCTAACAAAACCAGAATATATTGCAATACAGAAAGAACATAATGTTCGAAATATATTCTAAAATATAATGGTTGTAAGCTTTAAGTGCTGCCCTCCACTCCCAAACCCAGAAAGAACAACCTGTAAGTGATATTAAAATACTTAGCAATCATAATATCTAAACACAGAACAGATCTAAAATTTTAATGAAAATGCCCACCAGAGGGGAGTTATTAAAGAGGTCTTTGGGACACATCGGCCGAGTCTGCAATCGAGCTATATCAGCAGCCACTTAGTATTATCGTATCTCAAAAGGTTATCGTCAGGCCTTGAATAGTCTTTGCAACTCCCAAATGGGGCGCACACTTCAGATTTGATAAAATTAGAAACTGAGTAATGCACATAGGCCCTACAACATTCAAGAGTCGTTCATTCAACAAGGCGTTGAGATTATTTCGTTTCTTCTCCTGCCAATTTCTTCTCCTGCCAATATAAACACAAACATTCTCATCATTTGTTTAAAAATGAGCAGCTTTAAATTGTAAATACAAATGAACTAATATAAAGGATTGAGTGGCCCTATAAATACAAATGAACCAATACAAATGAAAATGATGACATTTGGAAAATAGTAAAGAAAAAAAGGAAGCACTTTTAATTTGATAGAAGTATAAGGAAAAATAATCTTTCTGATGTCCAATTCGAGCTGCTTAAGTGGGCCTATGAGCTTCCCCCCTCGAGAAGACGAAACTCTTTTGGAGCTTATCATTGGGGACTTGCTCAACATTAGGCTGTTTCTTCACAGCCGGGTGCTTCGCAAATTGCTTCCTCTTCTTATGTAGTTCAATTGAGGGAGACAATGAGGAAAAAAGCGTTTTCAGAAAGTAGAATGCCAAATGCACCAAATGCACCAAAGGAGATGTGCAGTTACTAATACAAATGACAATGAGATGTGCATTTAACAAATTTAAACCAACATCTAACACCAACATATAGATAAAAACTAAAGTTTTATTGTAACGACCCGCTCTCGGGGACCCGTTACTTATTTGATTTATTTGCAGGTCCCGCAGTTTACCAGTGAAATCAGCAAAGCCACAACTCAGAGATGTACCAACAACACTCAAACCAGCGTACCGACATTATTACAGTCCAAATTAAAGTACAACAACAACCAGCACACTCTCTCACAATTACATAGAGGAAGTACTAAAAGGGAATGCGGAAAAGTAAATACACAGTACAACACACACACCAACAGAAAAGTAACTAAAACTCTGTAGCTTCTGGGTCGTATGCGGGCTCCTCGAACTCTGGTGCAACCTCCTCGATTAGGTCGTCGTCTGTCGGTGCCATAAATGGAACCGAAGGTAAGTCACAACAATTCTAAATAAAGAAAAGGAGCAGTGCACAAGTATGGTAAAAAGTAACTACGTACAAGCAAACCAGAGTGAAAAGTAAAGTACTGAGCACAACTATACATAACTGGTGGTAAAGGTAAACATAGAGAACAACTGTACTGTACAACTAATGGTTATCTTAGTGTTGGTATTAATTAATTACACTATGCGATGTGACTCATGTAGGAAAGTATGATATGCAACCATGGGTCATCTCCATTGCCACGGGGAGCAAATCCCGGGCGTCAACCACAACATACTTTGAAACCGAGACGAGACGAGACGAGTGACTCCGGTCATAGCTCCCACACTTTCTCTATAATGAGTTACCCCAAACCCCAGTGTCATATGTATCGATTTCATGCTTTCTTACGAGATATTCCTTTAGACTTTTTACGAGATATTCCACGAGATATTCCACAAAACAGTCCACGAGATATTCCTTTAGACATTCCACCAGATGTGCCGAATGATGTCATTAGTTCCCTGTTTACGATGATAGTTAAGCTAGGTTCACTGGTTGACTTTCTTAAAGTAAAGTAAGGTGGATGGTAGCAAGTTAGAAGATAAAGACAAGTCCAACAAACATGGCACGCAAAAGTTGTTTTAAAAGTTCGTACGAGGACACTATCTACTTTTCTAAATCTAGAATCCATTGTGACTTACCGATTTCAAAGTGATGGTAGTGAGCCGAGACTGGATCTAGTGCTGGTGCACGAGATTTGATACCTGTAAACACAAGAAACAATTAGTTAAGGAACACGCTATACTCTATTTATTAAACCGATAGTTTTGATTTGTTAAACTGGTTTAAACCAATAGATTCGATACCTGTTGCACCACCGGAGCCCGCCGCCCGCCTGAGTCCCTCCGCCGATCGCCGTCATCGAGCACGGCCCCAGTCGCCACCGCGTGCGAAGAAGGTGAATACGGAGAGGTGACAGTAAACTCGATGGCAATTCCATAATTACGGAGTATATTACGTATTTTCTAATTTTTAATTAATTATTAATAGGGGTTAATGGTTTTAAATCCATAACTTGAAATACAAGGGCCAGAAAAATGTGTGGATGACTCCAGAAAATCAGAAACAATATTTCGGACCCAATGTCACTGGTCTCATATCTATCGGACGCCTACTTTTCCCAGAATCTTTTTTAAACCTAAAACTTAAATAAGTATAATTCATTCTAAAAATCGTAACTCGCTATTTTCACGCACACTAATATGTGATAAAATTATACATGAAAATAATCTTCGAGACAGTCGTTTTGACTGCTCACTCAAGATTTTCCGACGAGTATTACTCCCGGAAGAAATTACGGAAGATATACGTCACTTAAGTATTTTGGGGGTTTAAAGCTATTTTTGAGTTTCTAAAAATTATAAAAAAATGCAGAAGCTTCTGAAAATTCTTCTCTCTTGCAGTAAAATCAAAATAATTATTTTAGGCTTATATAAAATTTTTGAATAAACTCCAACACCGTTTTAACGAGTTTTAAAAATCAAAACGACCTAATTATTTAAATAGGAAAATTCGTGCTTTCTAACTAAGTATTTTGTGTTGCAGGTGTACCAACTTCAGAGGAAGCCCTAGATCCTATTCCAGTTTACTACGACGGTATTGATTTTGGTAAGTCACGACAGGTTCTAAATTTAGAAATCTAGCCCACTGTGCTTGTACGAACTTGTAGCACCACACTACTACGCGCTCGAAGCACGGAAGCATGCAACACCACCTTGTGTTGGACTTATCCCCTGTACTTGGCACAGTCTACTTGGAACGAGATCCCTACTTTCTGGTTCTCGATAAGAATGTCAACCAGTTGACCTGGTGTGACTAACATGTGGAACATCCCGTGGAACATCATGTGGAACAATCCTGTATAGAACTTGTAATTGACACATCACTGGGGTTTTGGGGTAACTCACAGTTTGCGAGAGTACGGGAGTGACTAAAGTTCGATCTACATGTCCAGCTGCCTAAGTTTTGGCATACCGTCCTGCTGCCTGGGTTTCGGCAAATAAAAGTAACCTGCCCGCTGCCTGGGTTCCGGCATTCGTCTGGGTAGCACCCAGGCAAGAGATGAACTGAATGGTCACATATTGTACTCTCCGACTTGAATCACGTAGTTACTTTTGCACAGTCACCATACTTTACTTGTCACGCTTCGAGCTACAGCAGTAGCCTGTTACACTTGCACTCCCACATACAGATGCTCTCTCTTTTCAGTGTTGTTTACTTTTAACACTCAGTTTCTCGGTTACTTTACTTTCTACACTTCTACAGACACTGCACCGTTACTTTACTTTCACTTTGGCCTACTTATATAGTTACCTTTGTCATACTTGTACAGTACTCCTTTTCTTTATTTAGAATTGTTGTGACTTACCTTCGGTTCCATTTATGGCACCGGCAGACGACGACCTGATCGAGGAGGTTGCACCAGAGTTTGAGGAGCCCGCATACGACCCAGAAGCCACGGAGTTCTAGCTGTTGTGTTTGTGTATGTGTTGTACCATGTATTTCCTTTTCGTATTTTCTTTCCGTATTTCCTTTATGTATTTTGGTGAGAGAGTGCTGGTTGTCGTTGTACTTTAAATTTGGACTGTAATAATGTCGGTACGCTGGTTTGAATGTTGTTGGTACATCTTTGAGTTGTGGCTATGCTGATTTGACTGGTAAACTGCGGGACCTGCAAATAAATCAAATAAGTAACGCGCCCCCGAGAGCGGGTCGTTACATTTATAGATCTAAACTTGGCATTTTTAATACCTTTAGAATGTAATCTCAACGTTTTATGCAATTGGCTATTTTTACGTCTCTCACAGTTTTGTCTTTTACAACCAAGGATTAATGGAACAACAAAAACTTCCAAATAATTCTTTCATTATGGCGTAAGCTTTATATTGCTAAAATGACATTATTTTCCTAAAGGAGAAAAATTGAGATTTAAATAAGCTATCTCTGTGTCTGTCATTATTGATTCAAATAAATATGATGGTGACAGACAATCATTTAGATCCAAGGCATTTAAGCATGTATTACTGTAAAGAAAAAGTCGGCAGATCCAATTTTCTATGACCTATGGCTCAATTGCTTAACACATGCATGGACATCAACATTCCTATTGTAATGTGTGCACTAAACTACAGAGAAGGCTTATCACTATTAAAATTATTTTAGGAATTAGAGACTCACTCACCGTGTAGGTAACAACATCATCAGACTACTCCATTTTTCAAAGGGAGAAAAAGGGTGAAATTGGGTCATGTCAGGTTCATGGAGAAAGTAAACTCACTTTTCGTAAGAAGCACAACTTCATATTCGAAGCGGTTGGTGTGTGTTTTGCATTTAAGGAATAGCTAGCAGGAATAAACTAGGAGGCCTTGGGAAGGAAGTTAGAATCTAACTCTCCCATAGGACATAACATTTCCATGTCTTGCAATTACTCTCATTTTTGTTAATGGTGTTGTTAATAATAACTGTTTTGGTGCACATTGAAACAAGCCAGTTCCTAGTGTTTAGGGGACAATCGTTTGAAGCTAATTAATGATGTTATCATGTGCAGTTATGGTTTGGAAAGTTACAGAATGTTGATCCTATAAGCAATTTCATGACATACAAAACCAATCTTTTTTCTGATGTATCATGCAATGTGATGCTACTATTAAACATGTCCACTAAGGAAAGTGGGAGATACCTCGAAATTCACAGAATGCCCTCCTGCAACCGATCGAGGATCTAGCCCATGGGAGCAGAGGTCTCACCTACACACAATCAACAACAAAAACATATGCAAAATGTAAGCGACAATCAAATGAAAGGAAACTTTCGACTTACAATCAAAATGGCATGTGATGTTGGGTTGAATGAATATAAAAAAAGAAAAAAAAGTAACGGTGCATCCATCTCATATCGAAAAAATAAATATGCAATAGGACATTGCTAGATAATCACATATACATCGCCTCGTCTCGAAAAGAAGAAATATCTAACCCCAGTCTCCTCGCACCACCGCCAAACCTAAAATTTAGTTCCCTATGACACTGTTCATGGAAAATGTTACTTTGAATCAGGTGCACATACATTTACAAACATCCCAGTATTTGGCAAAGATAGTGTCTAAGATTAAATTTAAAATGGCTAGTTGCATGCTCACCAGAGAGGCCATTTTGGATATTTTCTTAAGGCATACTAGTTGTCGGCAAGATGATGCTTCCAAGCAAACGCTGCTGCTGTCTAATTCTGATGCACCATGTGAGATCAGTATGTGTATAAATTCATGGCCTGCATTATCAAAAAGTCAGAGCAGATCGTTGCACGCAGAAGAACAAAAGGATTGCAGGAGGAGGCCCACAAACCTGGGGATGGAGTTGCATGTGGGGGAATCCAAAGTATCAGGCATATGCTTCGGGGAGATGTAGGTTCTGCATCTGATCAAAGAAATTATTTGGGCTCATGGTTGGAGATGGGCACATTGTCATTTGGTTTGCAGAGGGAGCCGAGGGCATAGAATGATTGGCCAGTGGGTTCTCGATAATGGGATCATGTTATTGATCGAATGTATATGCACTCGTGACATGTACTGTTGAGCGCCACGAAAGTTCATTGGTGACATCCCGCTTCCCATCCACATTAGCCAAGGCATGTGCAATGATACATAGCAAGATGTTAGATTCTGCAATGACTTTCAGGGTGCGGATGCTTAAATATCAAGCCATTATGTGGTTTCCGTACCTGAAGTTGTAGTTGAAGTGATTTCAAGTACTCAGTCGCCTCATCTAGCATTGATGCTTTGTGTGACAGAAAATTTATCCGTTACATATTAGATCAGAATAGATGTTAGAGCATATATAAACTGGAAACGATTGTAAGGATCATGTCTATGGAGAAAACACTAGAAGGGGTTGAATAGTATTTAAGCAATTTAAAACGATAGTTACACAAAATTAAAATGCTAACCAACAATAAAGTGCGGAATTAGAATTAAACCAAAATACGAAACAAATGCAAACACAATTATGTTTCTAGGGTTCGGATTACCGAAGTCACTTCCCGACTTGTTCCCGGTAATCCTATGTCCCTTCCACCCAGATACCTCCAGATACTCAAGTTAGAACCCTAACTTGAGGTTTCCTTAAAACCCCACTTGTAGCAACCCTACACGTGAAATCGAATACAATCGATGTCTTTGACTCCCACAACTTAGGAGCAAGCAAACCGCTCTCACAACCCGAAAGCAAATTCAAATTACGAAAGTAATAAAATATTGAAAGCAACACCTACAATCACATATGCCTTGAAGTAGAACATGAAGGAGTGGTGTGTTGTGTGTTGAAGACTCTCTTGGAAGAGAGGAGAAATCCCTTTCTCTTGACTGCACCAATTTCCTAGAGGATCACTCTTTGGTTCTAGGTTGGAGAGCAAGCGATCAAAGATTTGGAATTCTTAGGGCTTTGGATTTGAGACCTTTAAACTTTAGAATGAAAGCTTGAGATGAAAACTTGGAAGAATTGGTAACCTCTCAATGGAACAGTAGAATCCCCATTTATAGGTTTCTTAAATCCACAAAACAATTTAGGCAAAAACTCTTTTGGAATCCGTGAGAAAATTCTCAACGGATAGAATCTGAACTCGCAACAGTCGACTGTTGAAGAAACCACAGTCGACTGTTGCACAGTCAGTATGGGTAGGTAAGAATTCATAACGGTAACTTACCACGTGGACACTCGACTGATGAAGCAAAGACAGTCGACTGTTAAACCAACAGGCGATTGTAAATCCTTCTACAGGCGACTGGCCGAGAGATATTAAGTTGAATGAAATCTGGAAATGATGTAAGATAACAGGACAGACGACTGACGCAGATAATACACTTGACTGTTAATCTGAACAGTCGACTGTAAATCCTTATATAGACGACTGTCAAATACCCTGAGAATTTCTAGAGAGCTGAGTCAATAAATTGGCTAACAGACAGACGACTGTTGAAGCATACACAGTCGACTGATCCAAGGTACAGTCAACTGTATATACAATAATAATCGACTGGCCGTAAAAGTCAGATCAATGAACTTTTGGACAAAAGAAAGACAGGCGACTGATTTACAAAACACAGTCGACTGTCACTTGGACAGGCGCCTGTGAATCGTTCATCAATAGCCTGTGCGAAATAAACAGAGAGGCCCAAAACTAGATTGTAAAAGTTTGTGCATAACTGGCAACTGTAGAACAAAACACAGCCGACTGTATTTGAGACAGACGACTGTAAAACGTTCAGCAATCGCCTGTTATAAACAATCCAAGCACAATCACTAAATAAATGGATTGGGGTCAAAGGACAAATGATCTAATAATGTTCTAAGACAGAAATGATGATGTGTGTGAGTGCTCCATCAATGTTCTACTTCTAAGCTACATACTAGAAGAGATAAAAGAAAATTACATTGACGAATTCTCTCTTCTATCCATCGTATAAGCTTGAAGACTTCATGGAGCTTCAATCATCATCTACGATCATCCAATCCATGTCATTTGCCTTCAATCAACTTTGAGTGTCATCCATTGCAAGTAGATCTTCATAATAAACTTAGGCAATGGATTAACTGCAAAATAGGGGATTAGTCACAAGTATTTATGTTTGCTCATCATTAACACCAAGTAGGGAGAAGTCCAATACTCAACATTCTACCCCTTTTTGATGATGACAAAACAAACATAAACAAAAAGATAAATAATTGTGCGTAATAAAAACTTACTCCCCCTACATAGATGCCAATCAAGTTAGTCAACAAATATTAGGGCATCTACATATAAATTGAAGCAAATGAGAAAGATACGTATGATTTTAATTGAAGAGATCTAGGAATTAAAATCCATATTCAATGTAATCTTACTCCCCCTGAATCTAAGGCAACTTCAATCTTAGATTCAAAGTGTTAGAACATACTTAGCACATTCATTATGAATCTTGTATGTTTATTTCTCTCCCCCTATGTCATTATCCAAAAAGGTGGGAGTAAATAACAACAATAATAATCGTGCTAAATACTAACTAACAATAATCATGGAGTATAAAGATATATGGAATTAAAAATCTTATAAAAGCACATCATATACTTATGTGAATAGAGGAATTGAAGTCCAATATCAACATTTTAGATATACGAAACAAAAATAGTTTCAAAAATGCATCACATCAGAGATAGCATGAATAAATCAATATCAAATCCAATATTGTCTTACAAGCACATCATAACAGAATAAATCATTCAAGGAGACAATATGGCAAACATCACACAGATAAGATAATCAATTATACGAGGTGTGACACATGATTAAACAACAACATTAAATATATATATCAAAGGATGTGAGTACATATCAGATGGACATCACCATGTCCAATAAAAATAATACATCATGATCACAAGAAAATACATCATGATACCATCATACATCATCATACAAAATATCCAAAACATCATCCAGATACACTCTAACTCCATCAAACACAGTGAAGACCCACTCAGCCTAATAAAAAACAACCCAAAACAGAATCTAAGTCGTCAGATGAGTGAGCAAACAGGCAATGGCTGCATCGTCAGTCAAATGTGAATGATGGAAAAGTCCGAAGGACGTCCAGAAGAACGGTTAATGAGCCTGGCAGAGCGTCGGGTAGGGTAAGCAGGAGTCTTCCTCTTGGAAGACGATGCACTAGCGGCAGATGATTTCGCAGGAGCAGGAACAGGGGTCTGAACAACAGGGGTCTGGACCAAAGAGGGTACATGCATAAAGCCTGGAGGAGAAGGAACACGAGCAGGGGCAGTGTCCTCAGACTTGGTAACCAGAGCCTGAAGCTCGGTGGGGATAGGAAAACCATGACGCAAAAAGGATTTGCACTGAAGCTCCAAAAGAAGATTGAGCTTCTCGTCCATAGAAGTGGAAAGTTTCTCTAGAACGGTGACATGGTCACACATCCGACCAAGAAGAAAATCCTCGAGGGGAACGGATGGGGGAGAACGAGGAGGAGGATCAGCTGGTTGAGAAGTGTGTTCAGCAGCATTCTCAGAGGGGATAGGGTCACCGACAGTGATATGGAGAAAATCTCTAGAAGATGGAGACGAGGTCGGAACCAGATCAGCGAGTTGAGACGAAGGATCCGGATCATTGAGGAAATCTAAAGATGCATTATGTAACAGAACACTGAAAGGATCCATGAGCTTACTCAAAACGGACGATTAGGTCAAGTAAGCACATGCAAGATTCCGGCGAGAAAACGATCAACATGCAAGCAAACACGAGCAACCACACGAGGGAGGAAGAACAGATTTGCCACGAAGAAGATTAGAAGAGAGATCAACAGGAGATTTCGAGCAGGAAGTCGAGTGACTTTCAGTCGGAGGAGAGAGAAAAACAAGAGTCGAAATGAACTGGCTCGAGGTATATATGAAAGAGGGAATAAATCTGGGCCGTTGGATCAACGAATCGACGGCTCAGATCAAAGCAGTGAACCGTCACAACAGTAGACATGATTCTAGTATTAATTTAGCAATATTAATTAGTTTTCCATCATCTCTATCATTGTGGATTGATTTGATTTCGAATTTCCATCTTGTTCTTATTGCCATGGCTATTCAATTCATTGTGTTGATTGCATATTCATATGTGGATCATGAGTAGTCACCCATCTAGGGCCATGAGTTGAACCCCATTGGATTTGTAATGATTGATAAAACATTAGATAATTTTTGAATAATTAATGATGAGGGGTATGATAGGATGATTATTATCAATGCAAATTGATCTCCCCTTGTGGATACATAGATTAGTCGACGACGAAGGTCGAGGCTAATCTAGGGTTTTCAATCCCTACATAGATACATACTATCCGTGTGACGGTGGGAGTCGGGCATGGATTAGAGCCCATCTGGCATAAATTCGAATCCTAATCCATGAAAGTGTCATGGAGGAATGATCGCGTCGGGATGTGCTTCCAAAACAATGTAGTTTTACCGCAAGCGCAGGTCTGGTGGCAAGCGGGTATCGTATCCACAGGGAGGTGGTGTTGTCTCCAATCTATCTTAGGTTGGCTCAACTACGAAGGTTTATTAATGGAGTGGTTATGGTATGATGTAATGGCAATGTTGATGGAAGTCGGTGTCGATGATAAAGATGTCGGTTGTAAATTCAATCAATAAAAATGTCTAGAACTAGATAATCCCCACTATATTTTCGAGTATCAATGTGAATGTGAACTCATAATTACTAACTCTTAGTTTAGGGTGAAATTTTCGCAACTATGTTGTGAACAAGTGCATGCTCTCGTGCTACACAAGTCTATAATAACTCAAGCTAGAACCTCGATCTCGTGCAAGCATAGTTTGGAATTATTAGCATTAAGATCGACAATATAATTCAATTCTCACTCATGTTCACTCTCAAGCAACGTGAGTTTGAATCTAGATTATGATGGTTCGTATTCGTTTTACTGTCGTAAAAACGAATATAATCACAGAAATAAAATATAGATGCTAGCTATGGTCGCTCTCGCACACCAATTCTAGGATACCCCAATTATAGATCTAAAACAAACATCTAGGGCTTCATATAGATCAAGATCATATTTCGGGCTCTTAAGGTCTAAATAGAAATCCCTAGCTATTTGTTGTCAATCGACCATAATTTAACCCTAAAACAAGTTTAGCAACAAGGGTTTCAATCAATTTCACATATCAAACCTTAGATCCATAGGGTTCATCCCTTTGCCCTAGAGCAATAATCAACCAAGCCTAACAATAATTATATAGAAATCAATAAGAAATATTGCTTGCACATAAAAAGATATCAGATCAATGATACAAATAACAATAACAAAGGTATTTAGCTTTCATGAAGAAATCCAATCCAAAAACAAGCTTTTAGATCCAAGAGATGGCCTAAGGTATGGCCTAACCTCTAAAAAAGTCTCTAATAAAAATAATAGGAATTCCCTCCCCCCCAATGATGGCTACAAAGTTGTATTTATAGCTACCCCAAATCTCTAAGAAAAAGTTGACCAAAATACCCTTTACCCTAGTTGTAAAATAATTTCAGATTTCTGGTCACCAGCTCACTCGGTCGAGTGAGAATTCCTGCAGAAACTCCAAAATATTGTATTCTGTTTTTTGGTCACCTGGCCGAGTGAGATCTCACTCGGTCGAGTGAAAGTGTTCGCGGCCGAGTGACACTGCTACGCGAAATTTCAGCAATGCTACCCAATCTTGTAGAAATTCTAGAAAATTCATTCGACCTCCGTTTGGTACATTCTTGGTGATGTTGGAACCATCATGAAGTTTACTATGACTGAAAAATATCCACATGTCAAGATGGCCTCTGGAATGATAGCAGAAATCAAAACAAGGTGGATATAGTGCGTAAATCTTTGACGTTTCATGCATTCTAGCTTTGTTTCTTCTTCTTCTTTGCTCCAAATTTCATAGATCTTTCTTCCTTGTCTTTTGGTGCTTCCAACTCATATCCAAGGGTATTTTTTCTGCTCTTGCATCATCAATCATGACTTCATCTCCAGATTGCACTGTATCGCTCCAATTCGCTCCAAATTCCCTGAAATCAATATTAACGTTCCGTAAGTGAAATAGTTCCAAATATTCAATCGAAAAGCATATAAAATTAGGATTTGGAGGGTGAAACATGATATGAACGTATGAGAATAAATGTGTAAAATACATGCATATCAAAATCCCCCAAGCTTACCTCTTACTCGTCCTTGAGGAAGACTGGCAGGGAGCAAATCGGAGAATAAAAATAATAAAAATAAAAGAAAGCAAGAGTATGAGTGACAAGATCGTTTCCTCATCTCATGTAGCAAACACAACACCAACTAAGCAATAAGTGAGAATGCACATCTACACATAGCATCCTAGTCCAGCATCATGCATATATCATGGATTTTCAACGAAGTATTGAGAACTTAACACTAACATGAATTAGAGGAGAAATCCTATCATAGCCTACCATACAAAATACTCAATCCATAGAATTAAAATTCAAACTCCATAATGGATTTTCTATCCCGCGTAAATGAATCATGATCAAATACCAAGCATGCAAGATATAAATTTGTTGTTCATGAAATGAGATAATGAATTCGGTTGAAGTTAGGAGATCACCACACTAGACTTTTTCACGAATCCTAGAAAAACTTCAACTCTACGCATGTCTTTATTCTAAATAAAAATGGAGATAAGGATATGGAATTTTTTTTGTTTTTATACTTATGGCTATTTTCTTAGCTTTTTGTCTTGCAAAAGTGCGTAAACGCAATGGAGTGCAAGGAGCAGTCTATGCCTCCCAGACCAGTCGATCTTAGGGCATCATATTACAAGGAACCCCAAGGACCTTTTATTTACGAATTTTGTTTGATTTCTATATTTTTGTTTTTGGGATTTTTGCAAACTCACGTAAACGTGATGGAATCAAAGATGGTGTTTAACCATTTATTTGGCTATATACAAAAGAAAAGGGAAAAACATTGAATCTACACATGGGCTCGGGATCAGAGTTTCTACTCATCAATACTAAAGCTTCATGGGTTATCCAATTTCTCTTGAATCACACTCATTCATGAACCATCCTTAGTTATCATACAAATCATGCAAATAATTCATTCATTTTCATAATTAATTTATGAAATTATTTTGACTGTTTTGAGAATATATATTGTGGAAAAATAAACTCAGCTATGGAAAAGCATATTAAAGAGGTAAACTACTCAAGGAAATAACTCTATATCAGTCAACTTAGAGTTCAAGAAAAAATCCATCATATAAATATAAAACTGAAGCATATAAGACTCAAGAAAAATACTATATGAGTGTGTAAAGAAAATCTCAACAGAGTGTGCATAGCTAGAAAGTGCAATCATGTGAAAATCATTTCTAGTTTAAAAAGAGAAAAGAAAAGAAAGAAAAGAAAAACAGCACATAATATGATGCATGAACACGGATACAAAGGGAAAATAAGATGAAAATTTTAAAAATATGATGCAAAAAATTTGAATAATTCTAAAAATCCTAAAAATAAAGTAAAAATGCTACTAATTCAACTATATGGCATGGAAATGCACTCCATCAAGCTTAAACTACATATTATCCTCAATGTGATCACAAAAGGTAATTACGAGGAACAACGATAAATATGAGGGGGTGAATGGAAAATGATGACATGAATGACATGAAATCCTAATGCAACTACATGCACATGCAATGATGCATGAAAGCGCCTTCCCCCAAGCTTAACTAAACAATCCCGTTCATTGACTCGATCAATAAAATCACGACTTTGCCAAGCGTGATCAAGTCAAATGCATAAGAAAGTAAGTTTATCATGAAAGAAGTGCTCGATGGGTGGTGAGAAAAAGGGTGAGATATCAATATAATGTGAAGAAGACAATCGATACAGCATAGGGTATGTGGTGCATAAACTGTTGTTACCGACATCATAGGGGTAAATTATTCTAGATAACTAAGGAATCATTAAACCTATATGGTCCTCTCCATGTCGAGAGGAATCGAGATTATTGAAAGCATAAAATTTTACATTATTGCTACATTACTGGATTGGTATCACCTTATTCAAATGGTGGATCTAGAATCTTCATCTGTGCAAGTAACTATTCCAACTGCACTTTCCAATGCTCCACCAGATGTGTACCTCCACGAACACCAATAAACTCCAGCAATACATCCTCCAGCATTCCTATAAGGACTCCACCTGTACCATGCAGAGAATAGGATGCATCAGTTTGCTGCAAAAAATTTACCCTCATAATAAAAGTACTCCAAAGAGAATCGTCTATAGAAATCTATGAAATAAATAGTGGTGGACGATACTTCCCTTGAAATGATTCAATATCCTCTTGTGTTGTAACATCTATCTCCCCGGTGTCCTCTCTCAGCTGCTCAGATAACTCTGGATCATATGCGTGAACCTCCTCGACAGGTTCGTCAAGCCATGACATGTCCATGCATACCTCCAGTCCATTAGCGTATGTGTGTCGCAAAAGATACGACATGTCAAAAATATCTGAATCAAAATAAATATCAAATGGAATACAAGATTCAGAAATGGAATGGGTAAAAAAATCTCCATGAGTGGGAGCAGTAAGCTCTGATGAATGCTCTCTAGGTGGATGCTCAGCCTCAGTGGAAGGTAGAGGTGTCTGCAGAAGCTCAACTGCAGGTATGCAAGGCTCTGGATCTATCTGAATAAAGAAATTCGCATCCCAAAGTGTTGCCTCCTCAATAGTATGCTCTGGCTCCACAAGTGAGGCCTCCTCATCAATATGCTCTGGCTCGACAGGGTGCTCTTTTACCTTCTTATCAACTATTAGTGTAGGCTCTCTCTGGAATGCTGATGCTGGTTGTTCATGTGTGAAAATTTGTGGGGATGTTACACATGAAGGAGAATGATCACAAGTAATCTGAAAATATAGTCTATCCCCCTCAAGGCTGACATGAACGTCTTCCTCAATTGTTCCTGCAGCCGAAACATGGTTCATAACAAAATCTGCAAATCGTAGCTAAAATGTATCACCTGCTATAATGCTCTCTGAACCGATGAACTTCCCTGACTCCAAGATGCCCTCCAATAAGTTCTGAAATGTGTCCTCCTCTGGCAGCACATATGACTCAATTTCTGTTTCCACCGCTGCTTCTTATTCCTCAACTTGTCGTGAAATAATCCCATCTAGGAATGTATCAAAATCTGTAGTCCACATAATATAACATATAGCACCTGATCAACAAAGATAAATACCTGAAGAAAAATATCAGTGGCACAAAAGAACATAGAAATGATAATAATGGTGACGTGGTGAAAATTTCTTTTTGTTGAATTTTTCCCTAGTCTAATCAACCTAATTGTAATAAATTGGCACCCAACGGGAAACATCTCCCAATAATGGCACCAAAAAACTTGATCGTGTCAAGATGTACTCTCAAAACAATGTAGTTTTACCGCAAGCGCACGGTCTAGTGGCAAGCGAGTACCGTATCCACATAGAGGTGGTGTTGGATCCAATCTATCTTAGGTTGGCTCGACTACGAAGGTTTATTGGTAGATATAGTTATGGTATGATGTAATGGCAATGGAGATGGATGTTGGTATTGATGATAACGATGTCGGTTGTAAATTCAATCAATAAAAATGTCTAGAACTAGGAAATCCCAACTGTAGACTTTCGAGTATCAATGTGAATGTGAACTCCTAATTACTAACTCTTAATTTAGGGTGAAATTATCGCAACTATGTTGTGAACAAGTGCACGCTCTTGCGCTACACAAGTCTATAATAATTCAAGCTATAACCTCGCTCTCGCGCAAGCCTAGTTTTGAATTATTAGCATTAAGATTGACAATATAATTCAATTCTCACTTACGTTCACTCTCGTGCAACGAGAGTTCGAATCTAGATTCTGATGATTCTATTCGTTTTACCGTCGTACAAACAAATATAATCATATAAATATAATAAAGATGCTAGCTTTGGTCGCTCTCTCGCACCAATTCTAGGATATCCTAATTATAGATCTAAATCAAATATCTTGGGGTTCCTATAGATCAAGATCCTCTCTCGTGTTCTCAAGATCTAAGTAGAAATCCCTAGCAATTTGTTATCAATCGACCATAATCTAACCCTAAAACAAGTTTAGTAACAAGGGTTTCAATCAATTTCACATATCAAACCCGAGATCCATAGGGTTCATCCCTTTGCCCTAGAACAATAATCAACCTAGCATAGCAATAATTATATAGAAATCAATAAGAAGCATTGCTTGCATAGAAAAAGATATTAAATCAATGGTTCAAATAACAGTACCAAAGATATTTAGCTTTCATGACGAAATCCAATCCAAATACAAGATTTTAGATCCAAGAGCCATTGGGCATGGCCGAACCTCTAAAAAGTCACCAAGAAAAATAATAGAAACTCCTCCTCAATGACGGCTACACAGTTGTATTTATAGCTTGGCATGCCCTATTTAGCATTATACGTGTATTCCACTAAACACACGTGGTATTTCTACCTACGATGCATCCGTAGGCATGAAATAAACGTGGATATTGATGTATGTAACGTAGTGAAGGGGGGATTGGGCCGTAATGCGTGGCTAAGAGACGAGAAAGCGAGATTGAGTGCGGGAGAAGTGTGAAAGACGTCGTGGGTGCAAAACAACAGGAATGTGTTGGACGTGTGTGCGTGGTGCATGTATGCATGTGTAGGCATGCAAGTGTGTGTACGGAAGTCATGCAAGTGTGAAAGGGGTTAGGGGTCAAGGGCAACCCCCGAAAATTTTTTGAAAGGCGAGGGGCAAAATGGTCATTTGGACCAAAAGTTCTGTGTGTACATACTAAAATGGTGTGTGCATAAAGTAATGGCATACTTGTAAATACCTGAATGTGTGAGGGGTAGTTTGGTCATTTAATAATTAACATGGCTTATAGGATAAGACATGGAAAATCCTATTCTAGAAATCTATCCCTCTTTCTCTTCTTTTCTTTTTCTTTTCTTCTCTTTTCTTCCTTTATCCTTACCTCCTCTCCTTCCACTTAACTCCCACCCCCAAATTTCGTGCTCCCCCTCCTCCCCCTATTTGTTGTCAAAAATCCATTAAAAAAAGAGAGAGAAAAGAAGAAGAAGAAGGTGGAAGGAAGAGAAAAAGAAGAGAAGAAGAGAAGGGTTCTTTTAAGGTAGGATTTTAACTTGGATTTGGAATTCTAATTAAGAGTTCTTGTTACCATGTTTTATATCATGTTTTACTTAATATGAAGTAGGGGTAGACAAATTTATGTTCCATGATTTAATTTCACTAATCACCCCTTGGAATTCCATGCAAAATCTGCCTCTTTGGAAACCTGAAATTCTGTTGTGTGTTAATTCTTGAATTATGGTTACTGTAGATTGAATCAAGATTCGAAAAAAATATATTCTTGTAGATCTTGAAGTTCTACCCCAAAATCATATAAATTTTGATATATGTTCAATTCAGAAATTAGGAGCAAAGATTCCATCTTTACAACATGTCTGTATGATCTGCAGTCTTGACACAGTTCAGTAGAATTGACCTCAGCACCGGCACACACAATGGAATTTTATGTTCTTGGTATTGTTGACAATTTAACAAGTTTTTCTAAAATTTAATCACAGTCCTTATATATCAAATTTCTGGCTTCAACATGTCCAAAATTGGCATTCAATACAGACCCTGAAATCTGTCGGAAAAACAGATTTGACACACTTTACCAAATAATTCACTATAAATCATATACTTAATATTTTTGCTTGAAATATTATCTGTGAATCCAGGATTAACATAACTATAACTTTAATTTGGGAAGTATTGCTAAATTCTGACCATAATTGGGTGATATGAGCCATCTTTTATGATTGTATGTGTATTTCCTGCAAGCTAAATGGATAAGTGATGTGATGAATTGTGCATTGTTGCTAATCCACCCTCTATGATACATGACTATTGTTTTTACATGGAAGATATGCCAATAATATGTTTAGTTAATTAGTTTTCTAATGTTCTTATGGACATACACGTCACGTTCACCACGTGTTTGTGGAAATGCCACAATGAAATGAAAGTTTAAAAATATGAGAAATGGGCTTGTAAACACTTGTGTTATGAAATATGTTGTGGAATAGTAATGATGGGGTCAAGTAAAGCATGGTTTCATATGTTACGAGTGATGAATTGAAATGGCAATGTTGAAGGGCATGACACTTGGGTGCATGACCCATTTGATATGTGCTTTGATTACGATAGAGGGCATGGCACTTCGGTGCATGACCCATGTTGACATGAGTGAGGAATGTGAAACCATGCAACGTGTCCCCTTCAGTGCTATATATAATGTTAAATGTGGTTTTAGAATGTCTCAATCCTCTCAAAGGAGGGTGTGTTAGCAAAACCCGGGTTTTAGGTGGGAATTGAGTAAATTGTGGATATGAGGCCTGGATTGAGAAGTGAGGGGAAATGATTATGTGATATGTGATATGTAATATTTATACCCACTCGCCTTTACCGGGAGTGGAGGGGACATACATAGGTTGTGTTGTTATGTGGAGATCCTCACTCCTGCAAGGGACGGGGGAGATGAGAAGCCCGGTGTCGTACAGTGCCCGTGTCCACTATGTCGTATACTATATTCACCCCAAATTTTGGGTGATGTCCAGGTCCCGGTATCCCACAGCTTACCCAAGTTCCAATTAATTCAATTGCAAAATAATAAAATAAGAATTTGGCATGTTACTCCTTCTGCTAGACGCACTTCCCTTTCCTTTACTTGTTTCACTGGTGACACTTGTGATTCCCCTTTTAGATTGTGGTTGTATGAATATTTGTATCATTATTCGTGCTAACCCTTTTCTTGCAGTAGTTCGACATTGGACCGCAGGTATAATCCTCTTACTTGGCTATTAACTTTTCGCTATATACTTAGTTTACATGTCTTATTTCCCTTGCCTTGCCTTGTGGATTGATAACCTTAAAACGATGTTCCAAATCCAAGTTGGTTCCTACTGGGGCACGCATTGACGTGCTCCTCCATATTTTTCAGGTAGCAGGGGTAGCATGGTTGGTGATGACTTGGAGTGGGTTTCAGGAGTAGCACTTGGTGTGAGCTGTAACTTGTAGTGTAACATAGTTGTCTTGGGAGTGGAGAGTAGCAGTGTATATGTAGTGGTGACTTGGACTATGTATGTAAATAAAAGTTGTTATATAAATATGTTGTTGTTGTTATATGTTATTATGATGTTGCTTTGATATTATTGTTGAACTTCACCTGTACTATCCCAGCATGTGTGCAGTGACCTGCAAGTTCTGTTTCTCATTTCCCTCTCTTTTCTCTCACTACCCTTACTCTTTAGGATACTTGGAAAAAAAATTAAATGCCTGGTATTCTCGGGAACTGGGCGTGACAGTTTTTGGCAGCCCATGCAGTTTACTGCACTACGATGTGCGTAAGGATAGTACATGTAATGCTTCAGTAGGTGATTGGGATATGTTAGCCCTAAGGTGGGTAGTGACCTTAGTGGCCTTAAAGCTTTAAGTGACCCACCCTTGAACCCCTAACTTAGGCAGTCAGATGATGAACTTCCTACAGTGTAGTATACTATAGATGTATATTTGTTGGTACCAGTGTATACAGATATAATAATGAGAATACGTGTATATAAATGCAGTTGTTTTACTTGGATATTTCAGTTATCTGCGTCGCATGTATACTTGTATTCAGTATATATACATATTTGTATTTGAATAGCAGGAAAGTTGCATGTATGGATAGGCATGGGTGTATATACTAGGAAGGTGACTACTTGAGTGTATGTATACTACGCCTATATAAAAGTACATGATACAGATAGGTGAGGATGGTATGTGGTATACTTGTGTGACTCTGATACATATGTGATATATACATGTTTGTTCGTGGATGTATATTGGTGGGTACATATAAGCTAGTATGGACATATGCCTTGTAGGTGTATGAGTGAAATATGTACGTGTGAGATATGAGCGCATGTAAGCATTTTCCTATCTATTACCTTATGGTTGTGTCCCCTTGTGGGGAATGTACCAAGGTGTGTATATCTATTCTTGTGTGAATAGAGTAGCGGAGTGTCCGTATTGTCCTGTGGATGTATAGGGGGAAAGTGTATGTGAGTGAATATATGTGTATTTGTATAGGCAGGTGGTGTAAGTATATGTATGGAATACTGGAACATATATATTGCTAGTGTTGCATTACATGGGTATGAATTCCTAATGTGTTAGATTTGAATAACTGTGAGTATGTCTATGTACTGCCAATGTGCTTCTATGAACCGGTATATTGTCTTATTTTGGTATATGATTGTGGGTTGTATTATTGCATGAAGACAGGTGTTGTGTTAAGGCCATATATGGTGTGTATGTAGCAATATAGATAAGTAATGTATGCATGAGCAGTATGAGTAGTGCCCCATGGTGTTGGAGTCGATGTATCCTAAGGAAGGTAGGGATGCTTTAAACACGTCCACCCTAAGTTTAGACTCTTAGCCCTATACCGTGCCTAATATGGGATAAGGATATATGTATAACGTGTATCATATGTAGAATGTGATGAATGTGAGGATTTGAGATTATACAGTGCATGTATAAGTGGGGTGGCTATGGGTTTGCACGGTTAAGTGGAGTTATGGTATATGTATATATGTGCGTACACGTTTACCCGTAGAATGGTATCTATAGGACCATTTGGATGTATATGTAGTGCATTGGCATGAGGAGGGATTGTATATTGGTATATGAGATACTTATGGGTATGTAGGTGTGTTGTAACAAGCATGGTGTGATTGTCTATATGTGTTATTATTATTGAAAGTGTATTGGTGTATGTCTTATGAGTGGTTATATGTAATGTATGTGAATGATCCCTATTCTGATATACATGTATCAATATATGGATGCGTACGTATGTGGGATGTGGCTATCTACTGAATGTGTATGAATATTGAAATTCACTTATTTGTGTATGTACTAGTACGCTAGTAAAGGTGTGGATGTATTGGATGTTATGTCTATGGTGGTATGGGTAGCTACCGACTACATGCTAGTATAATTTTAGTAGCTTGACTGTATGGTGTGTAACAGCAGGGTATGTATGGTATTTGTGAATGGGCGTGTGCCCATATGTGTTAATGTGTGTGCATGGTGCATGGGTCCTAATACGTGTGTGTGTGTGTGTATGCGGGTCTGTGTGCATATCTACTATTAGTATAATAGTCTTTGTGTATGTGTTTACATGTATTTGGCTATATGCAGATTCAGAAATCTATGTATGGTATTGATACTTATACATCTGTGGGTGTATAATGAATATGTGCATGAGAGTATCTATGTGGGGTATTGCTTGCTGTGTATACATGAATATGTACTATAACTATATGGATTTCTATTATACATGTCATAGCAGAGTGCAGGGATGTGAAAATGCGTGTGTAGTGTGTAGTAAGAGCATATGTGGTTGTGTGTATATTGGTTGAAGACACACACACACACACACACACACACACACACACACACACACACACACACACACACACACACACACACACACACACACACATGCCCACAAAAGGGAGTCCTGGTGGTAAGTCATTCCGCTCCAAAGCCAAGGGGTGTGGGGTTCGAGCCCTATGGCCGCCGTGACTTGGTAATTATTGTGAAATTTGTTGTGGAATTATTTACCCTGGGGAAACATCTCTCCTCTCGGACTTACCCGGGGGCCGTTGGGGGCACGGCGGTCACCCCCAGTTTGCATAGTGTCGACCGGGCTCTCGCCTTACCCTCCTAAGCCGAAGGCAGTGGGAGGGGGTTGGGAATTTTTCTGGGTTGTTAAAAAAAACAAAAAAAACATGTGTGTGTGTGTGTGTGTGTGTGTGTGTGTGTGTGCTTGTTTGTTTATCTGTGAATCTTTCCGACATAGTTGCCGATCTAGATGTATCTTGGAGAAGCGTATTCCTGTGTGTATGCATGTATGTGTGTGTCTGTATCAGAGCATATGTGTATGAATATACATATGCAGTGTGGGTATAAATGTGATAAATATGAATATGGGTGTATATATATATATATTTGATGAATGTGAGTGCGTGAAACTGTTTGATATGTAAGTATTGGGATGTGTGTGCTTGTTTGTATATTTATGTGTATATATGTGTGTGGCGTGTCGTTGAATATTTACATTTACCTGACTATTGTGGCAGTATATGCATGTGAAATGTCAATCTAGTTAGATATGCCATATGAGGAAACATATTATGTTTGTGCACTCATGTGTGTAATGTGTGTGGTGTATGTGTCTATCTGTGTGAGGTAATGGGTACATTGTTATGACTGTGAGATTATGTATATATCTATCTATAGTTATGATTGTGGACCTAAATGACTTAACCATGCATGTGTTGGTGCGTACTCGTCGATGTATGTTGGATGTGACTAAATATCGTGTGTATGTAGGTATTTATGTGTATATAATTATGGATGAACTTATATGACTAAGTTTTGAGTGTATAAAGATCTGGTGTACGTATGGTGTGACACCATGATGGTGACCCTGTTTGTCAAGTTATGTGTGTAGATTGATGTGTATAGTTGTGTGTCTGTGAATGGATATAGACGTATATGTTAATATATATAAACATGTGGGATGTAAGACGTGTATACCTGAATGTATTATATGGTATATGAAAGCGTACCATGTGTGAGTGCCTTATGGATCATGATATGGATATGATGTGATGTCATATCACATAGGTATGAGTAGTGACGTGGATACTTATAATGATACATATAGAGATCTATTTGTGGTATGTCTGTGCGCTGTATCTGGTAGTGTGTATATATGTGCTTAGATATTTATGTGAGGGACGCCTATGTATGTATGTAATATATATATATATATATATATATATATATATATATATATATATATATATATATATATATATATATATATATAATGCATATAGTGATGTGGATGTGCTACTAAATGAATAGAAGGATGTATCCGTGATATGTATGTGATGCGGATACGTATGGATGATAATGAAGTATAAATGTATATAGGTATGGTGTAGGTATGTATTCTTGTTTATATACTTCAAGGGTCGTAAGACCATCATACGTAGCTGACCTTAGGCAGGGTTCACACCCTAGGAAGTCCAAGGACGGACTTTATTTTAAGGTGGGTAGGATGTCATGCCCTATTTAGCACTATACGTGTATTCCACTGAACACGCGTGGTATTTCTACCTACGATGCATACGTAGGCATGAAATAAATGTGGATATTGATGTATGTAACATAGTGAACGGGGAATTGGGCCGTAATGCGTGGCTAAGAGACGAGAAAGCGAGATTGAGTGCGGGAGAAGTGTGAAAGACGTCGTGGGTGCAAAATAACAGGAATGTGTTGGATGTTGTTGCGTGGTGTATGTATGCATGTAGAAGCAAGCATGTGTGTGTACGAAAGCCATGCAAGTGTGAAAGGGGTTAGGGGTCAAGGACAACCCCCGTAAAATTTTAGAAAGACGAGGGGTAAAAAGGTCATTTGAACCAAATGTTCTGTGTGTACATACTAAAATAGTGTATGCATAAAGTAATGTCATACTTGTAAATACTTGAATGTGTGAGGGGTAGTTTGGTCATCTAATAATTAAATGGCATATAGGATAAGCCATGGAAAATCCTATTCTAGAATTCTCTCCATCTTTCTCTCCTTTTCTTTTCTTTTCTTCTCTTTTCTTCCCTAATCCTTACATTCGCTCCTTCCACTCAACTCCCACCCCCAAATTACATTCGCTCCTTCCACTCAACTCCCACCCCCAAATTTCGTGCTTCCCCTCCTCCCCCTCTATGTTGGCCAAAATCCATTAAAAAGAGACAGAAGAGAAGAAGAAGAAGGTGGAAGGAAGAGAAAGAGGAGAAGAAGAGAAGTGTTCTTTTGAGGTAGGATTCTAGCTTGGATTTGGAACTCTAATTAAGAGCTCTTGTTACCATGTTTTATATCATGTTTTACTAATATGAAGTAGGGGTAGCCAAATTTATGTTCCATGATTTAATTTCACTAATCACCCCTTGGAATTCCATGCAAAATCTGCCTCTTTGGAAACCTGAAATTCTGTTGTGTGTTAATTCTTGAATTATGGTTACTGTAGATTGAATCAGGTTTCGAAAAAAATGCATGTATATCTTGAATTTATATCCCAAAATCATATAAATTTTGATATATGTTCAATTCAGAAATTAGGAGCAAAAATTCCATCTTTACAACATGGTTGTATGATCTGCAGTCTTGACACAGTTCAGTAGAATTGACCTCAGTATAAGTACACACAATGAAATTAACAAGTTTTTCTAAAATTTCATCACAGTGCTTATATGTCGAATTTCTGGCTTCAACATGCCCAAAATTGGCTTTCAATACAGACCCTGAAATCTGTCTGAAAAATAGATTTGACATACTTTACCAAATAATTCACTATAATCATATACTTAATATTTTTGCTTGAAATTTTATCTGAAAATCCAGGACTAACTTATCTATAACTTTCATTTAGGAATTTTGGCTAAATTCTGACCATAATTGGGTGATAGGAGCCATCTTTTATGACTGTATGTGTATTTCCTGCAAGCTAAATGGGTAAGTGATGTGATGAATTGTGCATTGTTGCTAATCCACCCGCTATGATACATGACTATTGTTTTTACATGGAAGATATGCTAATAATATGTTTTGTTAATTGGTTTGCTAATGTTCTTATGGACATACACGTCACGTTCACCACGTGTTTGTGGAAATGCCACAATGAAATGAAAGTTTAAAAATATGATAAATGGGCTTGTAAACACTTGTGTTATGAAATATGTTGTGGAATAGTAATGATGTGGTCAAGTAAAGCATGGTTTCATATGTTACGAGTGATGAGTTGAAATGGCTATATTGAAGGGCATGACACTTGGGTGCATGACCCACTTGATATGTGCTTTGATTACGATGGAGGGCATGGCACTTCGGTGCATGACCCATGTTGACATGAGTGAGGAATGTGAAACCATGCAACGTGTCCCCTTCAGTGCTATATATAATGTTAAATGAGGTTTTAGAATGTCTCAATCCTCTCAAAGGAGGGTGAGTTAGCAAACCCCGGGTTTTAGGTGGGAATTGAGTAAATTGTGGATATGAGGCCTGGACTGAGAAGTTGGGGGAAATGATTATTTGATATGTGATATGTGATATTTATACCCACTCGCCTTTACCGGGAGTGGAGGGGACATACGGAGGTTGTGTTGTTATGTGGAGATCCTCACTCCTGCTAGGGACGGGGGAGATGAGAGGCTCGGTGTCGTACATTGCCCGTGTCTACTGCGCCGTGCTATAATCACCCCAAATTTGGGGTGATGTCCAGGTCCTGTTATCCCACAGCTTACCCAAGTTTTAATTAATTCAATTACAAAATAATAAAATAAGAATTTGGCATGTTACTCCTTCTGCTGGCAGCACTTCCCTTTCCTTTACTTGCTTCACTGGTGACACGTGTGATTCTTCTTTTAGATTGTGGTTGTATGAATATTTGTATCGTTATTCGTGCTAACCCTTATTTTGTAGTAGTTCGACATTGGACCAAGGTATATTCCTCTTACTTGGCCATTTACTTTTCGCTATATACTTAGTTTACATGTCTTATTTCCCTTGCCTTACCTTGTGGATTGATAACCTTAAAACGATATTCCAAATCCAAGTTAGTTCCTACGGGGGCACACATTGACGTGCTCCTCCCTATTTTTCTGGTAGTAGGGGTAGCATGGTTGGTGATGACTTGGAGTGGGTTTCAGAAGTAGCACTTGGTGTGAGCTGTAGCTTGTAGTGTAACATGGTTGTCTTGGGAGTGGAGAGTAGCGGTGTATATGTAGTGGTGTACTCGGACTATGTAAATGAAAGTTGTTATATACATATGTTGTTGTTGTTCTATGTTATTATGATGTTGCTTTGATATTATTGTGGAAGTTCACTTGTACTATCCCAGCTTGTGCGCAGTGACCTGCAAGTTCTGTTTCTCATTTCCCGCTTTTTTCTCTGACCACCCTCACTCTTCAGGATACTTGGAAAAAAAATTTAAATGCCGGGTATTTTGGGGAACGGGGCATGACATAGCTACCCCAAATCCCTAAGAAAAATTTGACCAAAATACCCTTTACCCTAGTTGTAATTAAATTTCAGATTTCTGGCCGCCAGCTCACTCGGTCGGTGAGAATTCCTGCATAAACCCTATAAAATTGCATTTTACTTTTCTCACTTGGCCGAGTGAGATCTCACTTGGTCAAGTAAAAGTGTCACTCGACTGAGTGACACTGATACGTGAAATTTTAGCACTGCTACCCAATCTTGCAGAAATTCTAGAAAATTCATCCGAACTCTGTTTGGTGCGTTTTTGGTAGCGTGGGAACTTTCATGAAGTCTACTATGACTGAAAAATATCTCCATGACGAGATGGCCTCTGGAATGATAGCAAAAAACAAATCAAGATGGAGGTAGTGCATAAATCTTTGACGTTTCATGCGTTCTAGCTTTGTTTCTTCTTCTTCTTCTTTTCTCCAACTTTCATATATCTTTCTTCCTTGTATTTTGGTGCTTCCAACTCATATCCAAGGCTATTCTTGCTGCTCTTGCATTATCAATCATGAATTTATCTCCAGATTGCACTGTATCGCTCCAATCGATCCAAATTCCCTTAATTCAACATTAACGCTCTGATAGTGAAATAGTTCCAAATATTCATCGTATAAAATTATGATTTGGAGGGTGAAACATGATATGAATGTATTGGAGATATTCGTCGGACTTAATGAATCTTACGTATATCGATGCAAAACAGGAGTTGGTATCGATATGGCATAGGTAGTCCTAACATGGCATCTCGAGAGTGGGGTGTATGGATAACATAAGGGAATATCCTATCTGATGTGAACCAGCCCATCATATTATAAACTGAAGACCTAATTGTTGGATATGGATCTAAGCCTAGAGGGTGAGTGAATAGGCTAATAAAAAATATTCATGCAACCCACAAACAATCACATGCAGTTATAAGCACATGCAGAGTAAATAGTTTGAAATCACAGAGTACGAGCAGATTTACCCTGGTTCAGTCGTCCCCACGATCTACGTCGAGCCCCGAAATCAAATATTAGATTATTATATTATCATTGTACAACTAGCTAAGTCAAGAGCCCCAACTCAACTCTCACCTAGTTCGTACACACTCCCGCGTGCTCAACACTATCAACCTAATCAGATGCTCTCACCCTTGACGAGCCCCAACTTGTCAAGTCCCCAAAACACAAGAATTGTAAAGTTTCCCCTACATAAATCATTACGGCTACACACAAATGATAATAAAAGAGTTTAGAGTATCTCAGTGTGTAGGCGTAGTTGTATCTGTCAATTGGCACGGGTCAGATTTCCATCTGACAAGAATTCGTCACGTGAAGTTGTCACGTCTCGTCTGCTACTCAAGTTGCGGCAATGATGTCTCTGAAATTTGTATGTTAGATATCTCGACCACCTAGATCTCTCCTCCTGAAGATTTGATCTTAGGCCTCTTGCTTGATGGCACTTGATGTGCATGGGTCGGTAAGCAAAAAGGCTGGGTTATTGCACTGGTTGGCATTGGGCAGGAGCTTGCTACTGCAATGGGGCAGCACCTAGATTGGCACAGTAAGGAAGCTTGGTCGGCAGATGGCTTGGCACGGCTTGTGAGCTCGGTCGGCACTTGGAAGTTGCAACCTTAAATCAGTGGTTGACAATCAAGATGGGTCAGGCTGCAGCTTGGTTGATGGCTCGGTTGGCAAGCAAGATGGAGCAGATGTTGCTTAGTTGGATATCATACAGATGATGCAGTCGTCAATGACTTGCGGCACAGTGGGAGGCTCGGTCAGCAGCCCCTGTTGGCATACGATCAGCAAGCAACAAAAGGCGGTCGGTAAAGCGTGAGGATCCTTGGTTGGTGCGGTCGGCAGAGGACTTGGATGCTTGGGCTCGCGTGAGTA
This sequence comes from Scilla litardierei, assembly GCA_030789695.1. Classification (NCBI taxonomy): domain Eukaryota; kingdom Viridiplantae; phylum Streptophyta; class Magnoliopsida; order Asparagales; family Asparagaceae; genus Scilla; species Scilla litardierei. The sequence continues at coordinate 710,052,947 of CM061142.1, forward strand.
GTTGATGAAGAAGCACCCTTTGAAGTTGCGCAATATTGAAGATGTACCCCTTGGCTTGGACTTGATAGAGATCTTCTTGATGAGGCTTGCTGCTATATGAAGCTTAAAGGCTATATGATATTGAAGCTTGGGCCGCAAAGCTTTGATTTTGTTGTATGCCGCAAGGGAGAAGCTAGGTTTGCCTTGAAGTTAAAAATATGGCCGACACCCTCTTCTCTCTTTGAAGAGGGTTTTTATAGGAGTAGGCTATCGTATCATGCGGCTAGGGAGAGATGTGAAGAGATCCAATTCGGCTATGGGGAATCCCTAATGCTAGGGGGATTGGAAAATGGTTGTATTGTAATTGGATGGCTAATTGATATGATGCAATCTCTAATTGGTGTTTGAGTTTGAATAGGATTTTCTCTTATCCATCTAGTCCCTCTAATTGATTTGTATCAATCCTCTTTGATTTGGAATGAGATCTCATCTTTCCTCTGTTTGACCAAGTCCACTTTGTATTATGAATAGAAATTTCTCCATTTCTTTGACTTGGTCATCGTTGAAGTATTTACGTCCTCGCCACTCCTGCAAACACTTAACACGCACATCAAATCGTTTACACATTTGTTTTCGTCAAACAAGAAGTCATGGATCGTTGCATCCAACAATCAGCTCCTTTTGATGATGACAAACCAATACAAGATTTGGGCAATTACGATTCAAATAATGCCATCGTGATATATGTGTGTGAACTGTGATAGAAGATGTATGCAAACAATTGTGACAATATACGATATTCATTAAACACATCATTTTTTGAATCGTACGATATATTGAATAAAGCGCCATCATTTTCACAATATACCACAAAATAAATCTTTCCCAAATATTTCTCCCCCTTTTGTTATCATCAAAAGTGAATAATGAAATTCAAAAACATACCACATGCAAAAATAGAGCATTATATATTACAACCAACAATTGCATGTAGACATTCATATAATATGTAATCCAAATTCAATGAATATCATAATAAGACTTCTACACCAATGTGTAAGTGTGATGATTAAATGGTTGAAGAACAAAAGGAGAAACTTTCATGAAAACCAACCAAATTCAATCCACATTTTCTATGTAACATGAATTCACTAGGATTGATATTTCCCATCTCATTGAAAATGAGTTCAAGATACCACACCCAAAATCATAGCCTATAAGGACTCTTTGATGTGGGGGGTAGCATTGATTACACCAACGCTAAAGATTACCCATAAAGCATATGTTGGATACTCGTGGGTAGTATACTTGTCATGAATTGTATCAATTTTACATACGGATCAATATTCATATATTTTTTCATATTCAATTCTTTTGTGCTCAATTTTTATCCATGTCAAATACACATCATATCCCTTAGATTTTCAGTTATTATTCATCCTACATTCACTTTCCAACATTTCATAAAAGAATCTCCAATTGTGCAACAATTATTCAATGCGTGTGGAAGTGAAATTGTAGATGTAGTAATCATATTATTCAATTCATTAAACATGTCATGGCTATTTAGAAAAGTGTAACATGCGCATGTAGATATAACAATAATATAATGATTTCTACACGGATATGAGTTATCATTCATTAATATCACTTTAATGATACTAAGAAAAAGATATACATTAAGCACATGCATCATTTTTTTTTTGACTTTTTCATTTTTTTATTTCTTTATAAAGAACTAAAGCAAGCAAGCTAGCACACACAATAAAAAGTCAAGCACACAAAAAATACTAATAAAAACATCCTATGAAGGTATGCATTAAGTTCAAAGAAAAGATATACCTTCGTGTTGTCGTTTGGCTAAAGAGCTAAATAAAGAAACATTCAATCTATAGCACCTAGCCAAATCTCTATCTTACCTACATGGTAGATGTTATGTGTGACATTGGAATCTAATAAGGTCCACTCATGTTAGTCATCAAATATTTTGGAACCCATATTTGCTTGAATTTAATATTGGTGTTCCTATATTTGCAATGATATGAAGTATGACCAACAATATCACAAGTAAAGCGCTTTGCATAAACATTTTTAGCCTTTCTTGGCACATTGTGAAATTTCTTATACTTAGGCTTTTCAACATTTTTAGAAGCAATCCAAGCCCATGTCTATTATTTCCATATAATTGATTTCCAAGAATAATATCCAAATTTTGTTTTCCTATGGAAAATCTCTTTAATGAAAATTCTAGATTACTGAATTTGGATTTCAAGATAGCATTCTCATTCATAATAAAAGTGCATTTACTAATGAAAGCTCTCTTGTTTTCCTCTTCTTTCTTTTCAAATTCACTCATTTTTTCTTTAAGCTCATGATTTAGCATGTTAATCTTTTCAGTAAGCAATTCATTTTCAGTTTCAAGTTTAATCAAATCTTGTGTATGCATGCTAATCTCATTTAACAAAGAGTGACAAGAAAGACAATCAACTTTTTTATGTGAGCTATATTTTTCTTTTTTCCAACATGGTGATGGTAGATTTGCATGCAACAAGTTCTTCTTTATCAATTTCTTTAGACATGCCATAATTTTCTTGTTGAAATTCAAAACTATCATTCCTATAATCATCTATGTAAGATCATCTATTTTATCTTCCTTTCATTTACAAATATACAAAAGTTCAGTTTTAGAGTAAGATTGTAACTCATCGTGTCTTTCCATCAAGCAGAGGGAAGTGTGGGCTTCATTCTCCTCATCTTCACTATCCATGTCCTACGTTCGTACCACATCTGTTCCTTTCTTATCCACAACATTAGTTGTTTCTTGTGGGCAATTTCTCATAGTGTCCCTTCCTCCTATATTGAAAACATTCATTTTTATTAATAGCTTTCTGTTCAGAGGAAGTTCTATCAGAATTAAAATTATTAGAGCGATTGAACCTTTTCGTCATCTCAGCTCTTCCTTGGTCAGTCTGAATATATCTTCTAAAGTTTCTGACCAATAGTGCTTACTCCTCATCAAGATCATAGTTTTCGTTATCTTGAAGAGCTAATGGTGTGGGAGCTTTGAATTTTTCCTTAGGTTTCTCACCAGCTTCTATACTTTGCAGCTCAAGCTCATGGGATATTAAGTTGCCTATTAAGTCCTCCACTCTCATTGTTGATAGATCTTTGGCTTCTTAAATAGCGGTGACTTTAGGCCAGAACGAGCTTGGCAGCGCTCTTAAGATCTTTCTCACCTGCTCAAGACTAGAGTATGGCTTACCAAGTGAGCTGGATTTGTATACGATGTCCGTGAATCTTGCAAATATCTCCTTGATAGATTCAGATGGCAGCATGCAGAAACTCTCATATTCTGAACTCAGCAGTGCAAGTTTGGATTCCTTCACTTGCGACGTTCCCTCGTGTGTCACCTCCAGCGTATGCCATATTTCTTGCGTAGTTAAACAATGTGAGATGCGATTAAACTCAGATTTATCAAGAGAGCATATAAGCGCATTTATAGCTTTACCATTTAAAGAATAAAGTTTCTTATCAGAGGCATCCCACTTATCTTTAGGCTTAATGATTTCAGTGTCTTCAATTTTAATAGTGGGTGGACTATAACCATTTTCACATCATAATCTACAGACACTACGTAAATTTTCATCCTAGCCTTCCAATATGCAAAGTCTACTCCATTAAATTTTGTGTGACGGGCTATAAACTGACCTTCAGCAAATGCAGAATCAGATATATTCATGGTCATCTAGACTAGATCCTCTAAACTGGATCTAATACCACTTGTTGGATTTGGATCTAAGCCTAGAAGGGAGGTGAATAGGCTAATAAAAAATATTTGTACAACCCATAAACAATCACACGCAGTTATAAGCACATGCAGAGTAAATAGATGCAATCACAGAGTACGTGCAGATTTACACTGGTTTGGTCGTCCATACGACCTATGTCCAGACCCAAAAGCAAATATTAGATTAATATGTTATCAAGGTACAACTAGCATAAGTCAAGATTCCCAACTCAACTCTCACCTAGTTCGTATGCACTCTCGCGTGCTCAACACTATCAACCTAATCAGATGCTCTCATCCTTGATAAACCCCAACTCGTTAAGTCCCCAAAAACACAATAATGGTAAAGTTTTCCCTACAGAAATTGTTATTACTACACACAAATAATAATAAAAGAGTTTAGAGGATCTCAGTGTGTAGGTGTAGTCGTCTTTGTCAATCGGCATAGGTCAGATCTGAATCTGACAGAAGTCGTCACGTCTTGTCTGCAACTCAAGTTACGTCAATAATGTCTCCGAAAGTTACTGCTATGGAACTCTCCAATGCTAGATATCTCGGCCACCTAAATCTCTCCTCCTGAAGCTTTGATCTTAGCCCTCTTGCTTGATGGCAATAGATGTGCATGGGTCAGAAAGCAAATATACGATATTCAATAAAGCGCCATCATTTTCACAATATACCACAAAATAAATCTTTCCCAAATATTTCTCCCCCTTTTGTTATCATCAAAAGTGAATAATGAAGTTCAAAAACATACCACATGCAAAAATAGAGCATTATATATTACAACCAACAATTGCATGTAGACATTCATATAATATGTAATCCAAATTCAATGAATGTCATAAGAAGACTTCTACACCAACGTGTAAGTGTGATGATTAAATGGTTGAAGCATAAAAGGAGAAACTTTCACGAAAACCAACTAAATTCAATCCACATTTTCTATGTAACATGAATTCACTAGGATTGATATTTCCCATCTCATTGAAAATGAGTTCAAGATACCACACCCAAAAGCATAGCCTATAAGGACTCTCAGATGTGGTGGTAGCATTGATTACACCAACGCTAAAGATTACCCATAAAGCATATGTTGGATACTCGTGGGTAGTATACTTGTCATGAATTGTATCCATTTTACATACGGATCAATATTCATATATTTTTCATATTCAATTCTTTTGTGCTCAATTTTTATCCATGTCAAATACACATCATATCCCTTAGATTTTTGGTGATGTTGGTGTTGAAATATATCTGATCCATGCGAAATTTCAGCACTGCTACCAAATCTTGTAGAAATTCTAGAAAATTCATTCGACCTCCATTTGGTACATTCTTGGTGATGTTGGAACCATCATGAAGTTTACTATGACTGAAAAATATCCCCATGTCAAGATGGCCTCTGGAATGATAGCAGAAATCAAAACAAGGTGGAGATAGTGCGTAAATCTTTGACGTTTCATGCATTCTAGCTTTGTTTCTTCTTCTTCTTTGCTCCAAATTTCATAGATCTTTCTTCCTTGTCTTTTGGTGCTTCCAACTCATGTCCAATGGTATTTTTTCTGCTCTTGCATCTTCAATCATGACTTCATCTCCAGATTGCACTGTATCGCTCCAATTCGCTCCAAATTCCCTGAAATCAATATTAATGTTCCGTAAGTGAAATAGTTCCAAATACTCAATCGAAAAGCATATAAAATTGGGATTTGGAGGGTGAAACATAATATGAACGTATGAGAATAAATGTGTAAAATACATGCATATCAAAATCCCCCAAGCTTACCTCTTACTCGTCCTCGAGGAAGACTAGCAGGGAGCAAATCGGAGAATAAAAATAATAAAAATAAAAGAAAGCAAAGAGTATGAGTGACAAGATCGTTTCCTCATCTCATGTAGCAAACATAACACCAACTAAGCAATAAGTGAGAATGCACATCTACACATAGCATCCTAGTCCAGCATCATGCATATATCATGGATTTTCAACGAAGTATAGAGAACTTAACACTAACATGAATTAGAGGAGAAATCCTATCATAGCCTACCATACAAAATACTCAATCCATAGAATTAAAATTCAAAGTCCATAATGGATTTTCAATCCTGCGTAAATGAATCATGACCAAATACCAAGCATGCAAGATATAAATTTGTTGTTCATGAAATGAGATAATGAACTCGATTGAAGTCAGGAGATCACCACACTAGACTTTTTCACGGATCCTAGAAAAACTTCAACTCTACGCATGTCTTTATTCTAAATAGAAATGGAGATAACGATATGGAATTTTTTTGTTTTTATACTTATGGCTATTTTCTTAGCTTTTTATCTTGCATAATTGCGTAAACGTAATGGAGTGCAAGGAGCAGTCTATGCCTCCCAGACCAGTCGATCTTAGGGCATCATATTACAAGGAACCCCAAGGACCTGTTATTTATGAATTTTGTTTGATTTCTATATTTTTGTTTTTGAGATTTTTGCAAACTCACGTAAACGCGATGGAATCAAAGATGGTGTTTAAGCATTTATTTGGCTATATACAAAAGAAAAGGGAAAAACATTGAATCTACACATGGGCTCAGGATCAAAGTTTCTACTCATCAATACTAAAGCTTCATGGGTTATCCTATTTCTCTAGAATCACACTCATTCATGAACCAACCTTAGTTATCATACAAATCATGCAAATAATTCATTCATTTTCATAATTAATTCATGTAATTATTTTGACTGTTTCGAGAATATATATTGTGGAAAAATAACCTCAGCTATGGAAAAGCATATTAAAGAGGTAAACTACTCAAGGAAATAACTCTATATCAGTCAACTTAGAGTTCAAGAAAAAATCCATCATATAAATTTGAAATTGAAGCATATAAGACTCAAAAAAATACTATATGAGTGTGTAAAGAAAATCTCAACAGAGTGTGCATAGCTAGAAAGTGCAATCATGGGAAAATCATTTCTAGTTTAAAAAGAGAAAAGAAAATAAAGAAAAGAAAAACAAGCACACAATATGATGCATGAACACGGATACAAAAGGAAAATAAGATGAAATTTTTTAAAATATGATGCAAAAAATTTGAATAATTATAAAAATCCTAAAAATAAAGTTAAAATGCTACTAATTCAACTAAATGGCATGGAAATGCACTCCATCGAGCTTAAACTACACATTGTCCTCAATGTGATCATAAAAGATAATTACGATGAACAACAATAAATATGAGGGGGTGAATGGAAAATGATGACATGAATGACATGAAATCCTAATGCAACTACATGCACATGCAATGATGTATGAAAGCACCTTCCCCAAGCTTAACTAAACAATCCCGTTCATCGACTCAATCAATAAAATCACGACTTTGCCAAGCTGATCAAGTCAAATGAATAAGAAAGTAAGTTTATCATGAAAGAAGTGCTCGATGGGTGGTGAGAAAAAGGGTGAGATATCAATATAATGTGAAGAAGACAATCGATACAGCATAGGGTATGTGGTACATAAACTGTTGTTACCGACATCATAGGGGTAAATTATTCTAGATAACTAAGGAAGCATTAAACCTATACGGTCCACTCCATGTCGAGAGGAATCGAGATTAATGGAAGCATAAAATTTTACATTATTTCTACATTACTGGATTGGTATCACCTTATTCAAATGGTGGATCTAGAATCTTCAGCTGTGCAAGTAACTATTCCAACTGCACTTTCCAAGGCTCCACCAGATGCGTACCTCCACGAACACCAACAAACTCCAGCAATGCATCCTCTAGCATTCATACAAGGACTCCACCTGTACCATGCAGAGAATAGGATGCATCAGTTTGCTGCAAAAATTTTACCCTCATAATAAAAGTATTCCAAAGAGAATCGTCTATAGAAATCAAGAAATAAATAGTGGTGGACGATACTTCCCTTGAAATGATTCAATATCCTCTTGTGTTGTAACATCTATCTCCCCGGTGTCCTCTCTCAGCTGCTCAGGAAACTCTGGATCATATGTGTGAACCTCCTTGACAGGTTCGTCAAGCCGTGACACGTCCAAGCATACCTCCAGTCCATTAGCGTATGTGTGCCGTAAAAGATACGAAATGTCAAAAATATCTGAATCAAAATAAATATCAAATGGAATACAAGATTCAAAAATGGAATGGGTAAAAACATCTCCCTGAGTGGGAGTAGTAAGCTCTGATGAATGCTCTTTAGGTGGATGCTCAGCCTCAGTGGAAGGTAGATGTGGCTGCCGAAGCTCAACTGCAGGTGTGCAAGGCTCTGGATCTATCTGAATAAAGAAATTCGCATCCCAAAGTGCTGCATCATCAATAGTATGCTCTGGCTCTACAAGTGAGGCCTCCTCATCAATATGCTCTGGCTCGACAGGGTGCTCTTTTACTTTCTTATCAACTATCAGTGTAGGCTCTCTCTGGAATGCTGATGCTGGCTGTTCATGTGTGAAAACTTGTGGGGATGTTACACATGAAGGAGAATGCTCACAAGTAATCTGAAAATGTAGTCTATCCCCCTCAAGACTGACATGGACGTCTTCCTCAATTGTTCCTACAGCCGAAACATGGTTCATAACAAAATCTGCAAATCGTAGCTAAAATGTATCACCTTCTATAATGCTCTCTGAACCGATGAGCTTCACTGACTCCAAGATGCCCTATAATAAGTTCTGAAATGTGTCCTCTTCTGGCAGCACATATGACTCAATTTCTGCTTCCACCGCTGCCTCTTATTCCTCAACTTGTCGTGCAATAATCCCATCTAAGAACGTATCAAAATCTGTAGTCAACATAATATAACCCATATAACCTGATCAACAAAGATAAATACATGAAGAAAAATATCAGTGGCACAAAAGAACATAGAAATGATAATAATGGTGATGGGGTGAAAATTTCTTTTTGTTGATTTTTTCCCTAGTCTAATCAACCTAATTGTAATAAATTGGCACCAAACGGGAAACATCTCCCAATAATGGCACCAAAAACTTGATCGTGTCAAGATGTACTCTCAAAACAATGTAGTTTTATCGCAAGCGTACGGTCTAGTGGCAAGCGAGTACCGTATCCACATGGAGGTGGTGTTGGATCCAATCTATCTTAGGTTGGCTTGACTACGAAGGTTTATTGGTAGATATAGTTATGGTATGATGTAATGGCAATGGAGATGGATGTTGGTATTGATGATAAAGAAGTCGGTTGTAAATTCAATCAATAAAAATGTCTAGAACTAGGAAATCCCAACTATAGACTTTTGAGTATCAATGTGAATGTGAACTCCTAATTACTAACTCTTAATTTAGGGTGAAATTATCGCAACTATGTTGTGAACAAGTGCACGCTCTTGCACTACACAAGTCTATAATAATTCAAGCTATAACCTCGCTCTCGTGCAAGCCTAGTTTTGAATTATTAGCACTAAGATTGGCAATAGAATTCAATTCTCACTTACGTTCACTCTCGTGCAACGTGAGTTCAAATCTAGATTATGATGATTATATTCGTTTTACCGTCGTACAAACAAATATAATCATATAAATATAATAAAGATGCTAGCTTTGGTCGCTCTCGCGCACCAATTCTAGGAATCCTAATTATAGATCTAAATCAAATATCTAGGGGTGCCTATAGATCAAGATCCTCTCTTGTGCTCTCAAGATCTAAGTAGAAATCCCTAGCAATTTGTTATCAATCGACCATAATCTAACCCTAAAACAAGTTTAGTAACAAGGGTTTCAATCAATTTCACATATCAAACCCGAGATCCATAGGGTTCATCCCTTTGCCCTAGAACAATAATCAACCTAGCATAGCAATAATTATATAGAAATCAATAAGAAACATTGCTTGCATAGAAAAAGATATCAAATCAATGGTTCAAATAACAGTACCAAAGATATTTAGCTTTCATGACGAAATCCAATCCAAATACAAGCTTTTAGATCCAAGAGCCATTGGGCATGGCCGAACCTCTAAAAAGTCTCCAAGAAAAATAATAGAAACTCCTCCTCAATAACGGCAACACAATTGTATTTATAGCTTGTCATACCCTATTTAGCACTATACGTGTATTCCACTGAACACACGTGGTATTTCTACCTACGATGCATACGTAGGCATGAAATAAACGTGGATATTGATGTATGTAACGTAGTGAAGGGGGGATTAGGCCGTAATGCGTGGCTAAGAAACGAGAAAGCGAGATTGAGTGCGGGAGAAGTGTGAAAGACGTCGTGGGTGCAAAACAACAGGAATGTGTTGGACGTGTGTGCGTGGTGCATGTATGCATGTGTAGGCATGCATGTGTGTGTACGGAAACCATGCAAGTGTGAAAGGGTTAGGGGTCAAGGGCAACCCCCGTAAAATTTTAGAAAGGCGAGGGGCAAAATGGTCATTTGGACCAAAAGTTCTGTGTGTACATACTAAAATGGTGTGTGCATAAAGTAATGGCATACTTGTAAATACTTGAATGTGTGAGGGGTAAGTTGGTCATTAAATAATTAACATGGCTTATAGGATAAGCCATGGAAAATCCTATTCTAGAATTCTATCCCTCTTTCTCTCCTTTCCCTTCTCTTTTCTTCTCTTTTCTTCCCTTATCCTTACCTCCTCTCCTTCCACTCAACTCCCACCCCCAAATTTCGTGCTCCCCCTCCTCCCCCTCTATGTTGGCAAAAATCCATTAAAAAAAGAGAGAGAAAAGAAGAAGAAGGTGGAAGGAAGAGAAAAAGAAGCGAAGAAGCGAAGGGTTCTTTTGAGGTAGGATTTTAACTTGGATTTGGAATTCTAATTAAGAGTTCTTGTTACCATGTTTTATGTCATGTTTTACTTAATATGAAGCAGGGGTAGACAAATTTATGTTCCATGATTTAATTTCACTAATCACCCCTTGGAATTACAGGCAAAATATGCCTCTTTGGAAACCTGAAATTTTGTTGTGTGTTAATTCTTGAATTATGGTTACTGTAGATTGAATCAGGTTTCGAAAAAAATATATACTTGTAGATCTTGAAGTTCTACCCCAAAATCATATAAATTTTGATATATGTTCAATTCAGAAATTAGGAGCAAAGATTCAATTTTTACAACATGCATGTATGATCTGCAGTCTTGACACAGTTCAGTAGAATTGACCATAGCACCTGCACCCACAATGGAATTTTATGTTCTTGGTATTGTTGACAATTTAACAAGTTTTTCTAAAATTTCATCACAATGCTTATATATCGAATTTCTGGGTTCAACATGTCCAAAATTGGCATTCAATAAATACCCTGAAATCTGTCTGAAAAACAGATTTGACATACTTTACCAAATAATTCACTATAAATCATATACTTAATATTTTTGTTTGAAATATTATCTGTGAATCCAGGATTAGCATATCTATAACTTTAATTTGGGAAGTATTGCTAAATTCTAACCATAATTGGATGATATGAGCCATCATTTATGACTGTATGTGTATTTCCTGCAAGCTAAATGGATAAGTGATGTGATGAATTGTGCATTATTGCTAATCCACCCTCTATGATACATGACTATTGTTTTTACATGGAAGATATGCTAATAATATGTTTTGTTAATTGGTTTGCTAATGTTCTTATGGACATACACGTCACGTTCACCACGTGTTTGTGGAAATGCCACAATGAAATGAAAGTTTAAAAATATGAGAAATGGGCTTGTAAACACTTGTGTTATGAAATATGTTATGGAATAGTAATGATGGGGTCAAGTAAAGCATGGTTTCATATGTTAGAGTGATGAATTGAAATGGCTATGTGAACAGGCATGACACTTGGGTGCATGACCCATTTGATATGTGCTTTGATTACGATAGAGGGCATGGCACTTCGGTGCATGACCCATGTTGACATGAGTGTGGAATGTGAAACCATGCAACGTGTCCCCTTCAATGCTATATATAATGTTAAATGAGGTTTTAGAATGTCTCAATCCTCTCTAAGGAGGGTGAGTTAGCAAAACCCGGGTTTTAGGTGGGAATTGAGTAAATTGTGGATATGAGGCCTGGATTGAGAAGTGAGGGGAAATGATTATGTGATATGTGATATGTAGTATTTATACCTACTCTCCTTTACCGGGAGTGGAGGGGACATTTATACCCACTCGCCTTTACCGGGAGTGGAGGGGACATACGTAGGTTGGGTTGTTATGTGGAGATCCTCACTCCTTCCAGGGACGGGGGAGATTAGAAGCCCGGTGTCGTACAGTGCCCGTGTCCACTGTACCGTACGCTATATTCACCCCAAATTTTGGGTGATGTCCAGGTCCTGGTATCCCACAGCTTACCCAAGTTCCAATTAATTCAATTGCAAAATAATAAAATAAGAATTTGGCATGTTACTCCTTCTGCTGGCAGCACTTCCCTTTCCTTTACTTGCTTCAATGGTGACACTTGTGATTCCCATTTTAGATTGTGATTGTATTAATATTTGTATCATTATTCGTGCTAACCCTTATTTTGCAGTAGTTCGACATTGGACCGCAGGTATAATCCTCTTACTTGGCTATTAACTTTTCGCTATATACTTTGTTTATATGTCTTATTTCCATTGCCTTGCCTTGTGCATTGATAACCTTAAAACGATGTTCCAAATCCAAGTTGGTTCCTACTGGGGCACGCATTGACGTGCTCCTCCATTTTTTTAGGTAGCAGGGGTAGCATGGTTGGTGATGACTTGGAGTGGTTTCAGGAGTAGCACTTGGTGTGTGCTGTAACTTGTAGTGTAACATGGTTGTCTTGGGAGTGGAGAGTAGCAGTGTATATGTAGTAGTGACTTGGACTATGTATGTAAATAAAAGTTGTTATATAAATATGTTGTTGTTCTATGTTATTATGATGTTGCTTTGATATTATTGTGGAAGTTCACTTGTACTATCCCAGCATGTGTGCAGTGACCTGCAAGTTCTGTTTCTCATTTCCCTCTCTTTTCTCTCACCACCCTTACTCTTCAGGATACTTGGAAAAAAATTTAAATGCCTGGTATTCTCGGGAACGGGGCGTGACAGTTTTTGGCAGCCATGCAGTTCACCGCACTACGATGTGCGTAAGGATAGTACATGTAATGCTTCAGTAGGTGATTGGGATAGGTTAGCCCTAAGGTGGGTAGTGACCTTAGTGGCCTTAAAGCTTTAATTGACCCACCCTTGAACCCCTAACTTAGGCAGTCAGATGATGAACTTCCTACAGTGTAGTATACTATAGATGTATATTAGTTGGTACCACTGTATACAGATATAATAATGAGAATACGTGTACATAAATGCAGTTGTTTTACTTGGATATTTCAGTTATATGCGTCGCATGTAAACTTGTATTCAGTATATATACATATTTGTATTTGAATAGCAGGAAAGCTGCATGTATGGATAGGCATGGGTGTATATACTATGAAGGTGACTACTTGAGTGTATGTATACTACGCCTATATAAAAGTACATGATACAGATAGGTGAGGCTGGTATGTGGTATACTTGTGTGACTCTGAGACATAGGTGATATATACATGTTTGTTCGTGGATGTATATTGGTGGGTACATATAAGCTAGTATGGACATATGCCTTGTAGGTGTGTGAGTGAAGATATGTACGTGTGAGATATGAGCGCATGTAAGCATTTTCCTATCTATTACCTTATGGTTGTGTCCTCTTGTGGGGAATGTACCAAGGTGTGTATATCTATTCTTGTGTGGATAGAGTAGCGGAGTGTCCGTATTGTCCTGTGGATGTATAGGGGGGAAAGTGTATGTGAGTGAATATATGTGTATTTGTATAGGCAGGTGGTGTAAGTATATGTATGGAATACTGGAACATATATATTGCTAGTGTTGCATTACATGGGTATGAATTCCTAATGTGTTAGATTTGAATAACTGTGAGTATGTCTATGTACTGTCAATGTGGTTCTATGAACCGGTATATTGTCTTAATTTGGTATATGATTGTGGGTTGTATTATTGCATAAAGACAGGTGTTGTGTTAAGGCCATATATGGTGTGTATGTAGCAATATAGATAAGTAATGTATGCACGAGCAGTATGAGTAGTGCCCCATTGTGTTGGAGTAGATGTATCCTAAGGAAGGTAGGGATGCTTTAAACACGTCCACCCTAAGTTTAGACTCTTAGCCCTATACCGTGCCTAATATGGGATAAGGATATATGTATAACGTGTATCATATGTAGAATGTGATGAATGTGAGGATTTGAGATTATACAGTGCATGTATAAGTGGGGTGGCTATGGGTTTGCATGGTTAAGTGGAGTTATGGTATATGTATATATGTGCGTATACGTTTACCCGTAGAATGGTATCTATAGGACCATTTGGATGTATATGTAGTGCATTGGCATGAGGGGGGATTGTATATTGGTATATGAGATACTTATGTGTATGTAGGTGTGTTGTAACAAGCATGGTGTGATTGTCTATATGTGTTGTTATTATTGAAAGTGTATTGGTGTATGTGTTATGAGTGGTTATATGTAATGTATGTGAATGATCCCTATTCTGATATACATGTATTAATATATGGATGCGTACGTATGTGGGATGTGGCTATCTACTGAATGAGAATGAATATTGAAATGCACTTATTTGTGTATGTACTAGTACGCTAGTAAAAGTGTGGATGTATTGGATGTTATGTCTATGATGGTATGGGTAGCTACCGACTACATACTAGTATAATTTGAGTAGCTTGACTGTATGGTGTGTAACAGCGGGGTATGTATGGTATTTGTGAATGAGTGTGTGCCCATATGTGTTAATGTGTGTGCATGGTGCATGGGTCCTAATACGTGTGTGTGTGTATTTATATATGCATGTCTGTATGCATATCTACTATTAGTATAATAGTCTTTATGTATGTGTTTACATGTATTTGGCTGTATGCAGATTCAGAAATCTATGTATGGTATTGCTACTTATACATCTGTGGGTGTATAATGAATATGTGCATGAGAGTATCTATATGGGGTATTGCTTGCTGTGTATACATGAATATGTATTATAACTGTATGGATTTCTATTATACATGTCATAGCAGAGTGTAGGGATGTGAAAATGCGTGTGTAGTGTGTAGTAGGAGCATATGTGGTTGTGTGTATATTGGTTGAAGACACACACACACACACACACACACACACACACACACACACACACACACACACACACACACACACACACACACACACACGCCCACGAGAGGGTGTCCTGGTGGTAAGTCATTCCGCTCCAAAGCCAAGGGGTGCGGGGTTCGAGGCCTATGGCCGCCGTGACTTGGTAATTGTTGTGGAATTTGTTGTGGAATTATTTACCCCGGGGCAACATCTCTCCTCTCGGACTTACCCAGGGGCCGTTGGGGGCACGACGGTCACCCCCAGTTTGCATAGTCTCGGCCGGGCTCTCGCCTTACCCTCCTAAGCCGAAGGCAGTGGGAGGGGGTTGGGAATTTTTCTGGTTTGTCAAAAAAAAAACAAAAAACAAATATAAATTATATATATATATATATGCTTGTTTGTTTATCTGTGAATCTTTCCAACATAGTTGCCTATCTAGATGTATCTTGGAGAAGCATATTCCTGTGTGTATGCATGTATGTGTGGGTCTGTATCAGAGCATATGTGCATGAATATACATATGCAGTGTGGGTATAAATGTGATAAATATGAAATATGGGTGTATATATATATATTTGATGAATGTGAGTGCGTGAAACTGTTTGATATGTATGTATTGGGATGTGTGTGCTTGTTTGTATATTTATACGTATATATGCGTGTGGCGTGTCGTTGAATATTTACATTTACCTGACTATTGTGGCGGTATATGCATGTGAAATGTCAATCTAGTTAGATATGCCATATGATGAAACAGATTATGTTTGTGCACTCTTGTGTGTAATGTGTGTGGTGTATGTGTTTATCTGTGTGAGGTAGTGGGTACATCGCTATGACTGTGAGATTATGTATATATCTATCTATAGTTATGATTGTGGACCTAAATGACTTAACCATGCATGTGTTGGTGCGTACTCGTCGATGTATGTTGGATGTGACTAAATATCATGTGTATGTAGGTATTTATGTGTATATAATTGTGGATAAACTTATATGACTAAGTTTTGAGTGATCTGGATACTTATAATGATACATATAGAGATCTATTTGTGGTATGTGTGTGCGATGTATCTGGTAGTGTGTATAAATGTGCTTAGATATTTACATGAGGGACGCCTATGTATGTATGTAATATATATATATATATACTAGTCATAACCCGTGCCCGCGGGCACGGTTCATTTAAGATTCCCCCGTGAAATCTTTGTTCCCCAAAAAATTATTCCCACAGCCAAAATTTAAAAGAACAACATATTAGCATAAAAATATTTAGCGGCACGTACACCTTCGGCGTAGACATCTTTGGCACGGAACAACAAAAACAACGCGGGTGCCATCGACGTGGAACAAATTCGGTGCGGGCACCTTCTGTACCAAACACCAAATTCGGCATAGAACAAAAAATTCGGTGTGGCCGACATCGACGCGGAACAACAAATTCAGCACGGAACAGCGCGCGAGCGCCTTCGACGCGAAAAAACAAATTCAGCGCGGACGCCTTCGACGTTGAACAACAAATTCGGCGTCGAACAACAAATTCGACGCGGGCACCGTCGGTGCGAAACAACAAATTTGGTGTGGGCGCCTTCGACGCGGAACAAAAAATTAGCTTAAAAAAATTTAGCGGGCGCCTTTGGCTAATTCTTGTCCTAGTCAGCCCTAAAATTCATAACCCGTGCCCTTAGGGCACGGTTCATTTAAGATATTCCCCCCCCCACAAAATCTTTATTCCCTTAAAAATTTAAGCACAATAATTATTATTTAGTTCCCTCAAAAATTTAAGTTTCCCCAAAATTTACTTCCGAAAGAGAATTTAGTCCCCTCAAAATTTTAGTTTCCCACAATATTTAGTTTCCCACAAAATTTAGATCATAACCCATGTCGTACGGGTATAGTTTCTTTAAAATATTTCCTCTCAAAATCTTAGATCCCCGAATTTTTTTGATGCATCAGAACAAAGATAAGTAAACCACAATAATTTTTATTTAGTTCCACAAAACTTTAGTTCCCCCACAATTTTAGTTCCCGTCAAAATTTAGTCACAGGAGGAATTTAGTTCCACCAAAAAAATTGGTTTCACATGCAAAATTTAGTTCAATCAAGATTCAAACCATGCCCTAACTTTTGTTTTGGTTCCCCCCTTTTGTTTTCCACTCAAATTTCAAATCCATTATATTTTTTCCCAAAAAAAAATTCAAAAACTTTTCTTAACCCTTTCCTAGTCAGCATAAGATGACTTGAGTTTTTTTTCCTAGTCATCAACAAAGTTTGTCATAGTCATATTTTGGTTGCCGTGTAGGACAGATTCAAAAAAGTTATCAAACTTAAGAATGACTACTTATTGAGGAGATGAACGGTAAAGCGAGAAGCAAACTTTGATGAATTGTGTTGGCTAATGCATGTTAAAATAACTCTTCAGCAATACAGAGAGGAAATTTAAGCAATAATTATTCTAATTATTTATTCTTGCAAAGAGTAACACAGAATTAATAAACAGATTTACTTTTCTTCAATTGGATGCATCAGTCAGACTGCTTATTGTCTCTATTAATGAATGTGTAACATGGATCTTGACTATCAAACAACAACAATGATACTGGATACATGAGTATAATTTGCTATCATGTACTAAAAACATCCACATAAATATGTATAAGATGAAGCTTTCCACTTTTAGATTGCTTTCTCTAACCATCCAGGAAGCGTTAATGATTCCTTCATTCCAAGCTTAGTGAGAAATACTGCATAGAGTACGTGCAGCAAGAATACAAAGAACCCGCAGTTGAGCAGCAGTTGTCACAGAAATGAGCGCAAGTAAACAAATTAATCAACATTGTAAACCCGCTCTATGCAAAAAAATATCAATGAGAATAGAATTAGAAAACAAATAAAACTAATTGAAACATAGAATAGAATTAGAAAAGGATGATCCTTAGTTTGGTACCTGGATAAGGATGATCCGCAATGACAAAATATAAAAGTTGTTTGCAAATATTCAAGGTTTGGATGCTCCATGTAGCACACCCCTCAGATGCATTTAGAGTCCCTGCACCCAAACAATGTATGCAAATATGAGTAAAAGATTCAAATATCCATGCCTTGCCAACAACTTCATGGGCCATGCCAACATTTTCCTTGCCAACAGCTTCACATATCCATGCCACCGGCTTCAAATATGAGTAAAAGCTTCATTTTGATACTTTACCACAGATTCCTTCTTTTTTTCTCAATTTGATGCTTGTGTTCTCAGCAAAATATCAATGAGAAGCATGTGAAGCGACATATTTTTTTCTAGTTAGCTATCAGTAAGAAGCATGTGAAGCAAAATATCGAAATATCAAAATATCACTGAAGCAACATCAGATGATGCTCCTATGGATGCCTACATATATTTGGAAAACTGCATATATCTGTACATAGGTGACAACCAACCAACAATCATGAGACATGCTTATATCTGGAGACAACCAACCATCATGAGATAGGACATCTCAGTTTTGATACTTGCATATATCTATAGATGGATATTTGCATCTATCATGCATAACATTTCTCAGAAATAAATATTTTTGGGTAGCTTGAAAAGTAAAGCAAAGTGCTGCCAGGATCAAAGGAAAGCAAAGTTGCGTTCTTTTTAAAACAAAATATGTATACACCAAAATATAAGAAAATGGCTCAAACATGTCCTTTCCTCATACACATCAATAGAATGATATGCAAATATGATCAACTGTATTACTCTAGGCATGTGCCTCTGGTCGTAAAGCTACTACCACATTTCAACCAACAATCTGTAAAAAGTTTAATCCTCGTATTCCATCAGCCGCAAGCTATAGCCCATTAAGACTACGAATATAGTGCGTACAAAAAACACCAATTCCATTTCCTGTCAAATCTATTGCATACTATTTACATCTTCATAAACATATAACAATGCACTTCATCTATTTAGCTACCATAATTACGGGCTCTCCTACTTAAAGGACTATTAGATCAGTAGAAACAAATAACGATGCACTTCATCTAATCAGCTACAAAATTAAGGGCTTTCGTACCTAAAGGAGCATTACAGATTGCAAACGAATGACAATGCACTTCTTCTTATCAGTTACAACATTTAAGGACTCTCCTATGAAAAGGGGCCTAATTCTTTTACATTCTCATAGTGCACTCACTTTGAAAATTTTGATCCAACATTTGCCTAGTTCCCAATTGAATAGCAAAAGTAATAGAATGAGAATTTACTTCATTTTTGTGGTAAAATTACATTGTTCCAAATTTCCATGATGATCAAGTGTAAACTTCAAATAGCAAAACTAATATCTTGTAAGTGAAAACCTACATGTCACTGTTCAATATGAAACATCCAATACTTTCAGCTTTGCTTGAAGCATTTGCATTTGGAGAATCGTAATTTTTCATTTGCATTAGGAGAATCACAAGTGGAGCCAATTTTTCCAATGAAAACAACATCAGTTTTTAAGATTACGATGAAATAAATAAATGAAGACAATTTTGATTAGGGATCAGAAGATGCACTAACAATGCTACCAATTTGTTGTAACATAAGATGAATACAGCAAATGGTAGCTATATAAGCTATTAAACGGTGACATTCTCATCTAAAATGTAGAACAAAAAGGAGATTATGTTCCTCGAAACATACAAAAAATATTCACGACTTCAGATGACTTATGAACTATCAAACACATGTTTAGTCGCACCTATCACTGCAATCAATAAAGACCAAGAACTATTGCATGTTGCCAGCAGAAATTGTTCTTGAACAACAGAAATTAGAAGTGATCAAGCAGCTGAAGCTAAAGAGACTGGATGCTGCTTTACACGAAATACATGGATAGTGTTGGGTTGGTGACTGGGTAAAATGGTATGAATGAGTTTTGCAACATATTGCTATAGACTTTGGCATATACCACGTGCAAAAGTTCGGACAAAAAAAACCGCTGTGTACTACTCTTGAATAACATGCTTCACCATATATGGAGGTGAATGGATTCTGATCTATTGGCCATTCTCAAAAATAGAATGATTATGTTAACAGTTGTAGTCATGCACATTTCGGACCAAGAGAATTAGACCGACACACGCACTAAATTGACACAAGCACGCATATGACCATACTATGTTCTGAAAAAAATACATGCTTGCATCTTTTCTGTATATTGTTGCAATTAATATTAATCCTAATAAGAACTAAATCATACCAGTCACTAAGAACACAGATATGGCGTCAGTGTAACAAACATGAAATGAACTGCTAATGAACACGCATATGACCATACTACCAATTTGTTGTTTTTTTTGTGTGCAATGAACTGCTAATGAAGCACTCTTGAGAAATCCCAAATGAAATCACAGTTAAAAATAACTTAAACTGTTTGCATCTAATGAAATCACAGTCCCAAATGAAGCGCAGGGGTTAGTGGAATTTTGTGTGGTGATGTTGGAGTCCGGATAATGTTGGGCTCAGGTCTACTTGACCCACTTCATTAGCACTCTAATTAATTTTTTTTAAGAAAAAGAAACAAATGACATGATTGCATGAAGCCACCTAACACTGAAAATGAACTACTGAATGCTTTGCTAATCTTTCTAAATCTGAAGCCACTTGAATCTTGCAGATTCTGCAATGACTGACCTAGGAGTCTTGGTTGATGTATGGCTAAATGAACTGTTGAAATCCCAAATGCTAAGAAACATATAAAATTTGCAAGTGCGAGAGATGTTTGCAAAATTTTCTAATGAACTGTTAAAATCCCAAATGCTAAGAAACGTATAAAAATTGCAATGAGGTTACCTGCGACAACAAAGTGCTCCTGAGGTTACCTGTGACAATGAAATGCTAATAAACTATTCAAATCGGCACCTTGAAGATGCTAACAAAGTGCTGAGGTTACCTGCGACAACTCGGCACCTTGCTGGCTGAGAACTAAATCATACCAGTCACTAAGAACATGGATATGGCGTCAGTGTAACAAACATGAAATGAACTGCTAATGAACACGAAATTGGCCATACTACCAATTTGTTGATTTTTTTGCAATGAACTGCTAATGAAGCACTATTGAGAAATCCCAAATGAAATCACAGTTCAAAATAACATAAACTGTTTGCATCTAATGAAATCACAGTCCCAAATGAAGCGCATGGGTTAGTGGAATTTTGTGTGGTGATTTTGGAGTCGAGATAATGTTGGGCTCGGGTCTACTTAACCCACTTCATTAGGACTATAATTAATTTTTTTTAGAGAAAAGAAACAAATACCATGTATGCATGAAGCCACCTAACATTGAAAATGAAATACTGAATGCTTTGCAGATTCTGCGATGACTGACCTAGGAGTCTTGGTTGATGTATGGCTAAATGAACTGTATAAAATTTGCTAAGAAATGTATAAAATTTGTAAGTGCGAGAGATGTGTGCAAAATTTGCTAATGAACTGTTCAAATCCCAAATGCTAAGAAGGGTATAAAAATTGCAATGAGGTTACCTGCGACAACAAAGTGCTCCTGATGTTACCTGCGACAACTCGGCACCTTGCTGGCTGAGAACAAAGATCAAAAGATCAAATCGACACCTTGCTGGCCGAGAACAAAGATCAAAGATCAAAGATCAAAGAGAGAACAAAGATCAAAGAGAATGAAGATGGGGCTACCTCACCTGCGATGGGAGATGAAGCAGATGCTCTTGAGGATGGCGGATGAGATTGAATAACTTGCGAATGAAGATCTTGAGGCTGGTGGATGTTCTCGAGTCTGGCGAAACCCATTGATGGCAGAGAAATGATTTTTGTGTAGTAGGCGAGGCGTCGTGGGGAGGATTCGAGGACGTTGTGCGTGGTGGGTTGAGATGCTGGCAAATTTACGAAGAGAAATGTACCCAACCCAAAGAAAACCCACACATGTAGACCATTTCTCTTTCCAGCTGACCCTACATCAATTTTTCTCTCAAAACACAGTTTTTTTGGGTTGAGGTGATGGCAAAAAGAGAACTAATTCCTGTCATATTCAAATTAAACCCAACACAACGAAACCCACATATTGACCCTTTCTATTTCCAGCTGACCCCACTTATTTTTCTCCCTTAAAACTCAAAGTTGTCCCCTCCAAAAGTTTTACTGCTTCTCATCTCAACCATTGATTTACCAAGATCAAATCTCAGCCACTCTTTATCTTGTCCTAGTCAGCCCTAGAATTCAAAAAACACTGTCAAATGTATAATAGATATATATATATATATATAGATATATATATATATATATATAGATATATATATATATATAGATATATATATGGAAAAAGGGGATCTAAGGTGCCTCCTTAGATGAAAATCTAAGGAGGCGCTCCCATTTTCCCCCACCTCCTACAATTTTTTTGGAAATTTTTTTTCATGGGGTTGTTGTTCACATCATGGATGATCAACATACCAAATTTCAAGAGATTCCAATACTTTTTGAGCCACCATCTACCCATTACAACTTCAACGGTTTGAAAACGTGCTGAAAACCCCACGAAGTTGCAAGGGGTAGATGGGGGCTCAAATAGTATTGGAATCCCTTGAAATTTGGTATGTTGATCATCCATGAGGTGAACAATGAACCCATGAAAAAAAATTTCAAAAAAATTGTGTGAGATGGGGGGAAATGGGGGCGCCTCCTTATATATATATATATATATATATATATATATATATATATATATATATATATATATATATATATATATATATAGTGAATGCATATAGTGATGTAGATGTGCTACTAAATGAATAGAAGGATGTAATGTATGTGATGCAGATACGTATGGATGATAATGAAGTATAAATGTATATAGGTATGGTGTATGTATGTATTCTTGTTTATATACTTCATGGGTAGTAAGACCATCATACATAGCTTACCTTGGGCAGGGTTCACACCCTAGGAAGTCTGAGGACGGACTTTATTTTAAGGTGGGTAGGATGTCATGCCCTATTTAGCACTATACGTGTATTCCACTGAACACACGTGGTATTTCAACCTACGATGCATACGTAGGCATGAAATAAATGGGGATATTGATGTATGTAACATAGTGAATGTGGGATTGTGCCATAATGCGTGGCTAAGAGACGAGAAAGCGAGATTCAGTGCGGGAGAAGTGTGAAAGACGTCGTGGGTGCAAAATAACAGGAATGTGTTGGATGTTGTTGCGTGGTGTATGTATGCATGTGGTAGCATGCATGTGTGTGTGTACGGAAGCCATGCAAGTGTGAAAGGGGTTAGGGGTCAAGGGCAACCCCCGTAAATTTTAGAAAGGCGAGGGGCAAAATGGTCATTTGGACCAAAAGTTCTGTGTGTACATACTAAAATGGTGTATGCATAAAGTAATGTCATACTTGTAAATACTTGAATGTGTGAGGGACAGTTTGGTCATCTAATAATTAACATGGCTTATAGGATAACCCATGGAAAATCCTATTCTAGAATTCTCTCCATCTTTCTCTCCTTTTCTTTTCGTTTCTTCTCTTTTCTTCCCTAATCCTTACATCCTCTCCTTCCACTCAACTCCCCTCCCAAATTTCGTGCTTCCCCTCCTCCCCCTCTATGTTGGCCAAAATCCATTAAAAAGAGACAGAAGAGAAGAAGAAGAAGGTGGAAGGAAGAGAAAGAGGAGAAGAAGAGAAGTGTTCTTTTGAGGTAGGATTCTAGCTTGGATTTGGAATTCTAATTAAGAGCTCGTGTTACCATGTTTTATATCATGTTTTACTAATATGAAGTAGGGGTAGCCAAATTTATGTTCCATGATTTAATTTCACTAATCACCCCTTGGAATTCCATGCAAAATCTGCTTCTTTGGAAACTTGAAATTCTGTTGTGTGTTAATTCTTGAATTATGGTTACTGTAGATTGAATCAGGTTTTGAAAAAAATATATGCTTGTAGATCTTGAAGTTCTACCCTAAAATCATATAAATTTTGATATATGTTCAATTCAGAAATTAGGAGCAAAAACTCCATCTTTACAACATGTCTGTATGATCTGCAGTCTTGACACAGTTCAGTAGAATTGACCTCAGTATCTGCACACACAATGAAATTAACAAGTTTTTCTAAAATTTCATCACAGTGCTTATATGTCGAATTTTTGGCTTCAACATGCCCAAAATTGACTTTCAATACAGACCATGAAATCTGTCTTAAAAACAGACTTGACATACTTTACCAAATAATTCACAATAATTATATACTTAATATTTTTGCTTGAAATTTTATTTGAAAATCCAGGACTAACTTATCTATAACTTTCATTTAGGAATTATGGCTAAATTCTGACCATAATTGGGTGATAGGAGCCATCTTTTATAACTGTATGTGTATTTCCTGCAAGCTAAATGGGTAAGTGATGTGATGAATTGTGCATTGTTGCTAATCCACCCTCTATGATACATGAGTATTGTTTTTACATGGAAGATAAGATAATAATATGTTTTGTTAATTGGTTTGCTAATGTTCTTATGGACATACACGTCACGTTCACCACGTGTTTGTGGAAATGCCACAATGAAATGAAAGTTTAAAAATATGAGAAATGGGCTTGTAAACACTTGTGTTATGAAATATGTTGTGGAATAGTAATGATGGGGTCAAGTAAAGCATGGTTTCATATGTTACGAGTGATGAGTTGAAATGGCTATATTGAAGGGCATGACACTTGGGTGCATGACCCACTTGATATGTGCTTTGATTACGATGGAGGGCATGGCACTTCGGTGCATGACCCATGTTGACATGAGTGAGGAATGTGAAACCATGCAACGTGTCCCCTTCAGTGCTATATATAATGTTAAATGAGGTTTTAGAATGTCTCAATCCTCTCTAAGGAGGGTGAGTTAGCAAAACCCGGGTTTTAGGTGGGAATTGAGTAAATTGTGGATATGAGGCCTGTACTGAGAAGTTGGGGGGGAAATGATTATGTGATATGTGATATGTGATATTTATACCCACTCGCCTTTGCTGGGAGTGGAGTGGATATTTATATCCACTCGCCTTTACCGGGAGTGTAGGGGACATACGGAGGTTGTGTTGTTATGTGGAGATCCTCACTCCTGCCAGGGACATGGGAGATGAAAGGCCCGGTGTCGTACAGTGCCCGTGTCTACTGCGACGTGCTATATTCACCCCAAATTTGGGGTGATGTCCAGGTCCTGTTATCCCACAGCTTACCCAAGTTTCAATTAATTCAATTACAAAATAATAAAATAAGAATTTGGCATGTTACTCCTTCTGCTGGCAGCACTTCCCTTTCCTTTACTTGCTTCACTGGTGACACGTGTGATTCTTCTTTTAGATTGTGGTTGTATGAATATTTGTACGTTAGTCGTGCTAACCCTTATTTTGCAGTAGTTCGACATTGGACCCAGGTATATTCCTCTTACTTGGCTATTTACTTTTCGCTATATACTTAGTTTACATGTCTTATTTCCCTTGCCTTACCTTATGGATTGAAAACCTTAAAACGATATTCCAAATCCAAGTTTGTTCCTACTGGGGCACACATTGACGTGCTCCTCCCTATTTTTCTGGTAGTAGGGGTAGCATGGTTGGTGATGACTTGGAGTGGGTTTCAGAAGTAGCACTTGGTGTGAGCTGTAGCTTGTAGTGTAACATGGTTATCTTGGGAGTGAGAGTAGCGGTGTATATGTAGTGGTGTACTCGGACTATGTATGTAAATGTAAGTTGTTATATAAATATGTTGTTGTTGTTCTATGCTATTACGATGTTTCTTTGATATTATTGTGGAAGTTCACTTGTACTATCCCAGCATGTGCGCAGTGACCTGCAAGTTCTGTTTCTCATTTCCCTCTTTTTTCTCTCACCACCCTCACTATTCAGGATACTTGGGAAAAAAATTTAAATGCCGGGTATTCTGGGGAACGGGGCATGACATAGCTACCCCAAATCCCTAAGAAAAGTTAACCAAAATACCGTTTGCCCTAGTTGTAATTAAATTTCAGATTTCTGGACGCCAGCTCACTTGGTCGAGTGAGAATTCCTGCAGAAACTCTAAAAAATTGCATTCTATTTTTCTCACTTGGCCGAGTGAGATCTCACTTGGTCAATTGAAAGTGTCACTCGGCTGAGTGACATAGATATGCGAAATTTTAGCACTGCTACCCAATCTTGCAGAAATTCTAGAAAATTCATCTGAACTCTGTTTGGTGCATTCTTAGTACTGTGGGAACTTTCATGAAGTCTTCTATGACTAAAAAATATCTCCATGTCGAGATGGCCTCTGGAATGATAGCAAAAAACAAATCAAGATGGAGGTAGTGCGTAAATCTTTGACGTTTCATGCGTTCTAGCTTTGTTTCTTCTTCTTCTTCTTTGCTTCAACTTTCATAGATCTTTCTTCCTTGTATTTTGGTGCTTCCAACTCATATCCAAGGCTATTCTTGCTGCTCTTGCATTATCAATCATGAATTTATCTCTAGATTGCACTGTATCGCTCCAATCGCTCCAAATTCCCTGAATTCAACATTAATGCTCTGATAGTGAAATAGTTCCAAATATTCATCGAAAAGCGTATAAAATTATGATTTGGAGGGTGAAACATGATATGAATGTATGAGAATAAATGTGTAAAATACATGCTTATCAAGGAAGATTGGAGATATTCGTCGGACTTAATGAATCTTAAGTATATCAATGCAAAACAGGAGTTGGTATCGATATGGCATATGTAGTCCTAACATGGCATCCCGAGAGTGGGGTGTATGGATAACATAAGGGAATATCCTATGTGATGTGAACCAGCCCATCATATTACAAACTGAAGACCTAATTGTTGGATCTGAATCTAAGCCTAGAGGGTGAGTGAATAGGCTAATAAAAAATATTCGTGCAACCCACAAACAATCACATGCAGTTATAAGCACATGCAGAGTAAATAGTTTGAAAGCACAGAGTACGAGCAGATTTACCGTGGTTCAGTCGTTCCCACGATCTACGTCTAGCCCTGAAATCAAATATTAGATTATTATATTATCAATGTACAACTAGCATGAGTCAAGAGCCCCAACTCAACTCTCACCTAGTTCGTACACACTCCCGCATGCTCAACACTATCAACCTAATCAGATGCTCTCACCCTTGACGGGCCCCAACTTGTCAAGTCCCCAAAAACACAATAATTGTAAAGTTTCCACTACACAAATCATTATTTCTACACACAAATGATAATAAAAGAGTTTAGAGGATCTCAGTGTGTAGGCGTAGTTGTATCTGTCAATTGGCGCGGATCAGATTTCAATCTGACAAGAAGTCGTCACGTGAAGTCATCACGTCTCGTCTGCTACTCAAGTTGCGGTAATGATGTCTCTGAAAGTTGTATGTTAGATATCTCAACCACCTAGATCTCTCCTCCTGAAGCTTTGATCTTAGGCCTCTTGCTTGATGGCACTTGATGTGCATGGGTCGGTAAGCAAAAAGGCTGCGGTGTTGCACTGGTTGGCATTGGGCAGGAGCTTGCTACTGCAATGGGGCAGCACCTAGATTGGCACAGTAAGGAAGCTTGGTTGGCAGATGGCTTGGCACGGCTTGTGAGCTCGGTCGGCACATGGAAGTTGCAACCTCAAATCAGTGGTCGACAATCAAGATGGGTCAGGCTGCAGCTTGGTTGATGGCTCGGTTGGCAAGCAAGATGGAGCGTCTGTTGCTTAGTTGGATAGCATACAGATGATGCAGTTGTCAATGACTTGCGGCACAGTGGGAGACTCGGTCGGCAGCCTCTGTTGGCACACGATCAGCAAGCAACAAAGAGCGGTCGGCAAAGCTTGAGGATCCTTGGTTGGTGTGGTCGACCGAGGACTTGGATGCTTGGGCTCACGTGAGTAGTTGATAAAGAAGCACCCTTTGAAGTTGCGCAATATTGAAGATGTACTCATTGGCTTGGACTTGATAAAGATCTTCTTGATGAGGCTTGCTGCTATATGAAGCTTAAAGGCTATATGATATTGAAGCTTGGGCCGCAAAGCTTTAATTTTGTTGTATGCCACAAGGGAGAAGCTAGGTTTGCCTTGAAGTTAAAAATATGGCCAACACCCTCTTCTCTCTTTGAAGAGGGTTTTTATAGGAGTAGGCTAGAGTATCATGCGACTAGGGAGAGATGTGAAGAGATCCAATTCGGCTATGGGGAATCCCTAATGCTAGGGGGATTGGAAGATGGTTGTAGTGTAATTGGATGGCTAATTGATATGATGCAATCTCTAATTGGTGTTTGAGTTTGAATAGGATTTGCTCTTATCCATCTAGTCCCTCTAATTGATTTGAATCAATCCTCTTTGATTTGGAATGAGATCTCATCTTTCCTCTGTTTGACCAAGTCCACTTTGAATTATGAATAGAAATTTCTCCATTTCTTTGACTTGGTCATTGTCGAAGTATTTACGTCCTCGCCACTCCTGCAAACACTTAACACACACATCAAATCGTTTACACGTTTGTTTTCATCAAACAAGAAGTCCTGGATCGTTGCATCCAACAATCTGCTCCTTTTGATGATGACAAACCAAGACAAGATTTAGACAATTACGATTCAAATAATACCATCGTGATATATGTGTGTGAAGTGTGATGGAGGATGTATGCAAACAATTATGACAATGTGTTCAAGCATTCAAACATGTATTTCTTTTTCACAATATACGATATTCAATGGCGCTTTATTGAATATCATATATGTATTCAAACATGTATTTCTTTTTCGCATTCAAACAGTTGTGGTATATTGTGAAAATGATGGCACTTTAATGATACTAAGAAAAAGATATACATTAAGCACATGCATCATTTTTTTTTTTGACTTTTTCATTTTTTTATTTCTTTATAAAGAACTAAAGCAAGCAAGCAAGCACACACAATAAAAAGTAAAGCACACAAAAAATACTAATAAAAACATGCTATGAAGGTATACATTAAGTTCAAAGAAAAGATATACCTTCGCGTTGTCATTTGGCTAAAGAGCTAAATAAAGAAAAATTCAATCTATAGCACCTCGCCAAATCTCTATCTTACCTACACGGTAGATGTTATGTGTGACCTTAGAATCTAACAAGGTCCACTCATGTTAGTCATCAAAGATTTAGGAACTCATATTTGCTTGAATTTAATATTGGTGTTCCTATATTTGCAATGATATGAAGTATGACCAACAATATCACAAGTAAAGCACTTTGCATAAACATTTTTAGCCTTGCATGCAACAAGTTCTTCTTTATCAATTTCTTTAGACATGCCATAATTTTCTTGTTGAAATTCAAAACTATCATTCCTATAATCATCTACGTAAGATCATCTATTTTATCTTGCTTTAATTTACAAATATACAAAAGTTCAGTTTTAGAGTAAGATTGTACCTCATCGTGTCTTTCCATCAAGCAGAGGGAAGTGTGGGCTTCATTCTCCTCATCTTCACTATCCATGTCCTACGTTCACACCACATCTTTTCCTTTCTTATCCACAACATTAGCTGTTTCTTGTGGGCAATTTCTCATAGTGTCCCTTCCTCCTATATTGAAAACATTCATTTTTATTAATAGCTTTTTGTTCATAGGAAGTTCTATCAGAATTAAAATTATTAGAGCGATTGAACCTTTTCGTCATCTCAGCTCTTCCTTGGTCAGTCTGAATATATCTTCTAAAGTTTCTGACCAATAGTGCTTACTCCTCATCAAGATCATAGTTGTCGTTAGCTTGAAGAGCTAATGGTGTGGGAGCTTTGACTTTTTCCTTAGGTTTCTCTCTAACTTCTATACTTTGCAGCTAAAGCTCATGGGATATTAAGTTGCCTATTAAGTCCTCCACTCTCATTGTTGATAGATCTTTGGCTTCTTAAATAGCGGTGATTTTAGGCCGGAACGAGCTTGGCAACGCTCTTAAGATCTTTCTCACCTGCTCAAGACTAGAGTATGGCTTACCAAGTGAGCTGGATTTGTATACGACGTCCATGAATCTCGCAAATATCTCCTTGATAGATTCTGATGGCAGCATGCAGAAACTCTCATATTCTGAACTCAGCAATGCAAGTTTGGATTCCTTCACTTGCGACGTTCCCTCGTGTGTCACCTCCAGCGTATGCCATATTTCCTGCATAGTTAAACAATGTGAGATGCGATTAAACTCATATTTATCAAGAGAGCATATAAGCGCATTCATAGCTTTACCATTTAAAGAATAAAGTTTCTTATCAGAGGCATCCCACTTATCTTTAGGCTTAATGATTTCAGTGTCTTCAATTTTAATAGTGGGTGGACTATAACCATTTTCACATCATAATCTATAGACACTAAGTAAATTTTCATCCTAGCCTTCCAATATGCAAAGTCTACTCCATTAAATTTTGTGTGACGGGCTATAGACTGACCTTCAGCAAATGCAGAATCAGATATATTCATGGTCATCTTGACTAGATCCTCTAAACTGGCTCTAATACCACTTGTTGGATTGGATCTAAGCCTAGAAGGGAGGTGAATAGGCTAATAAAAAATATTTGTACAACCCATAAACAATCACACGCAGTTATAAGCACATGCAGAGTAAATAGATGCAATCACAGAGTACGTGCAGATTTACATTGGTTTGGTCGTCCCTACGACCTATGTCCAGACCCAAAAGCAAATATTAGATTAATATGTTATCAAGGTACAACTAGCATAAATAAAGAGCCCCAACTCAACTCTCACCTAGTTCGTATGCACTCCCGCGTGCTCAACACTATCAACCTAATCAGATGCTCTCATCGTTGATAAGCCCCAACTCGTTAAGTCCCCAAAAACACAATAATGGTAAAGTTTTCTGTACAGAAATCGTTATTACTACACACAAATAATAATAAAAGGGTTTAAAGGATCTCAGTGTGTAGGTGTAGTCGTCTTTGTCAATCGGCGCAGGTCAGATCTGAATCTGACAAGAAGTCGTCACGTCTTGTCTGCAACTCAAGTTAATTCAATAATGTCTCCGAAAGTTACGGCTATGGCACTCTCCAATGCTAGATATCTCGGCCACCTAATTCTCTCCTCCTGAAGCTTGATCTTAGCCCTCTTGCTTGATGGCACTAGATGTGCATGGGTCAGAAGCAAAAAGGCTAGGGTGTTGCACTGGTTGGCAATGGGCAGGAGCTTTGCTGCTGCAATGGGTTGGCCCCTAGATTGGCACAACAAGGAAGCTCGTCGGTAGATGGCTTGGCACGGCTTCAGAGCTTGATCGGCACTTGGAAATTGTGGCCTTAGATCAGTGGTCGATAATCAAGATGGGTCAGGCTGCAGCTTGGTTGATGGCTCGATCAGCAAGCAAGATAGAGTGGCTATAACTTGATTGGATGGCACACAGATGCTGCAATCGGTAATGACTTGCAGAACAGTGTGAAACCTCGGTCGGCAGCCCTTGTTGGCATACGATCAGAAAGCTACAAGGAGAGGTCGGCAAAGCTAGAGGCTCCTTGGTTGGTGCGGTCGGTAGAGGACTTGGATGCTTGGGATCACGTGAGTATTTGATGAAGAAGCACCCTTTGAAATTGTGCAATATTGAAGATGTACCCTTTGACTTGGACTTGATAGAGATCTTCTTGATGAGGCTTGCGGCTAGGGGAAGCTTGAAGGCTATAAGATGTTGAAGCTTGGGCCGCAAAGCTTTGATTTTGTTGTATGCTGCAAGGGAGAAGCTAGGTTTGAGTTGGAGTCAAAAATATGGCCGACACCATCTTCTATCTATGAGGAGGGTTTTTATAAGAGTAGGCTAGGTATTAGACGGCTAGGGAGAGATGGGAAGAGATCCAATTCGGCTATGGGGAATCCCAAATGCTAGTGGGATTGGAAGATGATTGTAATGTAATTGGATGGCTAATTGATATGTTGCAATCTCTAATTGGTATTTGAGTTTGAATAGGATTTGCTCTCATCCCTCTAGATCTCTCTAATTGATTTGAATCAATCCTCTTTAATTTGGAATGAGACTCTCTCTCCTCCTTTTGACCAAGTCCACTTTGTAGTATGAATAGAAATTTCTCCATTTCTTTGGCTAGGGCATCATTGAAGTATTTATGTCCTCACCACTCATGCAAACACTTAACAACACATCAAATCGTTCACCCACATTTGTTATCATCAAACAAGAAGTCCTAGATCGTTGCATCTAACACTAATTTTAAATGAAGGCTCAATGGCAAAAGGAAGACTAAAAAGAATGCAAGATGCAAATGGGGCCCAAGTAGAAGCATTGCTGGCCCAAGGAAGTTGTGCTAAAAAAGAAGCAAATAAGAACTTAATCTTGCTAATCCAAGCCTAAGAAAATTACGTCCCAAAGTACAAATAATAATTCTGAATTATTGGGAAATATGAAGAGTCATGTGCAATCAATACTTCAGAATTCATTGTGGAATATCAAGAGTCATGGAGAAGATCAAGAGCCATATCATTTAAATCTGAATTCATGGGGAGATGAAGATCCATATCATTAAATATGAATTCACGGGGAGATGAAGAGCCATACCATTAATTCTGAATTCATGGGGAGATGAAGAGCCATTCGTAGTGAGTCTGTTAAGTTTTCAACCGCCCTATAAATAGAGCATGTAATCCTATGTAACAAGCATCAATCAGATTATCAATTCAAAATTGAGTGTTCTTCTCAAATTGTGAGAGTTTGTATATCTTCTTTAGCTCTTGTGAAACCTTGCTTTGTTAATTTTCTTTTTAAGATTGGTGATCCAAATTCACAAAAGTCCCCAATTCATGCTTCAACCCAAGTGTGTTGCTGTGTGGATTGATTAAACTTGTGTTCGTGGTTGGGCAAGTGGTCTAAGTAGCAGGTCGCATTTCTCATAATGTTGGTTGGCTATTTGCATTTGTCAGGTCAGTGAACCTTCTTTATTTAGAGATTATCACTCCTCCTTTTCCTTTCTCTAAGTTTGGAGTGTTTGCTCATATCCTTCTTTTTAAGTTTGTTTCGAGTTCCTTGAATAACCTACGACGTGAAGATCGAAAACCTCCCTGGTTTCACAGCATTTGGTATCATAGCCCCTGGTTGACATGGTAGGTTCCTTAATCATTTCATTGCTTCAAAAAAAATTTTATGTATCAAATTTTTTCCTTTCCTCTATTTCTGCAAAAAAAACTCCTCCAAAACCTCAAAATAATTCCAGATCATCTTGATTTTATCTTTAGTGTGCAAGACTTTTGTTTCATCTTCCTGTTTTAGATAGCTATTTTTCTTATATCATTCAAAAGTCAAATCTGTTTATTGTAGTTTTTTATAGAATTACAGCACGCAAAAAAAGGAAAAAAAGCAAAAAGAACTAAATAAAAAAATCCAAAAAAAGAAGAAAAAGTAAAGCTTGGCAAATAAGGAGAAAAAAACAGTGGTGCTCAATGTAGTTGTTACATTCTGTTATCTTACAAATTAATAGCTCTTATTGTTTAATTTTTTGTCTTGCATGACTAAGAAATTCCCTTCTTTTTATTGAATTCCTACTCTAGACCTAATCCTAATTCAGGCCTAAACATATCCATTATTCACAATTTTACAAACCACCACTACATACTTGGTTGAAGTGTGTAATTGGCATTATTAGATCACTCAACAAGGATTTGGGTTGCAAACGAGCTAAGGACATATTCTGAGGGAATTGTAAGTTGGTGAGATTATCAAGAGTGTATATTTTTTCTCTTTCACAAATATGGCAGGAAATCCAGAAGACTACATAACATGAAGAATCATTTTTTTCAAATGCAAGCATTGGTGAGCCATCTTGGGAGATTGTTTGATAGAAAGCTAGAACGAATCCATGATCTATTAGATCAAATGGAGAATCAAGCTTCTACACAACAAAATCATCCAAATAATTAATAACAAACTCATAGAGATACTAAGAGTCAAGTCGATGGGGATGAATTTGGAAGTAGATTTTATCGTGATGAACAAAGGAGACATAGAAACTGAGGAGACAACATTGGTGGAATTAAAATCAAAGTACCTTCTTTTCAAGGAAAAAATGATCCTGATGCGCATTTGGAGTGGGAAATGCATGTTGAGAGCAAATTTTCTCATGCCATGACTGCTCTAAAGGTAACAAGGTGAAACTTGCAGCTCTTGAGTTTACTGATTATGCTTTTGTTTGGTGGGATCATATGCAAAAAAGAAAAAGAAAGTTATGGAGAACGTCCCTTTAGTTCTTGGACAAAAATGAAATCAACCATGAGAATTCCATCTTATTACCATAGGGAACTTCATCACAAACTACACCGACTCAATCAAGGCTAAGAGTGTAGATGAGTATCACAAAGAGATGGAGATTGACATGATTCGAGCAAATATGATGGAGGATAGAGAAGCAACAATGGCTCGTTTTTGCGTGGCCTTAATCCTGATATTGTTGATGATGTGGAAATGCATCACTATGTAGAGCTTCAGGAGATGGTTCACCAAGCCATCAAGGTAGAACAACAACTGAAGAAGAGAAATGTTGCAATGAAGGTCTCTAATTCTTTTAGCCCTTGGAAGACCAGTTCAAAGAGAGATACTACATCTGGTTCGAAGGAGAATACTTCGAAGAAAGTTGAGACGACGGATGATATTCCAAAGAAGACGCAAACTGAAGCAAATACTTCTAGAAGCTGTGACATAAGATGCTTCAATTGCCAAGGGAGAGGACACTTTTTCAGCGAGTGCCCTAACAAGCGCACCATTATCATTAATAACCATGGTGACTGGGAGACTAAAGAAGAAGAATCTGATGAAGAAGATGAGATGCTGCTTGAAGATGATGACGGAGAAATTCCTGCCAAAGGAGAGAACTTGTTACACCCAAAGAGAGAACTTGTTACACCCAAGGAGAGCACTTAGCATTCAAATGAAGGAGGAAGATAACACCCAAAGAGAGAACTTGTTACACACACACTTCCTAGTCCAAGGGAAAGTTGCAATGTAATCATAGATGGAGGAAGTTGCAGCAATGTAGCAAGTGCTGAATTAGTGGAGAAGTTGAGTCTTCCAACCTTCAAGCATCGAAAACCCTACAAGCTATAATGGCTCAACAAATGTGGAGAGTTGAAGGTAACAAAACAAGTCACAATCCTATTTTCTATTGGCAAATATAGAGATGAAATAATCAGTGACGTTGTTCCTATGAAAGCATGTCATCTCTTGTTAGGCAGACCGTGGCAATTTGATCGTCGTGTAAAACATGACGGGTATTTAAACCGATATTCTTTTGTACTTTGAGGGGAGCCTATAACCCTCCTTCCATTATCCCAAAAACAAATATCGG
The DNA here is from genome assembly GCA_030789695.1 of Scilla litardierei. Taxonomy (NCBI): domain Eukaryota; kingdom Viridiplantae; phylum Streptophyta; class Magnoliopsida; order Asparagales; family Asparagaceae; genus Scilla; species Scilla litardierei. Next base: position 710,088,195 of record CM061142.1, read on the forward strand.
AAGATCAAATAAAGAGAGAAAAGAAAAGAGAAAGTAGGAGAGGAAAAATTATTCAACAAGAAGAGAGTAAAAATGAGAGTGAGAAAAAGATGAGAGAGTTGGGTGAAGAAAAATAGAGTAAACTAAGAGAAAATTCAAAAAGAAAAGGAGAGAAAAGAGAAAAAGGAGAGAAGAGTTTTCTAGTGGAAAAAGAAGTGAGATTAAGCAAGCCTTGTTTTCTCAACAAAACCTCCAAGTACTTGTGTACAAAGAGGTGATGTTGAATACTAACGACTTAACCTTTGCTTTGCCTAGTGTTGTTTTATCTCTTTTGCAGGAATATGAAGATGTCTTTCCTGATGAGATACCACCAGGTTTGCCACCAATTAGAGGCATAAAGCATCAAATTAGTATTATTCCTGGAGCATCTTTGCCTAATCATCCCGCATACTGCACTAATCCTGAAGATACTTAGGAGATTTAAAGGCAAGTTCAAGAGTTGATGAGCAAGGGATACGTGTGAGAGAGCCTCAGTCCTTGTGCAGTTCCAGTTTTTCTTGTACCTAAGAAAGATGGTACGCAAAGAATGTGTGTTGATTGCAGAGCCATCAACAACATCACAGAAAGATATCGTCATCCTATTCCTAGGTTAGATGATATGCTAGATGAATTATCTGGTTCAACTATCTATATTACATTTGAGGGATGTTATCATGGGTTTTTGAATAAGATATATTGGATAAGAGAAATTGGATAAGTGTTTGAATTGTATTTGGGGGTATACAAATGATGGATGTTATCATGGGTTTTTGGATAAGAGATATTGGATAAGAGAAATTGGATAAGGGTTTGAATGGTATTTGGAGGTATAAAAATGAGGGATGTTATCATGTGTTATTGGACAAGAGAAATTGGATAAGGGTTTGAATTGTATTTGTGGGAAGGATTTGAATCTTTAGGGGAAACCATATGGGGGGAAATCTATTATACAAATGACAACTCTTATACAGTCACCAAAAACAGCTATGATGCATCCATGTACAAGTGCACTTGCAATTTGAGCGCCATGATCTTACGAAAAACCCCCACGTGAGAAAAGAAGGCGGGCAAAACCAGTGAGTGTTAAGCGTAGTTTTGAAATTCTCAAAAACCAAGCTCAGCCACTTTTGAAAAGTAACAATCATTTTGAAAATGAACTCTGAAAAGGAACTCCTTCAAGCTAAGCTCGGGGAAACTAAATCATTCATCCCGTGCCCTATCTCACATAGCCATGGCTCATCTTCCCGCATTAGGTATAAACTCACCTTTTTATTACAGCCTGATGCATTTTTTGTTTTTTAGAGCTCTGATCGGATGATTCGGGATGCAAACGATCTGTCGGGTTCAAATCTCGGTCAACAAAGAAGACGATGAAGTAGTTTGGATTAGGGACATGGGAAGGGTGGGGATGACTGCAAGGTTTTTGGCGATTTGTTTCTGAGAAGGAAGAAACCGAAACCAGTTTGATGAGACAGCCAGAAAGACAGCTTGAATCACTAGCTGCAGTAACATCATCGCCTAGGTTTCTTAGCATTATTTCAACGAATTTGATGGTTCCCCTACATCCCCTCATGTTCGTTCTTTCTTTTCAATCCCTGCTTGGTACGGTTTCCACCCTCATTTACAGCTTGCTTGGTTTAGCTTTCTTGATATCATGCATGGTACAGCTATAGTAAGAGTTTTTCCCCCATTTCCACTCTATTTTTATTTATTTACTTCATTTTAGGTTTTTTATTGTAGATTCAGATTATAATTCGTTTATATTGTGATCTTTCTGTTGATACTTACATTTACAACATCAACAATTCCTTTATTTCATTTCTTCATATTACAATGTGTTTCTTTGAATTGTTGATGTTGATACAACTACAGTAAGAGCTTAATTCATTGGAGGCCAACATGTGTTATCAGACGCCTTTACCTCTGAAGCAACCGCAGCTTGAGTCCCGGTGAGCATCTCGACATTCTTCTTCCTCAACTACATTTATTGTATAATTATGCAATGTTATTGGAAAAAATTACTATTGCTTTTTTTACAGAGGAGTTTCAAAAGTGGAGGAGATGGGGTTAGGAGGTAATGCCTCGTCTCAAATAATGCGAGCGGTACTCCCAAGTGCAGGAGATCGAACAAGTAATATCCTGGTGAGTCCATGATTGAATCTACGGGACAACTGACCAGCAAAATTACGAACTGCAGTTTGTAAAGAGCACTAAAACGATAATAACCAACCACCTAAAAATATAAAGATATAGGATCAAGAGTTTAGAATAACAAAAGAAAATCCTACGATATTTACGGTGACTCCGGTATGATTTCATTAGGGTGTGCGCAATCGATGATTGTTAATACCTTTTCTATAACTCAACGTTTCGTCCGATCAGGGCATGAGAACGTCCGAAAATATGGCGATCAAGCGTATAAAAATGTGCCAAAGAATCAATCACGTATAACGTCAATTTCTTAAGGAAAATAAACACGCATCACGAATAAGTCCGTAAAGATCATATTTGATTCAAGCATGCACACGTCTCCGTATAACATACCCAAACAAGATATATATATATATATATAGAAATTGACAAAATGCGCAATTAAACAATTCAAATAGGGCGAAAAGATATCAAAATCAATGATTACAGCACCCTAAAAGAGATGAATGTGCTACGGTTGTGACTTCATTAGGAGTTTATAATCGCTGAAATATCATGTCTTTTAATATCACACAACGCTTCACCTGGTCAAGGCGTGAAGACATCGGAAGATGTGTCGATAAAAGCTATTCAAAATAGCCGTGTACGCATCACTAGCAACGTTGATTTCATTAAACGATAAGTGCAATGATATGTCCTGATTAGAGAACATAAAGTAGCTTGCCTTATCAGGGCCTAGCCATAGGGAACACCAAAGATATCGACAATGAAGAATACCCAACAAATACGGTGTAGAAATCAACGTTACGAGCAATTTTAACATGATAATAAGGCTAAAGACAAGAAGTTTAGAGATTACATACTCCTAATTACATCACAACCATAGCACACGGAGATTATCTATTCATGGTGCAAGAAAAATCAGATTTCAAGATGAATACATCGTTTAAGTATCGAAATACAATGAAAAAGCACCAAATACATGGTATAAGTTCAAGAATTTATCACCAAATCTCCAAGATAGACACCAAAAATCCTTGAAAATAAGAAGAATAGCCTCTGGAATTTATCAGCAACTTTTCTCAGGAGAATAAGTGCAGTAGCCCCTTCAAAAGCTCCAAAATACGCCAGTATACCCCCAAAAAACCCTAGAATACGCTTAAATAATAGCATTGCAGGTTTAAGGGGGTTAACAGGTCCAAAACCGCATCCGTTATCGCCCAAACCCGCTTCATCTCGAGCGGCGCAAATGATGGCCATTGATCCGAGCGGGATTTGTTACGGTGCTGCCACATGTCCAGGCTTAATGGGTTTCCGCCCGCGCTCCCGCTAAGAACTCGTCCTCCTTTTGGGACCGTTGGATCGTAATCCAATGGCTAGGGAAGCTCCACGTCGCCCGCTCTTTGCACAGCTCCAAGCCCAGATCGAAGACGTCTTCAACCATTTGATCGGAAATCAACATTCCCGATAAGGCCACGTCGCTCCTCCGTTTGAATTAGATTTCGCGAGCGGGTTGATTCATGGCCATCGGATGTGGCAGGGATATGCTCGATGGCCGCCGTGTGGCCGCTCTGAATTCTTCATTCGACTCCGAGCACTGATGATCAGATCCATTGGATCGTGATCCAATGATCACTAAAGCGTCGCGTCACCCCGCTCGTTGTGGCCGTAGGATGAAGCATGAACCGCTGCGATCTTGCCACGTGGATGTCACGATTGGTGCGGGACGCGTACGGTACACCGTATTTTCGTATTTTAAACGTATTTCTTCCGTATTTCTCCAATCAAATGGTATTCTGCATTCAAAAATTCATAGTAATTAGCACAGATCTCAGAAAAATACAAATAAATAGTTATTGGAATCGTGAGATCGAGACCAAGCTATGAAAAATATAAAAAGTGTAGAAATACTCAGTTTATTACTGTTTTGTGCTCAAATAAGGTGATTTCTCTAATAAATGATGATGTACAAAATACGAACGTATTAGAGACCAATTGAGCATCATATGAGCACAAAATAGGGCTAAATGGAGGATTAAATATGCAATATTCAACCCGAATCACACCCCCAACTAGCAATTTGCTAGTCCCTAGCAAAAAGAGCGATGAATACGGATGATTAGTAAAATAATAAATTCTATTAATTGCTTATGGCATGGCTCAATAATACGCTTTCCAACATGATTTTGACTATCAATATACACAATCCATGAACCAGATCAATCACATGATATTTTCTCTAATTTAATTTGAATAAAGAACATGCCAGCATCGTTTTGCGCAAGCAAAAGTATAACACGTCGTTATATTCTAGTTTTCTCATTTCCAAGGAATTGGCATCTCAAAACGATCGTTCAAATCATGGGTATTGAAGTTGCTCAGTTTATTCACCATTTCTTTTTTTTCTTCTTTTTCTTTTGACGACCTAGAGTGATCCATGTAGCGAGCTTTCAGTTAATGATTCCTAAGCCAGACGACCTTCGGAAATTAGGCTTAGAAGAGCCCCTCGAACTTAATACTCGAATCATCTAAGTTTTATTCTCTTTTTTTTGGAATGCACTCTCCATTCATCCATCTTTCGACGTGAATCTCCATGCTTCCTGAGGGACGAAGACTCGGCTAATCAATGAACTCAAGGGAACGATGCACTTTTTCTTTTTCACTTTTTTCTTCTTTTTTCCTTTTTCTTCTCATAAGCAACTCAACACCCATTCTTCGAATCATAAACATCAATAACAACGGCCAAATTCCTCTTCAACTAGAAGACTTTTCTAATAAATCGTGTATATTTAAGCTTTTTCATCACATTAGCATGCATGAAATAAATTCAAACTATTTCGAGATATTAATCATGGCAATTGAAAGTTTTCATGAATAGCATATTAACGAGTAATTCCATGGAGGAAAAAAAAATTAATTCACACAATAAACGATTTTTAGAACTCAATCAATACATAATCATCCGCATTTGTGGAATGTGAAGGAGTTATAAATGATGAGATTGGTGGATAATTCTTTTCTTTTGCCTTGTTTTTGAAAAAAAAATCCTAAGGTCTCATACATACCCCCCAACTAAAGATGGACATTGTCCTCAATGTCGAGAAGGGGTACGAGTTTATTCAAAAGCAAGCATCCTAGAAAGCATATAAAATCTACACTAATGGAAAGAACACACCGTGGTCAAATGGCGGATCACGAATCTTTAATGGTGGAGAAAGTTGTTCAATTTGCTCTTGCGCTCCTCGGCAAGTATTCTTCCTCCAAAAGCCAAATTGGACCCCAGCAACACAACTCCAAGCATCTCTATAACCTGTTTACCAATGTCCTGCAAGAGATAAGTTATGTTAGTCCTAATTAGTTTAAAATTCTTTGCCACAAACATATTCCAAATATAGTCATCAAAGTAGGTGAAATAAATTAAAGCATGTTGATGACTACTCCCTGAAAGATATGCACTACTCTCGGTATGATGCTCAATCATTGGGGAGAGTGATAAATGATTTTGGGAAAAAACTGGGGGAAAGAGTGGAGCGGGCTCCATAGCGGTAATCTCTAAAAACTTGTCTCTCGCTATTTCCTCCTCCCGTTCATCCAAAATTGCTAGCTCGTCCTCTCTTTTGCACACGCTTACAGCCATGGTGATATTTTTATTCACTATTTCATCGTGACATGGCTTGCTCGATATACCTGCAAGAGAAGATGAACTCATATTAGATTCTTGAAATTGAATTTCGAAGGAATTACTTTCTTCTAAGCAAGTGGCAATCAGAGTAAGATTTTCAATGGATTTCTGAATTTGCCGACTCCGAGCAAGGAAGTTCTCGTGGAATTGATGGGATGTAGCCTCCTGTGTCTGAATGAGCAAATAAACTTCCTCTTTCAAAGATTGCAAAGGTACATCTATGCTTTGCTCCCCTTGATCAAGGCATGAAGGCTTCGTTGAATCACACTCTGAAGTCTCTTTAATGATCTGATCAGTCTCTTGTAAGGACTCCATGTATTTCCACGCCTCTGTCGACGTCATGACTCCCAAGAATTCCTGCAGCTGTGGTCGTAGTCCACCTAGGAAGGACTCTATAAGCTCTTTCTTTGTATACCCATGTTGCGGATAGCTCGATACTAAGTTTATGAACCTCCTCCATGCCTAAAAGAAAGTTTCACAATCAGTCTGATTAAAACTAACGATCTTGAGCTTCTCCATCCTATGTTTGTGTGCAGCATTATACTCTGCATCATGCCAAGTATTTGTGCTATAGAAATTCATGTATTCCATAAACTCCATTTTTTGAATATTTTTAATAAAGAGAAAACAAAATAAAAACCTAATAAAAATCCTAAACTATAAGATGGAAGGATCTCACCGAATGTTCCTCCAAACGAACTGAAATTGTAGCTTGCAAGTACCGTTATCCCCCCCAACGACGCCAAAAAACTTGCCTCGTCTCAAATGATGCGAGCATTACTCCCAAGTGCAGGAGATCGAACAAGTAATATCCTGGTGAGTCCTGGTATCGAATCTACGGGACAACTGACCTGCAAAATCACGAACTTCAGTTTGTAAAGAGCATTAAAACGATAATAACCAACCACCTAAAAATATAAAGATATAGGATCAAGAGTTTAGAATAACAAAAGAAAATCCTACGATATTTACGGTGACTCGGTATGATTTCGTTAGGGTGTGCGCAATAATTGATTGTTAATACCTTTTCTATAACTCAACGTTTCGTCCAGTCAGGGCACGAGAACGTCGGAAAATACAAAGATCAAGTGTATAAAAATGTGCCAAAGAATCAATCACGTATAACATCAATTTCTTAAGTAAAATAAACACGCATCACGAATAAATCTGCAATGATCAGATTCGATTCAAGCATGCACATGTCACCGTATAACATACCCAAACAAGATATATATAGAAATTGACAAAATACGGAATTATACAATTCAAATAGGGCGAAAAGATATCAAAATCAATGATTACAGCACCCTGAATGAGATGAATGTGCTACGGTTGTGACTTCATTAGGATTTTATAATCGCTGAAATATCATGTCTTTTAATATCACACAACGCTTCATCCGGTCAAGGCGTGAAGACATCGGAAGATGTGTCGATAAAAACTAGTCAAAATAGCCGTGTAAGCATCACTAGCAACGTTGATTTCATTAAACGATAAGTGCAATGATATGTCCTGATTAGAGAACATAAAGTAGTATCAGGGCCTAGCCATAGCGAACACCAAAGATATCGACAATGAAGAATACCCAACAAATACGGTGTAGAAATTAACGTTACGAGCAATTTTAACATGATAATAAGGCTAAAGACATGAATTTTAGCGATTACATACTCCTAATTACATCACAACCATAGCATAGGGAGATTAGCTATTCATGGTGCAAGAAAAATCAGATTTCATAGATGAATACATCGTTTAAGTATCGAAATACAATGAAAAAGCACCAAATACGGGGTATAAGTTCAAGAATTTATCACCAAATCTCCAAGATAGACACCAAAACTCCTTGGAAATAAGAAGAATAGCCTCTGGAATTTATCAGCAACTTTTCTCAGGAGAATAAACGCAGTAGCCTCTTCAAAAGCTCCAAAATACGCCAGTATACCCCCAAAACCCCGAGAATACCTTAAATAATAGCATTCCAGGTTTAAGGCCGTTAACGGGTCCAAAACCGCATCCATTATCGCCCAAACCCGCTTCATTTTGAGTGACGCAAATGATGGCCGTTGATCCGAGCAGGATCTGTTACGGTGCTGCTACGTGTCTAGGCTTAACGGCTTTCCGCCCGCGCGCCCGCTAAGAACTCGTCCTCGTTTTGGGACCGTTGGATTGTAATCCAATGGCTAGGGAAGCTCCACGTCTCCCGCTCTTTGCATAGCTCCGAGCCCAGATCGGAGACGTCTTCGACCTTTCGATCGGAAATCAACGTTCCCGATAAGGCTACATCGCTCCTCCGTTCGAATTAGATTTCACGAGCAGGTTGATTCATGGCCGTCGGATGTGACAGGGATACGCTCGATGGCCGCCACGTGGCCTCTCTAAATGCTTCATTCGACTCCGAGCGCTGATGATCAGATCCGTTGGATCGTGATCCAACGATCACTAAAGCGCCGCGTCGCCCCGCTCGTTGTGGCTGTAGGAGGAAGCGCGAACCGCTGCGATCTTGCCACGTGGATGTCACGATTGGTGCAGGGTGCATACGGTATGCAGTATTTTCGTATTTTAAACGCATTTCTTCAGTATTTCTCCAATTAAATGGTATTCTTCATTCAAAAATTCACAGTAATTAGCACAGATCTCAGAAAAATACAAATAAATAGTCGTTGGAATCGTGAGATCGAGACCAAGCTATGAAAAATATAAAAAGTGTAGAAATACTCAGTTTATTGCTGTTTTGTGCTCAAATAAGGTGATTTCTCTAATAAATGATGATGTACAAAATACGAACGTATTAGAGACCAATTGAGCATCATATGAGCACAAAATAGGGCTAGATGGGGGGTTAAATTTGCAATATTCAATCCGAATCAGGTAATATGCCATTTATCATGAGGATCTCGGACGATGAAGACGAAGCCGAAGAGGACAAAGATTATGAACTTAATGCTAAAAGTGAATCCGAATGGAGTGAAGATGGGAGTTTGATTGCATGGACTCTATTTTCATGCAATGATTTTGATTTGAGGCCAATTCCTGATTTTCTTTTTTCATTCTCTCTTTTCCTCTTACCATCTGTAATCCTTAAAAACCTGTGAGTTTAAAAAAGAATATGATTTAAGTTCGATGACATGTGTACATGGGAATTAAATCTTGATGTTTTCACAACTCATTGTTATGATATTAATATTTTAGGTTCAATGTTTGATGATGTATATTCCTTAAAAGTTCATTCTTAGCGGGACCTGTAATTGCTTTTGTCACTATTTGTATGGCCACACCATCAATCTTCCTGAACACATTACGAAACATTCAGTGCCTTTTGAGCCTTTATATGGTGTGTAAGCCATCTCACTGCTTGTAATTACTAATGGGAGTTCAAGTGGAAGCAAGGAAGTCAAGTCAGTCAAAAGAATGATCATTGCTGTATGGTTTTCTGATATTCATAGGGCAACTAAACATATTCTCGAGATCTGGCAAAAGTTCTTGATGAAACTGTCCATTTATAAGCATGGCATCCAAGCTTTTTAGTTATTTTCTTTTATTTCTTTGGGGTTTTTTATGTAATCTATTAAAGGACTTCCATCGCATGGTTTATTTTACAGATAATTTGCTAAATGATTGCAACCGATCAAATAAAAATGCAAAAGAAAGTTCACAAATATTAAATTAGTGATTAGACCTGTGGAACCCATATCGCCTCATACTTGGAAGCAATGAGCATGTGTAGAGCTCACCACAACAAGCTACAGCTCTATTCTCAGAATTTTCTTCGTTGACAAGTAGTGATCAGTAATGTGGAATGTAAGGTATACTTTTTTGGTCATATTCATATTGCTTCATATTTCTTAATCAATATTTCCAGGGATGTTTTTCTATTGATTCATGTAAGGTAGTAAGGATATACAATTTCCGGTATTTGGTTATGTGTGTAACTTTTCGAATATCTTGCAAAACTTATTTACCATGCATATAATCCATGATCCTTTGCTTCAGCGTCTTTTCAAATAATATTTACATATTTTAATTTTGTAAGAATGGTGCCATAATTTTGATACACGATAACATTTCAAACATGTCATCTTTTAATATATGTAATGCTTTTAGGTAGTGAAGCTAACATGCATGGACTGACATTGGATGGTGTTGAGGTTATGGGTGAACGATTATCAGAAGAGGTAAGTGCACTTTTTAGATACTGAGTACCACATGTTCCTAACTATAATAGATAGCAGATTCTATTTCTTTTTACTTGGTGGCAGCGAAGAGTTACATTATTACCGAAGCTATAACTACACTGTCTTTGAATAATAATATATTTGACAGGTGGTTGAAGTGATCAAAAGAAGACATGGGCTACGAAAAATTTCTTTCATTGCACACTCTGTGGGTGGACTGGTCGCAAGATATGCAAATTAGGCGGCTTTACAGACCTCCTATCAGAGAACTTCCTGAGAGACCATCAAATGGTACTTGTGCTAGTGGTGACAATTCCATAGGGACCATTTGTGGTCTGGAAGCAATGAATTTTATTACCGTTGCTACACCTCATCTAGTTTTTAGGGGCAATGGACAGGTAATTTATTTTTCTTTTCCAGTTATTATAAATGCAAATTGTTTATATGACACAGATGATTATCAGTGCCTGTTTTCTTGCTTCTGCTTTTAACTTTTTTTAACTAAAAAAGAGATTAAGCACATGCATATGTTTATTTTTGATATTTTTGTTTGTTTTTCTAAAAAAGTTAGCTAACACCTAGGATAATGGTCGAGAGAAAGAAGAAATAATTAAAGTGGATTAATTTATTTGAAAAAAATTATGTTAAGTTCCCCATGAGGTGATACATTGGTTCAAAAACAAGAAACTCATGTCTAATTATTATATTGATGTAAGTAAAATATATTAGATGAAGAAGTGAGTAGTATGATAACACTTGTAGGTGAGATAAATTCATTCCTGATCGCTGCATGCATATAGCAATGGATGTTGTCGACTCTTACCTCCATCATTAGGGATGAAAATGGAAATATTAAGGATGAAAAGCCTGATGATGCATTTAATTTTTGGTGGTATTTTATTAGTTGATGAGATCATGAGCATATGGAAGGTATAATATCTGGCAAAATTAGATGATTTCTAGTAGGAAAAATAGCATTGCTGAACTCATTTCAGTAATTTTGACACAATTTATCAAATTTTTTATAAAAAGAAATGTAAAGGGTGTCATTTGATTATAGACTACAGTTTTTATGTCTGACTCGGCATACATCTACTTCATGGCGTGGTGAAATTATTTCTGTTCATGCAGCAAATTTCTTATCAGATATATAAATACATTCATTTAGTTTTACAAATAAGTTGGTGCTTGCCTTTAGCTATCAAGTGACACCCTTGATGTTTGATGTTTGATGAAGTTGCAATTTTCAACTCCTAATAGTAGTTTGATGTTTGATGAAGTTGCAACTGAAAATGCTCATTTGCTAATATATTTGCAAATATAGTATCAAATATAAAGCAAATGAGCATTTCAAATTGCACCTGAAATATATTTGGAACTGAAAATGTAGTTTGACAATTAGGAGTTGAAAATATATTTGCAACTGAAAATGTAGTTTGATGAATGCTCATTTTCAATTGCTGTGAAATTGTGTATTTGCAACTGAAAGTGTATTTGCAACTGAAAATTGTAACTGAAAATGTATTTGCAACTGAAAATGTATTTGCAACTGAAAATTGTAACTGAAAATGTATTTGCAACTAAAAATGTATTTGCAACATTGGAGTTGAAAATTGCAACCGAAAATGAGTTCAGTGTTCAGCTCCAATGTTGTTATATCAACACTGAATTTTGTTGCTTGATGTGTTATTAAAAAAATGTTGGAAATGTGAAATTGTGAACAGGATGAGGGTTGTTATATCAGAGCATTTGCTCATTTGAGAACTTTGCTCATTTGCTACTGTGCAATTTTCAACTCCTAATAGTAGTTTGATGTTTGATGAAGTTGCAAATGAAAATGCTCATTTCCTAATATATTTCCAAATATATTAGCAAATATATTAGCAAATGAGCATTTCAAATTGCACCTGAAATAAATTTGCACATTGAAATATATTTGCCACTGAAATTTAAAAGTTAGGAGTTGAAAATATATTTGCAACTGAAAATGTAGTTTGAAAATTAGGAGTTGAAAATATATTTGCAACTGAAAATGTAGTTTGATGAATGCTCATTTCCAGTTGCTGTGAAAATTGTGAAATTGTAACTGAAAATGTATTAACAACTGAAAATGTATTTGCAACCGAAAATTACAACTGAAAATGTAGTTGCAACTGAAAATGTATTTGCAACTGAAAATGAGTTCAGTGTTCAACTCCAATGTTGCTATACCAACACTAAATTTTGTTGCTTGATGTTTTGTTGAAAAAATGTTGGAAATGTGAAATTGTGAACATGATGAGGGTTGTTATATCAAAGCATTTGCTCAATTAAGAACTTTGCTCATTTGCTACTATGCAATTTTCAACTCCTACGAGTAGTTTGATGTTAGATGAAGTTGTAACTGAAAATCCTCATTTGCAAATATATTTGCAAATATATTAGCAAAATATATTAGCAAATGATCATTTCAAATTGCACATGAAATATATTTGCAACTGAAAATGTTGTTTGAAAATTAGGAGGTGAAAATATATTTGCAACCGAAAATGTAGTTTGATGAATGCTAATTTTCAGTTGCTGTGAAATTGTGAAATTGTAATTGAAAATCTATTTGTCACACCACCCTTCCCATTATACTTGGGAGCGAGGACGCGAGCAGGTCCGCATGGGCCGAGGTGGTGAAGCTGATCACTCCATTTTTACACCTTATTCTGCATGTTTGCATGTCGTTTTGATCGCTCATATCGCGTTTTTCACGATTATTCGACGATATTATGTTGCTTTTCACTATTTCTTGTTTTTGTCATATTTCAGGAAATATGGAGCGATCTGGAGCGAATTTGAGATCAAAGGATTTGCACGTGCTTAGGAGTGTCGCCCACGGCTCATTCGAGGACTTATCAGCGATAAAGGATGAGCGGAAGAAGAAGGGAATCAATAGGAGCGACGAGGAGGCGAGAAGAAGAAGAAATGAGCTCAACACCACACCCATCGGCCGAGTTAACCACTTACTCGGCCGAGCAAGAAGCCCTACTCGGCCGAATGGAACGGATACGCACACGATGTTTTTAGCGTATACGTGGCCTAGTAAAGGAAGCCCACTCGGCCGAGTGAGAAAGTTCACTCGCCTGAGTGGTACATGGAATTCGTCCAGAGAAAGGCCCAGGTTACTGGAATATTCAGAGATCCTGAGGAGGCCCACTCAGCCGAGCATGAATGCTCACTCGTCCGAGTGAAGAAGTCCACTCAGCCGAACCACCCCCGAAGACAGACCTTGAAAACCCCCAAAGTTACTGTTTTTCTGCAGGGTTTGTCACTCGGCCGAGTGACAAGGGTCACTCGGCCGAGTGACCCTCTCTGCCTACTGTTAGGGTTGCGAATTCTGGGCTGCGCAAGGGGCAGTTTGGTCACGATTTTCTGGACGATTTTAGAGGGTATTTAAACCCTGTTTTTGCCCTAGTTTAGGGGAGACTTGAACTATATTTTTTAGACTTTCTTTTAGGATTTTGACGGCTACTCTTTTGTGAATTCTCAAGCTGGAGATCGTTTGCATCGACATTTGTTTGTCTATTCTTGTTAAAAACTCAATTTTTATGCATTATTTCTCTTTTGCAATGAATTGTGCCGCGATTTTTGTTATTATTTCTGAGATTTGCATGATGCTTAGTGAGTAGTGTCGTCATTCTAGGGCATGGGGATGAACCCTATGGAACCTATCTCTGAATTGTGATGAATTTGAAGATTTGTTGCTAGAATTGATTATGGTTAGGTTGTGATTGATTGATTACGGGTAGCTAGGAATTCATATCGATTGGGATTTTCAAGAGATTGGATCCCAATTGATAGGAAGGCCTAGATATTCGATTTAGATTGACAATTGGATTTCTCTAGACTTGGTTTGCAAGAGATTGGACCAAAGCTAGGATTTTTAATTGTGAATCTATACTAATATTCGTTTGCAAGAGATTGGACGAATAAGACCTATCATAACCTAGATCGTAGCTTGAGTTTGCACGAGAGTGGGCTCGAGATACGATTGAACAATGATGTCTTTCTTCACACTAGCGGCTTAGGCTAGGGTTTGCACGAGAGTGTGCCCTAACCTAGGTTTGCTATAGACCGGCAATAGCGTGAGAGCGTGAGCTTGGTTCTACATTAAGTTGCGAATAGTTCACTTATATTCAAGCTTAGCAACAATGAAATTTATGAATCACAAGGATGAGAGACGGTCCGTAGTGGGGATTTCCTATCCCTAGACGCTTTTCATTATATTGATATTTTCTTGATACTTGAACGATTGTGACTTTTACACCAAACTATTCTTGTTCTCTTGATAGCTAGGTGATTGGAGCGCTTTAAATGTAATGCCCTACCAGCTACTGCACAAGTACTAGAGGGGGGGTGAATAGTACTTTAAAATAATAAGGCGTATAATTCCAAATTAAATTGCACACAACTACCAAATCAATTTGCGGAAGCTTAAATTGAATGACAACAATGAAATTAACAATGCTAACAAACGATGTTAATGGGTTCGGATCCACCCAAGTCTCCCCGACTTGTTCCCGGTGATCCTACGTCCCAACCACCCGGATCCCCTCCGGATACTTAGGTTAGAAACCCTAACCCAAGATTTCCACTATGAATATCTTGTGAAAAACCTTCACAAGATCAAATCATACATGCAATGGCAAAGTGAATCCCACAACCCGGGATCACAAACTTCTCTCACAACCGAGAGAGCCAATAAGCAATATAAAGAGTTTATATGAAATAAATACTCTTACCACAAAATCCTATACCTTGAGTTTTTCTTACCCAATAGGTGGAATGAAGGATTTGAGGAAGATGAAGTTACCAAACCCTAGCACCAAGGAAATGAGCAACAATGGGTGCCTAGGGTAGATTTGGAAACTTGAATCAAGCAATAGCTTGAAGAGCTCACCAAGAACAAGCTTCTCTCTAGATCTAGAAATGAGAGAGAATGGGTTTCTTGTGAGGAAGAGAGCTTTAGATTTGAGGGAGAATAGCTATCTCTTTAGAACTCAATGAATCTCTAAATGGCAGCTCTGTTGAAGATAGAAATGACCTAGGTTCGTATTTATAGGGTCCCATAAAAACAAGTTAGGTCAATCTCCAACGGAAAGAAATCTGTGAGAATTAGTCGGTCAAAGAACACTCACTGACCGACAAGTTCATCAACTAGTCGGTCAGTCACAAAGCATGGACCGACTAAGAGCAGATCTGAGAAGAGATAGAATTTCAGACCTAGAAAACTAGTCGGTCCAAGAACATTGTCTGACCGACTAGTTTCACAACTAGTCGGTCATCCAATGAACGTAGACCGACTAAGAGGCAAAACAACATAGTCTGAAGGCAAGTTGACTTAGTCGGTCCAAGAACAAAAGTTGACCGACTAGATTGTCAACTAGTCGGTCATCAAACGTTCTTAGACCGACTAACGGTAAACAGTAGCTTAGGAGAATTTTAGAGTGAACAGTAAGTCACAACTAGTCGGTCAAAGAAGCATCACTGACCGACTAGTTCACAAACTAGTCGGTCGGTGAGTCAACGTAGACCGACTAACTGTAAACAGTAAAGTCCAAGAATTTAAGGAATCAAACTAGTCGGTCCAAGAACAGTTGCCGACCGACTAGATCACCATCTTGTCGGTCAGTACTTGTTCTTGTACCAACTAACATGCACAACAAAGTCCGAATCGAAGCGTGACGCTTCGAGGAAGTTAGAATGAACTTGTGCAAGGATCCTAGAGCTACGAAATGAGCGTAATGAAGATATAGACGTAAGATATACTCAAGGCTTAACATTCTATATATCGAAGCTAAAAGACTATAAATAAAACCTTAATAAACGGTCTTCGATAGCTTCGATTGAATCTTCATTACTTCCAAAGCGTCGCAAGAGCTTCAACGAAGCTTTAGACATGAAACTGAGCTTTGGAAAGTGTTGAGATGTCGCTTTGAATGTTCACGTGAAATTGGCGACGATCTCCAATACTGCGCTCACAAATTGTTAGTTCATGAATTATTTATGTTTGCTCATCATCCAAAACCAAATCCGGGGAGTCCAATATTCAATATTCTCCCCCTTTTTGGTGATGACAAACCAACATAAATAATAATCAAAGATAATAATTCAAATGTAAAATACTTACTCCACCTGCATTGATGACACGTTAATTCCAAAATGAATATAAATGAATTGCATCAAGCAGACGAGTAAGAGAAATAAAATGAATTGATTTTTGAAATATCGGATTTTGAAAATCCTTATATGTATCTTAACTCCCCCTGAATCTAACATATCAAACTAGATTCTTGGAAATTGAGTTAAATTTTCATTTGCGCTATTTTATTATCATTATCTCTCCCCCTTTGGCATTATCCCAAAAATGGGGGGCATACAACGACAACAATTAGGAAATGTAAAATCCAACATCGGGAGTCGTAGACAAAGGCAATGGACCAACTTGACACCAAGGGAAAAATTGTGGAAATCAAAACAAGGTGTGCCAAATTTTCCATTATATATTAAAAATCAAAATCATCAAAAAAACAATATTTGGTGTTTTTTTTCATTTATTGAATAATGAAACATATTCTCCAATATTCAATATTCTTGGTTAATTTTGTGCATGGAAAACAATTCTATAACATTACAGAATTTAAATCCATTTAACCAAGTTTTTTTTAATGCGTCGAGCGACGAAATCACATTTCAAATATATTCAACGAATAGTAAAATTTGCACGACGAATAAAAGACAAAGTGAACGATGATGAACATATATATATATAGAGACAAAATGAGTATATCCAAAAAGATATCACATCGAATATATGAGATACATCATATCAAGCGCTACATATCATCAAAAAGAAATACATCAACATCATCGATACAATATACCCATCAAAAGGAAATACATCATCATCATCATCATTCTCATCAAAATAAATACAACAGCAGCGACGTCATCCAAAATACATCAAAACATAATAACCCTCATACCCTATCCTAACCCATAATACTCTCGCTAAGATATATCATCCAAAGCGTATATGGAGAGTCCTCGGAACAACGATCACGAGGAGGAGGCAGGATCTGCAGCGTCCGTGGATCCAGTCGACGGAGTGGACTCAGGATCTGCAGGGAGTAGAGGCGTCTCAACAGATGGAATCGTCGGGGCAGGAGTCGAGATCTCAGGAACAGGCTCTACAGCAGCAAGGGTCTCGACAGCAGAAGTGTCAACAGGAATATCAGCAGGCTCAGCAACAGGGTCAGCAGGAGGCTCTGAAGACTGAAGTGCTGAAGCAGAAGGCTCTGGAGCACCGGTAGAGGTGCCAACTCCAGGAGCAGAAGGGTTGGCATAGAACAATTTCACGAGGCGAGGGTACGGTTTGGGATTGGCCTTGGGGTCGTATCGGAGATAATCTAGAAGGCCACTATAAGAGAGAAGATCAGCAAGGCCGAGAAAATCAGAGAACTGAACGTAATGCTCCAACAACAGTGGACAGTGTTCTATACGGTTGTACGCGGCGAGACACTGAGGGTCATCGCGGCACAACGATATGTCTACACCGCCAACTGGCATAGGAGCTTTACCCTTGGCCTTACGGGTCTTCGGAGGTGGGGTAGGTTCCCTAGTAGGCTCATCCTCTGGGATAAAATCAGTATCAGAATCGGGAGGAGTAGCCGGAGTGTGAAGAATAGGCTTTTTGGTCTTGGATTTACGGGGTTTGACTATGGCAGTCCTAGGCTTCTTAAGAGGGGGCGAAGATGGAGAGCCTTGGGTAGACTTGGCACGACGCTTAGGCTTCGGGGGATTCCTAGGGTCGGAAGGCCCTACGGTCATAGGAGAAGCCCCGGAAGAGGCGATCGGAATACGAGTCTTAGCCATAGCACTACGAGCACAAGCAATCGAAGACTAGGTCATTAACAACCTAGAGATCACAAGCTAACAACCCTAGAGATCAAGAAAATTCGAAAATCACAAGCCCTAGGTTAGAAATTGAAACCCTAGGATCTAGAGCTTGAAAACAAGGAGAGACAACCCTAGAATAGGAAATCGACCTAGGAGAGGGAGGGAGATACCTAGGGGGAGGAGTCGACGGCGGCGGACGGCGGCGATCGACGGAGAAACGGCCGGAAGACGAAGGGTTTCGAGAGGGGGTTTGGGGTTTTCGGGTTTGAGCTGAGAGGAAACCGACTAAAAAAGAAATTAGTCGAATGAAAAATGAGTATAAGTCGGTTGGAAGACGAAAAGACTCAACTGCCCTAACCCACTTAGTCGGTCACAGTTCAAGCACTGACCGACTAGATTACGATCTAGTCGGTCGGTCAATGAGCTTGAACCGACTAAGTCGAAACAGTAGCTCAGAGTGATTTTTAGGGCTAGATTTAGTCGGTCGCAGTATACATACTGACCGACTAGTTTTCAATCTAGTCGGTCGGAAAGTGTACTATGACCGACTAACGAAAGAAAATGATAGGAGATGGATATTTGCATGATCTAGTCGGTCTGAGTTCATTTGCTGACCGACTAGATGAGCATCTAGTCGGTTGACAAGTGAACTGAAACCGACTAGAAGAGTCCAAAAATAGAAATTTGATTTCTCTTCACAAACCACTTGGATGATACATCCTAACTCACTCATTAGTCATCTAAATTACCCCATAAAACGTCGAAATCTTAAATACGACATTGAAATACGAATTCGATCATAAATTCAAATAAATCACATAAAATTCCCAAAAATTCAATTAATCTAGCATGAATAAAGTATCGCGAAATATATTAGCATGCAAGATGATTGAATTTTAAATATGAATCCTATATCTCGGATTCACCCATAATCCCCAATTCTCGACGCAACCGCACAAAGGAGTCCTCCTTTAGGGGTTTCGTGAAAATATCGGCGATTTGCTTTTGGGTTTCAACGTACACTAAAATGATGTCCTTTTTAGCAACATGATCATCTAAGAAATGGTGTCGGACATCTATGTGTTTCGATCGGGAATGGTGCACCGGATTCTTTGAAAGACAAATAGCACTTTGGTTATCCACCATGATAGGGCTAGTATCACAATGAATACCAAAATCCTTCAATGTGTGTCTCATCCAAAGAACCTGGGCACAAGCGGCACCGGCGGCAATGTATTCCGCCTCGGTGGTTGAAAGTGATACCGAATTTTGCTTCTTGGAAAACCAAGAGACAAGAGAATTTCCTAGAAAATGGCAAGTGCCACTAGTACTTTTCCTGTCGGATTTGCATCCCGCATAATCAGCGTCACTATATGAGACTAACTCATATGTGCTAGATCTCGGATAAAGTAATCCAAAATCTAATGTGTAACTTAGATAGCGAAAAAATATGCTTTACCGCTACTAAGTGAGACTCCTTAGGTTGAGACTGATAACGAGCACATATACATACGGCAAACATAATATCGGGCCTACTTGCGGTAAGATAAAGCAAACTACCTATCATACCTCGATATAGACGAATGTCTACATCTTTACCGCCCGTATCCTTGTCAAGATGCGTAGTCGTGCTCATTGGAGTCTTTTTCCCGGAGGCATTCTCCATTCCAAATCGCTTTAGCAACTCCACCGTGTACTTTGTTTGGTGGATGAAGATTGCATCGTTCATTTGGCGAATTTGGAGACCTAAGAAATATTTGAGTTCGCCCATGTGGCTCATCTCAAATTGTTCCTTCATCACATTAGAAAACTCTTCGCAAAGAGCGAAGTTAGTAGCACCGAAAATGATATCATCAACATAAATTTGAACTAATAAAATATCATTATTCGCATGCTTAATAAAAAGTGTTGAATCGGCTTCGCCCATTTTAAAATTCAAATCCAAAAGAAAATTCTTTAGGCGATCATACCAAGCTCGAGGAGCTTGTCTCAAACCATAAAGAGCTTTCTTTAGTTTAAAAACGTGATTTGGAAATTTTTCATTTATGAAGCCCGGAGGTTGAGAAACGTAAACTTCCTCAACGACATCTCCGTTTAAAAATGCACTTTTAACATCCATTTGAAATAATTTAAAATTCTTATGGCATGCAAAAGACAAAAGTAATCTAATTGATTCTAATCTAGCTACCGGAGCGAAAGATTCTTCGAAATCGATACCTTCCTCTTGACGATAGCCTTGAGCTACTAACCGAGCTTTGTTCCGGACGACGACTTGGTTTTCGTCGGTTTTGTTCTTGAAGATCCACTTTGTCCCTATGACGGTGTGGTTCTTCGATGGCAATGGAACAAGCTCCCAAACTTCATTCCTCTCGAATTGAATGAGCTCCTCCTCCATGGCTAAGATCCAAGCGCTATCTTCGCATGCTTCATTAATATTCTTTGGCACTATCGATGAGGCAAAGGCACAATTTGCGAAGCGGTGAACTTGGGATCTCGTCTTGACACTATCATAGATATTGCCAATGACTTGCTCATGGGGATGGTCACGAACCGAATGAAGCCGTTTGGGAATACCTTGATCACTTGGAACATTCTCAACAACTTCATTAGTTGGGTTAGTCTCAATAGAATCAATAGAATCATTAGACTTAGAATTTTCAAACGAATCACATAAAACATCCATAGAATCATTATCATTTGAAATTCTAGTTGGAACAAATCCTTCATTAAAAGAGACATGAAGCGATTCCTCGATCGTTGAGGTTCGTTTGTTGAATATCCGGTAAGCTTTGCTACGCGTAGAATATCCAACAAAAATCCCCTCATCGGATCTCGGATCGAATTTGTCCAAACTACCATATGTGTTCTTAATAAAACATTTCGAACCAAAAACACGAAAATGTTTAACTTGAGGCAACCTACCAAACAACAATTCATAACAAGTTTGTTTAGTGCCGGGCCTCAAAAGTATTCTATTAAACACATAGCAAGCGGTGTGTACCGCTTCCGCCCAAAATTGATGGCCAAGTTGGCTATCATCAAGCATAGTGCGAGCACACTCCACTAGCGTCCTATTCTTTCTCTCAACTACACCATTTTGAGGAGGTGCACGAGGGAAAGAGAAGGTGTGAGTAATACCAACTTCATCACAAAATGTCTCAAAAGACTCATTCTCAAATTCACCTCCATGATCACTACGAATAGTGACAATGGTGGTTCCTAAGAGATTTTGTACTTTCTTAACAAAAATTGTGAAGTTTTCAAAAGCTTCATTTTTATTACACAATGAAAATACCCAAGTAAATCTTGAATAGTCATCTACGATGACAAGTCCATACCTTGCATTTCCTAAGGAAGCTACTCTAGTTGGCCCAAATAAATCTAGATGTAATAGCTCTAGTGGTCGTTTAGTAGAGATGCTTTTCTTAGGTTTAAATGAAGATTTAGGAAGCTTGCCGCGTTGACAACAATCACAAAAACTTTTCTTTTCAAAAGCAAGCTTCGGAAAACCTTTAATAGAATTCAATTTTGAAAGCTTATATAGTGTTCCAAAGTTCACATGTCCAAAGCGTCGATGCCATAAGTGTTGTTCACTTGTGTTGGCAACGAGACATTGTTCATATGACTTAGGAAGATCCAAAATATAAATGTCTTTACGACGAGTTCCGGAAAATAATAATTTTTCATTATCCTTTCTTAAAATATGACACAATCCTTTCGCAAAGCTAACTTTGTAACCTTTGTCACAAAGTTGACTTATTGAAATAAGATTATGATTTAAACCACTAACAAGATAAACATCACTAATTAATGGTTTAGAAGGGTTACCGACTTTACCAACACCTATGATGGTTCCGCTCTCGTTGCCTCCAAATACGACGCGGTTTCCATTCGCAATGGGAACCACTCCGGAGAGCAAACGAGCGTCACCCGTCATGTGTTTGGAGCACCCGCTATCGAGTATCCAATTCCCTTTGGAGCTAAATTTAAATTTGATGCTCCTTTTCTTTTTCTTTTCCTTGAGTACCTAAAGATAGACACTTTCATATCATGGTACCCAAGGTCATTGGGTCCAAGGGATTAGACCTTTGGAAGCCAAGTCCAAGTGGACTTAGACTTCCCCACATAATTCTTACTATGCACAACATCCGAAAAATAAGCATTCATATACATTTGTTTTTCGTCCATGCTTGTGTCCTTTGGGCTCCAAATAGTGAAAATTTTGGGAGCCATCATCCTATTGGGTGCATGCATGCTACGTTGATTTCTACGTGATGCATGTTGTGGATAGGCATACGGGACATGATGGAATGGTGCACGAAAAGAATTATTCATATGATGAGGTGGGTGTACATATGCATGTGTGGAAACACGTGCGTGAGGGTGTCTCACTTGGTGTGCACGTGCCCGAGAATGTGTTGCATAAAAATCATCATACGTGTGAGACGGTGGAGTAGGACGTGTGTTCCTACGTGGCATGTTATTAGTGTACATGTAGGCATGCCCCTTCTTTGGAGGTCCACCCAAAGTGGGTTTCTTTCCGAAAGAGGGTGTGGACGAGGTGGAAGCACCATTGGTAGATGAACTACCAATAGAGTGTTTGCTCCCACTCGTTGAGGCTTCGGAAGTTGGCCTAACAAAAGTAGTGACCGACTTGGATGAATTTCCCATCATATACCCCAAGCCAATGTGGTGTTTGGCCGGAAGTAAATCTTTTAGGATATTATCCAAATGGCCCTTACCCTTGTTGAATTCGTTGATTCGGCCCAATGTGTTCTCATATTTCTCTTTGAGAGAACGCAAAGAAGTATCCAAAGTGGATATTTGCGAAGTGAGCACATTAACACGAGATTTAAGATTCTCGTTCTCAATACTCAAAGTCGAGTTTTGAGAAGTTAAATCCGCTATCTCATGTTCTTCCGCATCCTCAATGCTAACATGTTCGAGTTTAGATTTGAGATTCGCAATCTCATTTCTTAACTCTTCAACAACGGTGTCGTTGTTGGTGATGATATTCTTAGGCGATGTTTGAATGCTAGCTAGGTCATCTTTTACCTTAGTATATCTATTTACTAACTTAGTGTATTTTGACCAAAGTTGAGAGTTAGCATTTCTAAGATCATCCATCGTTACCTCATCGCTTTCGTCATTACTATCATCGGAAGAGGAGGATCCTTGATCGTTCTCCTCTCTTGCCATGAAGCACATATGTGCTTGCTCCACTTTCTCATCATCCGACTCTCCGCTTGAGGAATCCTCGGAGTCGGTGAATGTTGCTCCGACAAGTCCTTTCTTGTACCCCTTTTTGTATTTCTTGGACTTATCGAATTTTGGCGCCTTCCACTTCTCCTTTTGTTTGTTGAGAGGACACTCCGCTTTCATGTGTCCTGGCTTATTGCACTTGAAACACAAAGGAGAGGAAGAGGCGTTAGAAGAACCAAATTTACCTTTGGTCTTGAAGTTACCTTTCCGGAAGAAACGATTGAACTTCTTGGCCATGAGTGCCATGGACTCCAAATCCAACTCGTTTTCCGAGTCTTCCTCATCGGAAGATGTGGATGAAGCCGCCTTGAATGCAATCGCCTTTTTCTTAGGCGCATCTAGGTTCAAATATGACTTCATCTTTTCTTGTAGCTTCACCTTGCTATCTTTGCGTACCTCGTATGACATCAAGGTACCCATTAGTTGAACTACGGTATATTTGTCCATGTCATTACCTTCCTCGATGGCGAAGGTACGTTTTTCCCAAGAAGAGGGAAGTCCTTCAATAAGCTTTAAGCACTTCTCCTTTTGAGTGTAGATCTTGCCGAGGGCCTCTAACTCGTTTATTATGTCAACGAAGCGAGCGTAATATTCTTTCATCTTCTCGCCCTATTGCATATGAAACATTTCGTAATCTTTGGTTACGACAACGAGTTTAGAGTCTCTTACCCGACTCGTCCCTTCATGTAGTATGAGGAGAGAGTTCCAAATTTGATATGCACTCTTACATGTGCATATCTTATTGAAGTCCTCGGGCTCTAATGCGCATTGCAAGGCGTTCATTGCCTTGGCATTGCTTACCTCCGCGGTGACCTCCGCGGTAGTCCATTTCTCAAAATCTTCTTCTTCGGGTTCAATATACTCATTCATTGTAGTTCTCCATAAAGATGCACTTCGGAGGAAGGTTTCCATCCGACACTTCCAGTACCCGTAGTTGGTACCGTTGAAGAATGGAGGCCTCGTAGAGGAATGTCCTTCCATCACGGAAGATGCTCCTTCACGGTTCCTGAAGGTGTCGTAGTTGGAAGGTGGACGCACGGTCTTGTTGTCGTTGGCAGACATAGCTGAGTATCTGGCTCTGATACCAAATGTAATGCCCTACCAGCTACTGCACAAGTACTAGAGGGGGGGTGAATAGTACTTTAAAATAATAAGGCGTATAATTCCAAATTAAATTGCACACAACTACCAAATCAATTTGCGGAAGCTTAAATTGAATGACAACAATGAAATTAACAATGCTAACAAACGATGTTAATGGGTTCGGATCCACCCAAGTCTCCCCGACTTGTTCCCGGTGATCCTACGTCCCAACCACCCGGATCCCTTCCGGATACTTGAGTTAGAAACCCTAACTCAAGATTTCCACTATGAATATCTTGTGAAAAACCTTCACAAGATCAAATCATACATGCAATGGCAAAGTGAATCCCACAACCCGGGATCACAATCTTCTCTCACAACCGAGAGAGCCAATAAGCAATATAAAGAGTTTATATGAAATAAATACTCTTACCACAAAATCCTATACCTTGAGTTTTTCTTACCCAATAGGTGGAATGAAGGATTTGAGGAAGATGAAGTTACCAAACCCTAGCACCAAGGAAATGAGCAGCAATGGGTGCCTAGGGTAGATTTGGAAACTTGAATCAAGCAATAGCTTGAAGAGCTCACCAAGAACAAGCTTCTCTCTAGATCTAGAAATGAGAGAGAATGGGTTTCTTGTGAGGAAGAGAGCTTTAGATTTGAGGGAGAATAGCTATCTCTTTAGAACTCAATGAATCTCTAAATGGCAGCTCTGTTGAAGATAGAAATGACCTAGGTTCGTATTTATAGGGTCCCATAAAAATAAGTTAGGTCAATCTCCAACGGAAAGAAATCTGTGAGAATTAGTCGGTCAAAGAACACTCACTGACCGACTAGTTCATCAACTAGTCGGTCAGTCACAAAGCATGGACCGACTAAGAGCAGATCTGAGAAGAGATAGAATTTCAGACCTAGAAAACTAGTCGGTCCAAGAACACTGTCTGACCGACTAGTTTCACAACTAGTCGGTCATCCAATGAACGTAGACCGACTAAGAGGCAAAACAACATAGTCTGAAGGCAAGTTGACTTAGTCGGTCCAAGAACAAAAGTTGACCGACTAGATTGTCAACTAGTCGGTCATCAAACGTTCTTAGACCGACTAACGGTAAACAGTAGCTTAGGAGAATTTTAGAGTGAACAGTAAGTCACAACTAGTCGGTCAAAGAAGCATCACTGACCGACTAGTTCACAAACTAGTCGGTCGGTGAGTCAACGTAGACCGACTAACTGTAAACAGTAAAGTCCAAGAATTTAAGGAATCAAACTAGTCGGTCCAAGAACAGTTGCCGACCGACTAGATCACCATCTAGTCGGTCAGTACTTGTTCTTGTACCAACTAACATGCACAACAAAGTCCGAATCGAAGCGCGACGCTTCGAGGAAGTTAGAATGAACTTGTGCAAGGATCCTAGAGCTACGAAATGAGCGTAATGAAGATATAGACGTAAGATATACTCAAGGCTTAACATTCTATATATCGAAGCTAAAAGACTATAAATAAAACCTTAATAAACGGTCTTCGATAGCTTCGATTGAATCTTCATTACTTCCAAAGCGTCGCAAGAGCTTCAACGAAGCTTTAGACATGAAACTGAGCTTTGGAAAGTGTTGAGATGTCGCTTTGAATGTTCACGTGAAATTGGCGACGATCTCCAATACTGCGCTCACAAATTGTTAGTTCATGAATTATTTATGTTTGCTCATCATCCAAAACTAAATCCGGGGAGTCCAATATTCAACATTAAAGACCTCCAACATCAGTGCCCCCATCACAGCATTGAAGCATGTGATCTAGTACACAGCTTTTACAATAGACTCCAACCGGGCACTAAGCAAATCATAGATGCAACCGCCAACGGAGCCATTCTATCCAAGACACCGGCCGAAGCTACGGCCCTATTAGAGGAGATGGCCTCTAATAATCAACAATGGGGTGACGAGCGAGGGCAATCTTCTACTTCCTTGAAGCCAACAAGCATATATGAGGCCAAGGCCGTAGCAGAGGTTTCCACTAAGTTTGACTCTCTCTACAAGGTCATGGAGAGACTGGAAAAGTTGATCACCGAGCCGCATGGAGCTCCCGCCACATCTACGTCGGGAGGCAATATGAGCGATTGGCAAGACCAATCTCAAGCTATGTTCGTAGGAGGAGAGAATGGAGCGGTTGCTATAGAGCAAATCCAATATGTAGCGGGGAACACCAGTTATTGGGCCAACCCGGCCACGAGGAATCATCCGGGCTTCTCGTATGCTAATAATGACGGAGCTCTAAACCCACCACCACTGCAACAACCTCAAGCTAGGCATCCACCTCCACAACCTCAATACCAACCGAGGGGGCCACCACAACAAAGCTACCCGCCTAGGCAACAAGCGGGACCATATAGGCCGCTGGATTATAACCAAGGTTGGAGAGCTCCAAACCCACCACAAGCACAACCAAGATCGGATCATGAAGCAAGGGTGGAGGAATTCATGGCAGAGCAAAGAAAAATCAATGCTAGGTTGACGGTGCAACAAGACTCGCTCAATACCGTCGTTGCACAACTAAGAGAGCAACTTGAGTTGCTTAACAAAAACACCCAACAATTGCCGGCTCATCCGGAGCCCAATCCACGGAGCAATACCGGTCACATAAATGCGGTGGTGGCGGTCACTACTATGGGCGGGAAGGATACCACTCATGCCATGGTTCAAACCAAGGAGCCTGTGGAAGAAATATTTGATGACAAGGAGCCGGCTATTGAGGAGGAGAGCACGAAAGAGCCATAAGAAGGTGGAAATTCTGAAGTTAAGAAGCCAACTGAGGAGTGCACCTACATGCCACCGGTGCCCTTTCCGTAATGGTTGGCGAGAGTAAAGATTGAGAAGCGGCTTGCTAAATTCCTTGAGTACTTGCGAGGGGTAAGCCTCAATATACCTTTTTTGGATGCTATCGTAGAGATCCCGTCATACGCTAAGTTCTTGAAGGACTTAATTTCGGGGAAGAAAAGAAAGGATAAAATAATGTTTGCCGAGCAAAGAACTTGGTTCACCCGGAGGGAAAAGGAGCCTACTAAATTCAAGGATCCCGGAAGCTTTTGCATCCCATGCACACTTGGAGGAGTCGAACTACAAAAGGCTTTGGTAGACTTGGGAGCAAGTGTGAGCCTAATGCCCCTTAGCATATTTTGGAAATTGAATACAGGGACCGACTTGAAGCCAACGGGCATGAGAATACAACTTGTGGATGGTCGGATTACTAGGCCGGTAGGGATTGCGGAGGACATACCGCTCCAAGTACCGGGGGAAAAATGCTTGCCGTGTGACTTCGTCATTATGGACATCAAGGAGGAGGGCGACACTTCACTTATACTCGGACGCCCCTTTTTAGCCACCGCCGGCGTGATAGTCGATGTGAGAGAAGTTAATTTATCTTTGAATGTTGGAAACATCGAGGTTGAGTTCCATATCCCTAAAGCTATGAAGCATATGCCCTCCCAAGAGGAGTTTGACTATGTGGACCTCCTTGACGAGGTGATCGATGAAGCCACTCCACATTCTATTGGAAATCTACATGAAGACGGCCTTGAAGAAGGCCAAACTTCTAGCATTGGAGAAAAGTTGGAGGACCCTTCGGATAGCTCTATGGCTGATGACAAAGAAGACGACGCTGATGTCGCCAGGATTAGGGAGCTATGCAAGCTCTCCACGGCCAACAATTCAAAGAAAGCTCCGCCGAATAAAAGATCGGTGTCACCGATGAAGAAGAAGATTGGTGCTAGCTCAAGCTTGGGGAACCTATCCCCCAACTCTACCCAAGATGAGGGGATGCCGAGGAAATCCCACGAGCATCAACATCCAAATCCAAGTGGCCTTCCCGGTAAATTTGACGGGCGCATCTCGCATGCGCTCAATATCACGCACTAAACGAAAATAATAAGGGGTCGATCTCATGACCTTAAACGAGCGCTTGTCGGGAGGCAACCCGACAGTTTTATATCATTCTTAATTGATTTTTATTTTTATTTTAGGATTTTCTTGGTGTTTAGAGTCTAGCGTCTATAAAAATCGTGACAACAGGCTCTATTTTTAATGACAGGAGATGGAGAACGAGAAATCATTCATATGGAGGATAGCCATGGCAAGGGAGAGCGCTCCAGGAATGTGCTCAGACCCCAGGAGAAGGAGGAGACTGACTGGAGGAAGAAAAACAGAGAGTGGCATGAAAACAGAGAGCCGTTGCAGAAAACAGGAAGCCACTCGGCCGAGTGACATTATCACTCGGTCGAGCAAAGACTCTACTCGGCCAAGTAGAGTACCGATCAGAGAAGATCCTACAAACCAAATTTCTGTTATTATCTACGATTTACAGTATAATTTGTCACTCGATCGAGTGATTTGTCACTTTACCGACTGAATCTGATACCCTCCACGCTCTAAAAATTGCTGAGTGTCCAAACCACTCGGCCGAGTGGAACTTGTCCATTCGGTCGAGTGGGAAATGTTATTCAGCCGAGTCGTAAATTGTGGGAGTTCAATTCTAAAATTTTTCATATTGAGCCACTCTGTCAAGTGAACTCTTCACTCGGCTGAATCGCTACTTCCTTATATATACGATGCGGGCTGCGCGAATTCCAAAAATCGCAAAATTTGGCAAATTTTCGCCGCAGCGCACGAGCCACTTCAGCTTCCCTCACCCAAATCGCCACCTACCCTCGCCCGAGCCGCCGCTCCGCCACCGACCGATGACCGCCGCCGGTCGCCGACACTGCCCCGTCGTCGATCTTCGCCGACGCCGCCTCCCCCACTGCCGGGCATCCTCATTTCGCCCCAAATTCATTTTTCTTCTCCATTCTCCCAATCCGTATGCCCATTACATCCCAAATTCAAATTAATTCACATAAATATCTATTATCCCCTATCTTCCCCATGTATATTGATTATCATTCGTTGATTTGATTGTTTGCTTTTCAGGTTAGCTTGGGGGATCTTGGGGGAGACACAGGATGCCCCAGAGCTCGTGGAGGAGGCGTTTCTTCGCACGCTTCCATTATTTACTCTCCCGTCGTGCTCAAGCATACTCGTTTCATTCTATAGCACATCACATTTTCATTTGGGTGGGCACATCTCGCGGCACACATGTCGTCTCGCCTTAGGCCACGCACTCGGGAGCCCGCTTCCAAGCAGAAGAAGTCAGGTTATCCAGGATCCTCTTCCGCTAGGGCAGACTCCCCTCCACCTAGCCCACCACCACCCACACAGCCGCCTCCTACCACACCCATTCCACCACCTGCACAGCCTGCCCCCGCATTCGATGCGATGGGGATTACGTTTCGAGATGATGCCCAGCGCGCCAGACTTGAGCGTATCTCCCATCGCTCGATCATACCCACTAAGTTCTCACATCTAGCTGACCTTGAGCACCTAGGGGTCCTAGAGGGGCTACTCCAGTTGTATGACAACGTAGGATGGCGTGATTTCTTGTCGGTGTCGACGGACACTTACATCCGCCTGACACTAGAGGTCCTTAGCTCTATCGAGCAGACCCCTGGAGGATGCTCATTTTGCCTGATGGATCAGGAGTGCCAGGTCACTCTTGACATGCTCCGAGCATTCTTCTAATGGCTCGCTGTCCCTGATCCACACCGAGCTTACAGCCCCACGCACATCCCACAGCCGTCATTCGACACCCATACTTTTTGGACTCGGATCACAGGATCACCCCTTGCCTTTGACCCTAGTCAGTCCAAGGCATCTGTCGTCCTTCACCCGTGCCTCCGCATTGCACAGCGCCTTATGGCGACCACTTTTCTTGCGAGGTACGAGCCCGGGACGTTGTCGATGCCAGAGCTCTACATGCTCTACGCGATGACACGTTCTAGGGTATTTGATGGAGGAGACGTTCTGGTCCCTGCTATAGATATCGATATCACCAGTTGTACATCGACCGCATCATTATTTCTGTCGGTGCTCGTACGCCTATCTGTTGCGGCGGTCTGATTACCCTCTTGGCCCTATTGTGCGGAGTTGACCTTCCAGCCGGCTTGCTGAGACCACCGGGCCCCACCTCTCTCTCCATAGATGTCATGGCCCAGATGAGGATGCTGTGTCCTCATGGTCAGCGCCACTGGGTGTGGCTGCACGGTCCCCACGGTGCCGATTACATGATTCTCCCGAGCCCTGCTCGGACACATATTGGATCTGCGGGCGGGGAGTGGATTCCACCGATAGATCTCCTCATCCCCGTCGCATACGTGCTTGAGCCTGAGGGTGCTCTACAGGAGCCCCTCCTCCCACCACTTGACCACGTGATCCCTCAGCCTGCACTTACTTCGTCTGCGCCTCCCGACACCTCTGTCCACACTTCTGTTAGTGTCGGGAGCACGTTAGCTGAGTCCACTCACACCACCACCACCATTGTGCCCATGTCGATAGATCCCATTTCTGCTGCTAGCCCCGAGCATCCCCCCACCGTAGTTGAGTGCGGCGTGCCTTCTTTTGCTTCTGCGGTAGAGACACTTTCCTCATTGTTGTTCTCGACTATCGGGGAGTCATTTTCTGCACCCTTCACGACCTCTCCAGTCATCAACCTCACTGTCTCCACCGCCGTTATATTCTCTGAGAGTGTCATGACGTCTGCCCCCACGTCTGTGTCACTGACCTCTCTGCATGCATCGTCGCTTGCCACCACTGCCGTTTTTGCTGTTGCTCCTTCCTCTTCGACCATTCCCACATCGCAGCCTCCCACAGAGGCTGAGCGAAACTTAGCAAGCATAGCACCTCCCCACCTCCCCACTGTAGCACCCATCCTTTACAGTAGCCGAGCGAGACAGCCACACTCTTCACCTGTTCGTCCTGCTCGGCCCGCTGCTCCACCTCCCCCCGACACCTTAGTTCGGCACCTACTTGCTTTTAAGGGGACGGTAAGTGGACTTAGAGCAGATTTTTGGGCTCTCTCCGCTACTGTTAGTGCTGTTCAGACCCGCATTGCATTGCTTCCTAGTATTCAGGCTTGCCTGAACCAGATTCTTCAACATCTGCCTCAGCCACCCACCCCCACCCAGCAGCCTCCACGACCACCACCTCCGCCACAAGACGGTGTCGGTGCACCCCCACCCACCTAGGCACACACTGGATGCCTTCGATATTTTTTGCTGATTGTTACGCTTGATATTTTCTGAGCATGCTGATTTTGCACCCCTCCTCCACACATGTTTTGGTCCCTTTTTGGTCATATCTGTCTATATCTTTTTGGGACTGAGGGAGTACTTTTGGGGACACCTATCTGACACCATTTTGATCTCTAGTCACATCACTTGCATTCCCATTGCATACTTTTTACTTTTTACTTTTTACTTTTTATTTTCATGCATGCATCCTCACCCTCCCCATCCACTTTTTGCATCTCGGTGTGCCACACTTTGCACATTGAGGACACTGTGCACTTTAACTTGGGGGAGTGAGTTCTCACACTTTTCATTTTTTGTCGCATTTTATTTTATTTTCTCACATTTATTCGTTTTTTCACCCACTTTTTCATTCTTTTATCATGCATCACGTTTTTTATTTCTTAAGTGTGCTGCATTGTACAGTATTTTTTTATTTTCTTTTATCCTTATTCTTTCATCTTTTTGCTAGAGATGATTTTTCTGTGATGATGATGACGTTGTGTTAGCTTATCTCTGTATGCATACTATCTTATCATGCCATAGTTTTTATTTCAGATATCATATGTTATGTCTTGCTATGCCTTTGAAATAGTAACCCGCACTTTCATGTAAGAATGTGGATGAAATTCTTTTGTTAGCTAAGTCTGATAATTTATATGTATACTCTTCGTAGAAAACACACCAAGCTTCACGCATTGATTGCTTATATCTGGAGTACTGCTTTGCTTTCTTATATCACTTCGTATTGTATGAAAATTGTACACTTCACTTTCAGGTTGAATGAATGTATGCTAGGTTGATACAACTGGATTAGTTTACTTTCTGAGATTAAACTGAGTAGATTACATTACTCTGCTGAAAGTTGTCATGCACGTCCTATAGAGTGAATCGAGTGTTACATATATTTCTTTCTCCACATATCTTGAGCATTATTTATATACTTATATTCATTGGTGAATCCCCTTTTAGCGGATCCTATATTGGCATTTCCCCCGCTATTAAATTTCATGCTCCAATACCCCCAAAATCAAAAAGAAAAAAATACATGAATATCTTGCTATCTTTTGATTTGGGATCTCAGATGTATATATGCTATGAAAAAAAAGAAAAAAATAAAAAAAGGAAAAAAAGAGAGAAAATAGAAAAGAAGCTTATACATGATCCCATCACATACTCTTTCTCTCTTTCTTCCCTTTTTTGTTTTTATTTTTATTGGAGCTCCAAAAATGGGAAATGTACTTATTGATTTATCTAATGCCACCACGCTTATATATAAGCTTGGGGGAGAGGATCCAATGATGTGTGTGAGAGTGACTACTTGACTGTGCATGACAACCTAAGCTAGGTAATTTTCTATACTCCGTGAGATTACTAAAAGTTTTACAAAATCCAAGAATTGAAACTTAGCATGCATTTCATGAAAACCACTTCTTTCTATTCTTATTGCTTCTTATTGTGTGATACATCTTACACTCCAAATAGAAAGCATTCAATTGAAAAGTGTGTGGTCTATGACTATGTATACCATTTTAGATGCTTCAGACGATGCTAATCCTAGAATGATTCCATATTTGGTTTTGATGATGAACAAACATAAATATCGTGAACTAACTCTTTGTGAGCTCAGTTATGGAGATCATCGCCAAATTTATATGAACATCTAAAGCGACGTCTCGAGACATCTCAATGCACGTGATCGTATGCTTGAAGCTTCGTTGAAGCTCAAGGACCATTATTGAAGTCAAGAGATTCGAATCGAAGCGATTGAAGACGGTTCGTCAAGTTTTATTTATAGTCTTCTAGCTTCGTTTCGTAGATTGTTAAGCCTTGAGTAGGTCTTAAGTTTTAATCTTCATAACGATCCTATCTTAGAGCTAGGATCATATTAGAAGCCCATAGAAACTTTCCCGAAGCTTCGCGCTTCGTTTTGCGGCTTTTTGTGCGTGTTAGTCGGTTCAATAAGAAGAACCAACCGACTAGATGGCAATCTAGTCGGTCGGCAATGCTTCTTGAACCGACTAGAATGCCATGACTAATTTCAGCTCATTCACTGTTTATAGTTAGTCGTTCCAAGAAGGTTCACCGACCGACTAGTTGTGAAACTAGTCGGTTAGGAATCCTTCTTAGACCGACTAGTTCTGTGTTCAGTTTTTCAACCTGAGCTACTGTTTATCATTAGTCGGTCTAAGAACGTTTGTCGACCGACGAGTTGAGAAACTAGTCGGTTGGAATTTGTTCTCAGACCGACTAGTTCAATTTGATTTCAGCCTATACTATTTTGACTCTTAGTCGGTCGAAGAAGACTCACCGACCGACTAGTTGTGAAACTAGTCGGTTGGCAAGTCTTCTTGGACCGACTAGTTCCCTATCTTCTGAACTTCACTTTTTGGCTGTTCTTCAGTTAGTCGGTTCATGTTGATTCACCGACCGACTAGTTGATGAACTAGTTGGTCAGTGATCCTTCTTTGACCGACTAGCCTGCTTCAGAATAGAGCCGTTGGAGCATTAAATGCCACGAATTTTGCTCTCTCTTTTCTCTATCCTATATATACTTGAAGGGCTGCGTTCATAGCATTCAAGGCTGATATTTATTGAAGTTTAGAGATCAAAGAGAAGCAATTAATTCTCATTCAAAGCTCATTCATTTCATTCAAGAATCTCTCCCTCACTCTTATTTCAAAATAGAGATTCATTGATTGTGAGCCTTCCAAGCCAAGAGCTTGATCCAAGGTCACCAACATCCTCTTAGGCTTCCATTGCTGATCTACATCTTGGAGCTAGTGTTTGGTGCCATTCATCTTTCCCAAAATCCTCTTTGCCCTAAATCGTAAGTTTTACTCAAGGCATAGGATTTTGTGGTAAGCATTTCATATTTCATTATATTTGATATTGCAAGTGTTTTTCTCTCGGTTGTGAGAGATTGGTTGTGATCCCGGTTTGTGGGAGTCACAATTTCATTTGTGTATGATTTGATATTGTAGAGGTTTTCTACAAGTATTTCATAGTGTAAATTTGAGTTAGAGGATTCTAACTCAAGTATCTGGATGGGATCCGGGTGTTTGGGACGTAGGATCATCTTGAACAAGTCGGGGAGACTTGGGTGGATCCGAACCCGTTATATCGTCTGTTTGCGATTGTATTTCTTTGTTGTCAATATTTACATTTCCGCATTGTTGGTTGAGTTTGCAAGATAATTAGGAATTATCTTCTTAATTATTTAAAGTACTATTCACCCCCCCCCCCTTAGTACATGTGCAGTAGCTACGTAGGGCATTACATTTGGTATCAGAGCCAAGTACCTAGCTATGTCTTCCAACGACAACAAGAACGTTTGTCCACCTTCAGATTACAGCACCTTCAGGAATCGTGAAGGAGCTTCTTCGGTGATGGAAGGACACTCCTCGACTAGGCCTCCTTTCTTCAACGGTACCAATTATGGGTACTGGAAATGCCAGATGGAAACTTTCCTCTGGAGTGCTTCATTGTGGAGAGCCACGTTGACGGAGTACGTCGAGCCCGAAGAAGAAGATTTCGTGAAGTGGACTACAGCGGAGGTCGCCACGGAGGTAAGCAATGACAAGGCAATGAATGCCTTGCAATGCGCTTTGGAGCCCGAGGACTTCAACAAGATATGCACATGTAAGAGTGCATATCAAATCTGGAACTCTCTCCTCATCTTGCATGAATGAAGGAGTAGGGTAAGAGACTCCAAACTCGTTGTTGTAAATAAAGATTTCGAATTATTTCATATGCAACAGGGTGAGAAGATGAAGGAGTATTATGCTCGCTTCGTCGACATCACCAACGAGTTGGAGGCTCTTGGTAAGACCTACACCCAAAAGGAGAAAGTCTCGAAGATCATTGACGGACTTCCTTCTTGTTGGGAAAAACGTACCTTCGCCATCGAGGAAGGTAATGATATGAGTAAGTATACTGTTATCCAACTAATGGGTACCTTGATGTCTTATGAGGTACGCAAGGATAGCAAACTAAAGTTGCAGGACAAGATGAAGTCCTACTTGAAGCAAGACGAGCCAAAGAAAAAGGCGATTGAGTTCAAGGCCACTCCATCTACATCCACATCTACCGATGATGAAGAATCGGAAGAAGAGTTGGACTTGGAATCCATTGCCCTCATGGCAAAGAAGTTCAACCGGTTCTTCCGGAAAGGTAATTTCAAGAACAAATCAAAGTTTAGTTCTTCTAACGCCTCCGCTCCTTTGTGCTTTAAATGCAATAAGCCAGGACACATGAAAGCGGATTGTCCTCAAAACAAGCAAAAGGAAAAGTGGAAGGCGCCAAAGTTCGACAAGTCAAAGAAGTACAAGAAAGGGTACAAGAAAGGGCTTGTCAGGACATTCACCGACTCCGACGAGGACTCCTCAAGTGGAGAGTCGGACGATGAACAAGTGGAGCAATCACACATGTGCTTCATGGCTAGAGAGGAACATGATCAAGGATCTTCCGCCGATGATAGCGAGGATGAAGGCGATGAGGTAACTATGGACGACCTTAGATTAGCTAACGAGCAAATTTGGTCTAAATATTCTAAATTAGTAAATAGATATACTAAGACCAAAGATGAGTTAGTTAGTCTCCAAAGCTCACCTAAGCCTATCGTCATCAACAACGACACCGTTGTTGAAGACTTGAGAAATGAGATTGTAAATCTCAAATCTCAACTTGAGCATGTTCATATTGAGGAATCTGATGAACATGAGATATCGGATTTGATTTCTCGAAACTCAACTTTGAGTATTGAGAATGAGAATCTCAAATCTCGTGTTTATGTACTCACATCGCAAGTATCCACTTTGGATGCTTCTATGCATTCTCTCACCGAGAAGTATGAGTGCACATTAGGCCGAATTAACAAATTCAATAAAGGTAAGGACCATTTGGATAAAATCCTAAATGACTTACTTCCGGCCAATCATCACATTGGCTTGGGGTATAAGATGGGAAATTCATCCAAAGCGGCCACTACCTTTGTTAGGCCAACTTCCGATGCCTCAACGAGTGGGAGCAAACACTCTATTGGTAGTTCTTCTACCAATGGTGCTTCCACTTCGTACACACCCTCGTTTGGAAAGAAACCCACTTTGGGTGGACCTCCAAAGAAGGGTCATGCTTATATGTACACCAATACCATGCCACGTAGGAACACACATCCTACTCCACATGTTCACACATATGATGATTTTTATGCACCACATCCACGGGCACATGCACACCATGTGAGACACACTCACGCACGTGTTCCTCCACATGCATATGTTCACCCACATCATCATATGAACAATTATCATCATGCACCATTTTATCATGTGCCATATGCCTATCCACGACATGCATCACGTAGAAATCAACAACGCATGTATGCTCCCAATAGGAATAGGGCTCCCAAAATCTTCATTATTTGGAGCCCGAAGGACACAAATATGCATGAAAAACAAGTTTACATGAATTCTTATTTCATGAATGTAGTGCATAATGAAGATTATGTGGGGAAGTCTAAGTCCAATTGGACTTGGCTTCCAAAGGTCTAATCTTTTAGGACACAATGACCTTGGGTACCATGGAATGATATGTTTATCTTTAGGTACTCAAGAAAAAGAAACGGAGCAACAAATCCAAATTTAGCTCCAAGAGGAATTGGATACTCGATAGCGGGTGTTCAAAACACATGACGGGTGACGCTCAATTGCTCTCCGGAGTGGTGCCCATTGTAAATGGGAACCGGGTAGTCTTTGGAGGCAACGAGAGCGGAACCATCATAGGTATTGGTAAAGTAGGTAATCCTTCTAAACCACTAATAAGTGATGTTTACCTTGTTAAAGGATTAAACCACAATCTTATTTCGATAAGCCAACTTTGTGACAAAGGTTACAAAGTTAGCTTTGCGAAAGGAATGTGCCATATTTTGAGAAAAGATAATAAAGATTTATTATTTTCCGGCACACGCCATAAGGATATTTATATATTAGATCTTCCAAAATCACATGAACAATGTCTCATTGCCAACACCCGTGAACAACACTTATGGCATCGACGTTTTGGTCATGTGAACTTTGGAACACTTTTTAAGCTTTTCAAGTTAAATTCTATTAGAGGCTTTCCTAAGCTTGTCTTTCAAAAGAAACGCTTTTGTGACTCGTGTCAACGAGGCAAGCTTCCAAAATCTTCTTTTAAACCTAAGAAAAGCATTTCATCTAAGCGGCCTCTAGAGCTTTTACATCTAGATCTTTTTGGGCCAACTAGAGTTGCTTCATTAGGAAATGCACGATATGGACTTGTCATCGTTGATGAATTTTCTAAATTTACTTGCGTATTTTCCTTAAGTAATAAAAATGATGCTTTTGAAAACTTCACAATATTTGTTAAGAAAGTACAAAATCTCATTGGAACCACCATTGTCACTATTCGTAGTGATCATGGAGGGGAATTTGAGAATGAGTCTTTCTCAAATTTTTGTGATGAAGTTGGTATTACTCACACCTTTTCTTTCCCTCGCGCACCCCCTCAAAATGGTGTTGTTGAGAGGAAGAATAGGACGCTAGTGGAATGTGCTCGCACTATGCTTGATGATAGCCAACTTGGCCATCAATTTTGGGCGGAAGCGGTACATACCGCTTGCTATGTGTTTACTAGAATACTTTTGAGGCCCGGCACCAAACAAACTTGTTATGAATTGTTGTTTGGTAGATTGCCTCAAGTTAAACATTTTCGAGTTTTCGGCGCAAAATGTTTTATCAAAAACATGTATGGTAGTTTGGAAAAATTCGATCCAAGATCCGATGAGGGGATATTTGTTGGATACTCCTCCCGTAGCAAAGCCTACTGGATATACAACAAACGAACCTCAACAATCGAGGAATCACTTCATGTTTCATTTAATGAAGGCTTTGTCCCTACTAGAATTACTAATGATGATGACTCCATGGATGTCTTATGTGATTCTATTGGTAATTCTAATTCTATTGATTCTATTGATACTAACCCGACTAATGAATCTTTTGAGAATGTTCCTAATGATCAGGGAATTCCCAAACAGCTTCATACAGTTTGTGACCATCCCCATGAGCAAGTCATTGGCAACATCCTTGATAGTGTCAAGACGAGATCTCAAGTCAACTACTTCGCTCATTGTGCCTTTGCCTCCTCGATAGAGCCAAAGAATATTAACGAAGCTTGCGAAGATAGTGCTTGGATCTTAGCAATGGAGGAGGAACTCATTCAATTCGAGAGGAATGAGGTTTGGGAGCTTGTTCCATTGCCTTCGAAGAACCACACCGTTATAGGAACGAAGTGGATTTTCAAGAACAAGACCGACGAGACCCAAATCGTCGTCTGGAACAAAGCTCGGTTAGTAGCTCAAGGCTATCGACAAGAGGAAGGTATAGATTTCGAAGAATCCTTTGCTCCGGTAGCTAGATTAGAATCTATTAGATTATTGTTATCTTTTTGCATGCCATAAAGATTTAAACTCTTTCAAATGGATGTAAAAAGTGTGTTTTTAAACGGAGATGTTGTTGAGGAAGTTTATGTTTCTCAACCTCCGGGTTTTATAAATGAAAAATTTTCAAATCATGTTTTCAAACTTAAGAAAGCACTTTATGGTTTGAGACAAGCTCCTCGAGCTTGGTATGACCGCCTAAAGAACTTTCTTTTGGATTTGGGTTTTAAAATGGGTGAAGTTGATTCGACATTATTTGTTAAGTATTCGAATAATGATATTATATTAGTTCAAATTTACGTTGATGATGTCATTTTCGGTGCTACTAACTTCACTCTTTGCGAAGAGTTTTCTAATGTTATGAAGGATCAATTTGAGATGAGCCACATGGGTGAGCTCAAATATTTCTTAGGTCTCCAAATTCACCAAATGAACGATGCAATCTTCATCCACCAAACCAAGTACACGGTGGAGTTGCTAAAGCGATTTGAAATGGAGAATGCCTCAGGCAAGAAGACTCCAATGAGCATGACTACACATCTTGATAAAGATACGGGCGACAAAGATGTAGACATTCGTCTATATCAAGGTATGATAGGTAGTTTATTATATCTTACCGCTAGTAGGCCCGATATTATGTTTGTCGTATGTGTATGTGCTCGTTATCAGTCTCAACCTAAGGAATCTCACTTAGTAGCGGTAAAACGTATTTTCCGTTATTTAAGTTACACACTCGACTTTGGATTACTTTATCCAAAGTCTAGCACATATGAGTTAATCTCATATAGTGACGTAGATTATGCGGGATGCAAATCCGACAGGAAAAGTACTAGTGGCACTTGCCATTTTATAGAAAATTCTCTTGTCTCTTGGTTCTCCAAGAAGCAGAATTCCGTATCACTTTCAACCACCGAGGGGGAATATATTTCCGCCGGTGCTGCGTGTGCTCAGGTTCTTTGGATGAGACACACTCTTAAAGACTTTGGTATAAACTGTGATACTTGCCCTATCATGGTGGACAACCAAAGTGCAATTTGTCTCTCTAAGAATCCGGTACACCATTCCCGTTCTAAACACATAGATGTCCGTCACCATTTCTTAGATGATCATGTTGCTAAAAAGGACATCATATTAGTGTACGTTGAAACCCAGAAACAAATCGCCGATATTTTCACGAAACCACTCAAGGAAGACTCCTTTGTGCGGTTGCGTCGAGAATTGGGGATTATGGGTGAATCCGAGATTTAGGATTCATATTTTGTTCAATAATCTTGCATGCTAATTATTTTCGTTATATTTGCTCATGCTAGATTAATTGAGATTTTCTGGATTTTTGGTTGAATTTCGAAATTTATGCTCGAATTATTCATGAACGTCAAATTTAAGATTTTCGATGTTTAATGGGGTAGTATAACGATATGTGAGAGTATTTCGATGTTTCGTCCAAGTGCGATTTGGAGAGAACTCAAAATTTCTAATTTTCAAATTTTTGGACTCTCTTAGTCGGTCCAAGTTCATTGGCAGACCGACTAGATTCAGTTCTAGTCGGTCAGTGAATGAACTCAGACCGACTAACTCTTGCATAAATTTTGGCTTCAGTTACTGTTTGCACTTAGTCGGTTCAAGCTCATTGGCCGACCGACTAAACCGTCATCTAGTCGGTCAGCGCTTGAACTGTGACCGACTAAATGCATCGGGGACTGTTTGGTCTTTTCGCATTCCGATCGATTTATTCTTGCCCGCACCGATTAGAATTCATTCTAATCGGTGCAAACTTCTCTTCTCAGCCAAAACCCCCGAAACCCTTCGACTTCCTCCGCCGATTTCATCGTTTTCCGGCCATCCCCACCGCTTGCTGTCGATCCCCAGCCGATCTTCCTCCTAGGTATAACTCTCCTCTACCTGTCTAGGGTTTGATTCTAGGTTCAATCTCGTTTTAGGGTTAAATTTCATTCGGTTTAGGGTTTGTGCTAGGGTTTTGACCTAGGTTCTTCGTCGATCTCGTTTGTTTGCGCGTGTCTCGTCTCGATTATGGCGAAGACATGCATCCTGATCGAACCCTTGCGTCCGTCACCCATGACCGTAGAGTCTCCACCTACGGACCCCCCGCAACCCAAAGGTCGTTCCAAAACAACCCATCCATCGTCTTCTTCGCCTCCTCTTAAGAAGAAGAGGACGGCGACCGCTAAGCCTAGATCTCAGCCCAAGCCTAGGAAACAGCCCGTGTCTCCTGCTTCTTTCCGTGCTCCCACTCCTCCCGATGACTCCGACACGGAATATATTCCGGAGACCGAGCATACCGCTAGGGATCCTACTCCTCCTCCACGATCTAGCTCACGTCCATCTAAGGGGAAGGCTCTCATGCCAGTGGGCAGTGTAGATATATCGTTGTGTCGCGATGACCCTATGTGTCTCGCGGCTTACAACCGTATTGAGCACTGTCCTCTGTTATTGGAGCACTTCGTTCAGTTCTCCTATTTCCCTCACCTAGCCGATCTTCTATCTTACAGCGGTCTCCTTGACTATCTTCGCCATGACCCTAAGGCGAACCCACACCCGTACCCCTGTCTAGTCAAGCTTTTCTACACGAACCGTGTTCGGGGTCAGTATGATGAGACCCATTGCATTGAGACGACTGTCTTGGGGACACCGATTGTCCTCACGGCAGAAATCTTAGGGGATTTGATAGGTGTCTCCTCTTCTGGCCTCCTCCCTGCTGATATCTCTGTCGATGACATTTCTGCTCTTGACCATGTCATGCTCTCCGAGATATTCCATGTTGTTTCAGAGTGTTTTCTCACTACAAAGCGTTGACCGTGGACAACCCGGTCAACGTGGTCAAGGGGCCCGCTTGGGTCCCTCGGGGGCTTCGAATCGGTGCAGTTGGGACGAGGGGAAGCCTCGGCCCTGGTTGAGATGCTCGGCCTCGGTCGGACGAGCACGGCCTCGGTGGAAGGAAGACGAGGGGTAGCCTCGGTCGTCCAGCTAGAGGCACGGTCGGCGAAGGGCGAGGGGAAGCCTCGGGCCCAGTTAAGACGCTCGGCCTCGGTAGGATGTGCTCGGCCTCGGCGGGCGGACGGTGAGGGTAAGCCTCACTCGTCCAGTTGACTGTGAGGTTGGAGAGGGGCG
Organism: Scilla litardierei; assembly: GCA_030789695.1. Taxonomy (NCBI): domain Eukaryota; kingdom Viridiplantae; phylum Streptophyta; class Magnoliopsida; order Asparagales; family Asparagaceae; genus Scilla; species Scilla litardierei. Next base: position 710,130,233 of record CM061142.1, read on the forward strand.
AGGGGAAGCCTCGGCCCGTTGATCAGCAGCCCACCTGCGTAGACGAGAACGCTCGTCAGGGGGCCGGACCTAGGTTCCGGCCAAATCCCCTCCGATGCCTAAGTCAGATAGAGATCTTAAAGAGGAAGCCCGGCGGAGACGGTTCGACTCGTGAGGAGATCGGAACGGCGTCTCACAGCGCGAGCGGGGGAGGAAGGAGATAGGATGGGGGAGCTAGGTCGTTGATGGAGTACCTTAGGTTTTAGATACCTGAGATGCGGTCCCTCTCTTCGTCGTCTCCCTAGCCCGTTTATAGAGCTCCCAGCGTGATTGCCTCTGGTCCACGTCCCACGCCCGCCCTCGATCGTGCCCCATCAATCCGCCCCCTCGCCGCCGCTCTCTTCGCCATGCCAGCACCTCCCCATTACCGCCATTTAGTGGTCGCGCGTCCGGGGGAGCGGTTTTCGCAGGAGTGGGCGAGTGACCAGCGGGTTATCGGGGCCACGTCGGATCGACATTCGTGAAGATCCCTTATAGGGCCTTTGTAGAATGGGCTTGAGGATGCAGATGGGCTCTCGACCAGTAGTCGGGCTCCTGGACTCGTGTCTTTTGGGTCTCGGTCAAATAGGCGTAACAATTGCCCCCATCGGTCGGGTTGATCGGCCTCGGCCGGTTCGGCTCGGCCGATGTGACTTCTGCCGATTTTGACAAGCTTGTCAGTCGATGCCGACTCATTTATTAGTCGTCATCATGAGTTGGCCCGCTCGATATTTTTAAAGCGCGGGCTCCGAAGCGCCGTCGTTCTTCTGATGCTGCCACGTGTGGCTGCAAGCCTATCCCCACCATTCGTGGGGTTGTCTTCAGTTGAGAAGCTGAGGGGTTCGTGAGCCGCCCTTGGTGGGGTCGATCAGCCTTGGCTTGCTCGGATCGACCGCTGTGCCTCCTGGGATTCCGAGTGGTGCTTCAATCGAGGCGTGGTCATAAATGTAGGTCATGATGAGGCGGATCGATTGGACTTCCCCTGGCGCCGATTTCGAAACGCCGCCGGTTCTTCGAGTCCTGCCACACGTTATTGTCAGGCTCTTCGAATCTGTCCCTACGTCCGATATATAAGATCCCCAGCTGCGTTGATCTCCTCTCCTTTCTTGCTCTTCCCATTGCTCTAGGCTTTCTATAACTCGGAGTCTCCCGTCGCCCTCGCTTCTTCGCCTCCTTCAAAGTAGTTAGAAGGTAATTTCCTTTCTCGCTCTCGTATTATGGCTGCTCTTAGGATAGGCGGTTCTGGCCGAGGGGCGAGGGATTCTCCAGAGTCCAGGCGGGGCAGGCCCCGGCTAGTGGGATCAGGTTCCTCTTCCGGGAGTCGTCCCCTCCAGGATAAGGGGAAGGGGAAGCTATTCCCAGACTTCGCCTGTGATGACGTGGCGTCGGCTGCAGTGCGTCTTAACGTGCCCCCGGCCATCCTCCGTACGCCGTCGAGGACCGTTCCTTCGGCGGTCACGGAGATCCGGGAAAGGTATCTCTGCTTCCCGTACGATGTCCGAGTTCCATTCGTCGACGAGCGGATTTGCCTTCCGAGGAGCAATGAAGTCGGCGTCTACGTCGAAATGTTTCGCCTGGGTCTTTGTTTCCCGCTCAATCCCTTCCTTGTCCAGGTCATGGAGTATCTCATGGTGCACCTTTGCCAGTTCACCCCTTGCTCGATCGCGGTACTGACGGGCTTCGTAACGCTTTGCTGCACCTGCGGTCTGGAGCCGTCTCTCCCCCTTCTCTTCCACTTTTACCAGGCCCAGACGATCGGGCCGGGGTCATGGCTGCACCTCCGAGCCCGTTCGAGGAGGGAATGTCTGATCGGGCTACCCCGCTGGTCGGGGGATTGGAGCTCGGATTATGTCTTTGTGGTCTTTTTGGGTGATGCCCAGATTCTGACAAGCTGGGGCGCGTCTGTCCAGCCTCGCCTGCCGTTAGCCCTTTCTGACGCTGATCAGGCATCCGCCGCGCTGCTGTCGGCTCTTCCTTTGGAATCGAAGTCTGTCACGCCCCGCTTCCCAAGAATGTGGAGGCGAGACGTGAGTAGGTCCGCTCAGACTTGAAGCTGAAAAGCCGCAAGTCTGATAAGCGTCAAATAGAACTACAAATGGCAGGTCCTTGCAAGTGCGAACAGAACAACAATAATCATAAAGAGAGAGACTGATAAAATTATCTCAGAACGTCCAAAAATAAATTCACGCATCCCAGAAAAGCCACCAGGCTAAAAGAAGAATCAAAAGGAAAATACAAGAGACTGAAAAGAGGCCTAAGGCATGGCCGACATAATACATAACATCAACAAGAAAAGAGAGGTGCTACGCACCGACAGCCTAACAACGACTAAGCAGAAAACAACAACAACTAGAAGGAGCTCTAGGACTGGTCTCCTATGTCCTCGAGCTCAACACCTGTAACCTGCTCGTCCTCAACGACCAACTCTGGCTCACAATCTAACATGTGACACCCAAAAGAGAAAAGGGGCACATGTCAGCAAGTCTAAAAGACTTGGGCAAGGAAACTGAAAGAAAGGTAAACTAGCAACCTAGCAGTTATAGTATGATGCATGGCATGGCAAGTATAGTATGGAAGTGACAAGTAAGGTACAAGTAGCAAGTAACAAGTATGTCATGGATAACAAGTTTTACAAGTAAAACGCGGACAAGTACAAGTGGTAAGTGTGACAAGTATTGTCAAGTAACAAGTACAAGGGATCACCCACACATGGATGCCCTATTGCCCGCAGGCCGTATTCAAGTATCAAGTACAAGGGATCACTCAACGAGTGCCCTATTGCCCGCAGGCTGTATTGAGCTCGTCTTCTGGAACACGAGCCAGAAAGTGTATTTGATAAGTATGGCGTAGTGGTGCACCTAGCCGGAACAAGTAACACTAGTATGTAGCGATGCTACGCAATCACGATGAGTATTCAAGCATGCAATGACATGAGCAGTTAATACGCGTACCGTTTATTTAAATTAAACGTGACAGGCGAAATGCAATGGCAGTTAAGGATGCATGGATGACATGAACAGTTAATACGCGTACCGTTAAGGAAAGTGAATGTGACATACAAGCATGATGAAAGTGACGGACCAAGCTTCGTTGTCAAGCTAGGTCAATGGCATCTAGACGGCTATCCTTTCACCGTCTAGTCTCTTTTACGCTAAAGCAAGGTAAATGGCCCAAAACATGGCCTAAATCAAGAGATGCAAGTTTCACTTGCCTGATATACATGCTGGTACCACAATCTCAAAGTCCAATCTCATTTTCATAACGTCCAGAGCTCCCACGCTCAGTCCTACACCAGCCTACAGTCCCGTATTATTAAGTTGGATTAGTGAGTTACAAAGCAGTAGAAACACGGTTTTTATCTTGATTAGCATGCAAAATTGGTGGGGGTTCCTACGGTTCAGAATTATACCCTCACACGACGCGAGAGCTACACTGGCGTCGGGTAGCGACACCAGGGGCTGGATTAACCGAGCGTGCGACGCTCCGCTACACAGTAGCGATCAGCATCAACGGCGGACGACGATCGGCCGGGTAGCGGCACGATCCCGTTCAGTAAGGCGGGGGAGACAGTTGTACGACGTTCCATGGTGTCGGAAAGACACGGATAGCGGGCAGTGGGTACCACGGCCTGCGGTCAAGCTGTGCAAGGCAATGGCACGGGGAGAGGGGCTGATATATGACGCTTGGCAGCTTGTAGGGTTACGGTAAGTCCGTGTGAAGGCGAGGGGGAGCCGTGGGTGGCGCGGCCTAGGTTCGTGCAAGTGGCAGCAAAAGAGGGAGATCGGCCATTAAGCGCGGAGAGGAGATTGATGGCCGGATCCGGGTTCATCGGAGCAAGGAGGTCAGGGCGGAGCTTGGCCGGAGCTGGGTGGAGACCGGGGGTCGTGTGGGTGGCCGAGATGAGGCAGGGCGCCGGAGTCGAGGGTTTCGCGGCCTGTGCCAGTGTGGAGGAGGAGATGCCGACCTCGCGTGGAGTTGTTCAGGCTGTAAGGGTGTTTCTCCGGTGGAGGGGATGGTCGGAGGGAGATCCGACGATGGGCGGTCGTCTAGGGGGTTCGCAGATCGGCAAGAGGGGGAGGAGAGGGTTCGCAGACGACTGCTGTCGCGCTGCCTGGCGGTGCCGGAGGCCGCCGGAGGGGAGAGCAATGGTCGGAGAGATGGGGGTCTGCTGACGCGTCGCCGTGGCCTGGGCGACGCCGATAGTCACCGATGTCTGCTGCTGCGGAGTGCAGCAGCCGCTGCGGCGTCCCGTGGGTTCCTCTGCCGCACGCCGGCGGAGAACAAGGCGGCGGGGCCCGGTCTTGGTCGGAGGGAGATCGACGGGGAAGGGGGTACGTCGGAGAATGGGAGGACGAAGTCGAGGATCGGGGGTGCTCGAAGAATAAAGTCGCGGCGCCGGAGCTTTGTGTGCGAAAATGTTTGGAGGCGGCGTTTCGTTGTTGTTGGGAGATGAAGGGCTTAGCCCTAGGTTATATTTCAATAGGGGGGCTCACGTGGGTAGGGGGTTGTGTATAGGGAGTAGGTTTAGAAAAGAAAACCCTATGGCTATCGGGCTGGGTTATGATAAGTGATTGTTCATGAAAAGCAAGTGGGCCTAGGGTTTATTATTAAAATAGAAGTATGGCTAAGGCTTAGGCTTCAACTGAGTAGTGTAGGGCTGTGAAAGCTAATGTCCTATGGTTATCCATATAAGAGTATGGGCTTCTGGCAGCCCGTGAAGATGCTAGCCTAGAGTTTAGGTTTTACATATATATAAAGTTTAATTTCATTATAAATTATTATCATGAATGTTATAATATAACAATAGCATATCTCTCTCTCAAGCGTGGGTTCGAGTGCAGCCAAGTGGGGGGTTTAATTAAAAGTAATGTAAGATGGTGAATAGCTAGGGAATAAGTCACATGATGTATTTGATCCTATGGTTCAGATTAGTCCAGATTTTAATCAAGATTTGAATCAAGGTCTAATCAGGCTAATCACAATATGAAGGAGATTAGTGTGATAGGTCGTCCAAACGGTGTCCGAAAAGTATAATAAAAATACCGAGACGACCGTGTCGACGAGAGAAACAGAACAAAGAAGACGGATCACAATTTCGACGACGAGAAACGAAATCAAAAATAGAAAGGCCTTACGACCAAGGGAAAATCGCGACGTCTCTTCAAATAGGATCAAATCGTGGGAGAACGACCCGGAAATGACGTTCCCAATTAACACCACAATTTTAATGCTCTCAGAGAGGGTCACAATGGCATATCACACTATAGGGTTCGGTTACAGACAAGGTCTAAAATAAATACGTGCACGAACAAGGCTACGTGCACGTAACGCGTATAAAGGGTACCGGGTCCAAATATGATCGTAATCAAAGTTGGCACACGTCGAGGGTGGCTTGCTAAGGATGCAACCAAGGTGCTACGGCCCTATCAACTCAACGACACGACTCACATACCAAGCACAAAACCATTCGGGTACTCGAAATTGCTATACGCACAGCCGTATGACGAATAGCGAGTACCGGCCGTTACAAAGTCCATCTGGCCTTTGTTGGACGACCTACTCCTGAAGGCCGTCTTGTGGTCTCCGGGTAGGTCGCTGTTTCATCTTCGAATCGCCCTGTGACTCATCCTGATTTCGGTTTCCTTTGCAGGGATGGCAGGCCGCGAGTTCGTCCGTGATGTTGATGAGCTGATCCGTCGTGGAGCCGCTCGGAGCCGAGGCAGTACCTCCGGAAAGGCACCTCGACGGACTGTTGAGGAGGAGGTGTGTCGAGCCGAGGCCTCCGTGGGCTAGGTAGTGGCCGCGCCTCCCGCCTCTTCTTCTGGCGATCTTCTCCCCGGGGGCGTCGTAAGGGCCGGACCCGCCCCCTCAGCCCGAAAGGAGGGGGGTAATGACAGGTCCGGTGCAGTCCCTCCTGCCCCTGGGGCGTCCCCTTCTGTCCTCGAGAGTGGAGACGGGGCAAGGCGGAAGCGTTCCCCTTCGTCGCCCGTGGAGCCTCATGGAGGGAAGAAGAGGAAGGAGGACGTGGAGCCCTCCAGCCCGGCCTATTCCGTGCCCCCTGCAGCCACCATCGGGGACCTTCAGGTAGCCCTGACAACCACCCCCGTCGCCGCATCCCCGCTTCCGTCTCCAGGAATCGGAGCTCTTTTGGCGGGCCATATGGCTTCCCTCGATGTCGCTCCCGGGAGTTCGGTGTTCGTCGACCGGGCCCTGTCCCAGCAGGTGGCCGAGAGCTCCGTCTTTCCCCGGGACCGCAGCACCCTCGAAAAGATTCCCGCCGACAAGGTGTCGGATTCTTTGGTTTGGGCCCTTCAACAGGTTCGGCTATCCTGCAGTCCTTTCTTTTCCTTCACTCTCCTCTTAGCTCATGTCCCGTCTTCCAGGGTTCCACGCTCGCCGTGGAGTTGCAGCGGCGAGTCGTCCACTTGAGGAAGCTGGAGGAGTCCTCCATGAGGGCCCAAGAGCGAGCCGGGGCGGCGGAGGTAGCGATGGTGAAGGCCCAGATGGAGTCCCGGCATCTCCAGCTTCGCGTGACCGAGCTGGAGGGACGAGTGGGTGATCTCCGGGGAAAGTTGGAGGACGCCCTGCAGTCGACTGAGGAAGCGGCAGAGTCGTTCTGCCTGGAGAGGGAGGAACTTCAGAGGGAACTGTCGGATCGGCGCCAGGTGATGCGGCTTGCCGAGGAGGTGGAGAAGGGTGTCGTCGAGACCCTGGGGAAGAGGATCTTCGAGGTTCTCAGGGAGGCCTTCGGTAAGTATGAAGACCTCATCGCCCCTCGGATCGTCGAAGTCGTCCAGTCTTCCTTCCGGGAGTGTGCGGAGCGTGTTCGGCAAGCCCCTCCGCCGGTCGATCCCCCTCGCTCCGAGCAGGGCGAAGTGCCCGAGGATGTGTCCTCCCGAGCTCGGGCTCCCTAAGCCGTCCCTCCCGGCCTTATCCTCAAATTTTTAAGCATCCGCTTCGCTTTGGGCCAGTCTACTTGAAATGGATCCCTGGCCCCCGCTATCTCCTTCGGCTTCGTTATCGGCTCCGTGGCCAATAATTGCTGGTTGCATGGCCGCTAGCTTGGGCTAACTACTTTGGGTCTTTTGTCAACCAATTTTGCTCTGTCGGTGTCGGTCTAGCTTCTGTAGGTGAAGAACTCTGTCATTCGTCGTGAGTGGATTATTTGTAGAGTGTTTCCTTCGCCTTGATTCCCTGTAAATATGACATGTTTTTGTACCCCGGTTAACTATTATAAACGAAATTGACTTACTCGGACTTCTCGTGTATTTTGCGTTGCTGCCTCGTTCTTGGCCTAGGATTGGATGACGTTCGCCTCTGCTGGGGGAACTGCCCCAGACTTATGAGCGCAGGAGTCGGTCTGCGAGGGCAAGGTCCCTCGACTTAGAACCGGTCGTCGTTCGCGCTGGCTGGGGGAATTGCCCCCAGACTTATGAGCGCAAGAGTTGGTCGGCGAGGGCAAAGCTCCTCGGCTTAGGACCGGTCGGCGTCCGTGTCTGCTGGGGGAACTGCCCCAGGCTTATGAGCGCAGGAGTCGGTCGGCGAGGGCATAGCTCCTCGGCTTAGGACCGGTCAGCGTTCGCGCTGGCTGGGGGGATTGCCCCCAGGCTTATGAGCGCTGGGGTCGGTCGGTGAGGGCGAGGCTCCTCGGCTTAGGACCGGTCGGCATCCGTGCCTGCTGGGGGAACTGCCCCCGGGCTTACGAGTGCAGGAGTCGGTCGGCGAGGGCAAAGCTCCTCGGCTTAGGACCGGTCGGCGTCCGTGCCTGCTGGGGGAACTGCCCCAGACTTATGAGCGCAGGAGTCGGTCGGTGAGGGCAAAGCTCTTCTTCCTCCTCCAGCGAGGCGGCGGTCTCCATCCTTTTGCGCTATTGGTGACATGTCAACTCTGTCGGGGATTTAAGAAAAGACAAAAAGGGAATGCATTTGTACTCTCAAGAGTCCTGTCGGACCGGTACATTTGGAGGAAAAGGAAAAAAGGAAATGAAGCTAGACAGAGGGATGTAAACCTAGATAACTCCCTCTTACTAGGCTGCAACCGGGGGGAGAGACATCACCCGCTCACTCTATGATGCGGAGGGGACCTTGGACGGTGTTGATCTTCTTCCCCTTGTCTGGCTGCGTGGAGGTCCCTTCTCCGTGGGCCGGCTCGTCGGCCTGGTTCCTGGCGTGCCCCCGGCTCATCAGCTTCTCAATGTCCTTCTTCAAATGCCAGCAGTCTTCAGTGTCATGGCCATCATCCTTATGGTACTTGCAGTACTTCTCCCTGTTCTTCCCACCTCTTTTAGCCTTCGGTGGGGGGCGATCAGCTCGCTCTTCCTTCTGTACTTGGGCGAGGACGGCGTCTGGGGTGGTGTCCCTCGCGCTTTCTCCCCGCTGTCGGTTCCTCGGCCTCTTCTCGGTCCGGTACTCTTCGGGGCTGCCTCGTCCGCCGTCGCCGCGCTTGGTCCCTCGAGTGGCTTTTCCTGCATCCTCGGCCAAGGCCTCCTCGATCAGCATGAAGCGTTCGGCCCTCGCCATGATCCCGGGGAGGTCCTTCAGGGGATCGTTGTGCAGGGACTTCTTGAGGCCTCTGTGGCGAAGCCCTTTCTTAAGGGCCGTCTGGACCACCAGGTCAGGAGGGCTGTTCACGTTCAGCCTTTCCGCATTGAAGCGGCTCATGAACTGTCGAAGCGGCTCGGCCGGGCCTTGCACTATGTTGAACAGGTGTTCAGCACCAGGTTTGATCTGCCTCCCCGCCATGAACTGTTTGCAGAGTAACTGGGTAAGCTCCTCGAAGCTGTCGATGGAGCGGCCGGACAGGCTGTGGTACCAGGTCCTCGCCGCTCCCCTGAGAGTAGAATAGAAGCCCCGGCAAAGTAAGTCATCGTCAGCTCCCTGGAAGGACATGTCCCCCTCGTAGTCCATCACGTGGTGTCCCGGGTCCCCTATCCCGTCGTACTTTCCCAGCACCGGGATCCTGAATCGAGAGGGGACCCGTGCGTTGGTTATTCTCCGTGATAAGGGGCACCGGTCTCCGTGGATGCCCCCGGGGATGCGGTAGTCGCCTGCCTCTGGCTCGTTCGGGGGTGGAGGAAGCATAGGCGCCAACGGGGCTGGCTCCACGGCCCTCGCCACACTGGGGGTCGGGCTGACCCGGCGCTCCCGACTCCTCCTGCAGGAGCTCCTGCTCCACCGCGATCGGTCTCTTGAGTGGTGTCGTTCGCTTCTCCTGCGGCGGGACGACCGTGACCGACGAGATGATGCCGTCATCGATTCGCCCTCCGTCCCTTCGATTTCTCTTCGGCCCCTTTCACGATAAGGGGAGGAGGCGTGTGACCTCGCCTGACGGGAGCCGGACAGCGTGAACCGATGCTCTGTGTTCGGCTTCTGGGTCCCGTGGTCGTCGACCACGGCGGACCGCAAGTGCGGGGGACCCCCCGCCCATCGATGGCTGTCGTCCAACGTGCCTCCGTTGGACGGCGCAGGGCCGACGAGCTGCTGTACCGTCGCGACCAACGTCTGGAGGCTCGCGTTGGTCTCCTGAGCCAGGGCGCGGAGCTGTCCCTGCGTGGCCAGTTCTGAGCCGCCGGTCTCTTCGGTTGAGAGGGCGGGGTGGCCGCTGACGGGCGTGTCCTCGGGGTTGCCGTTTGATGTGCCATTCCCCTCCTCCGGGATGGGGGGCATGCGCTTCCTTCCATTGTTGGCTTGTGCCATTGTTGGTGTGGTTTGCTTCTTCGTGGGACGGTTTTCGTTCCCACAGACGGCGCCAGATGTTTCAGAGTGTTTTCTCACTACAAAGAGTTGACCGTGGACAACCCGATCAACGTGGTCAAGGGGCCCGCTTGGGTCCCTCGGGGGCTTCGAATCGGTGCAGTTGGGACGAGGGGAAGCCTCGGCCCTGGTTGAGACGCTCGGCCTCGGTCGGACGAGCACGGCCTCGGTGGAAGGAAGACGAGGGGTAGCCTCGGTCGTCCAGCTAGAGGCACGGTCGGCGAAGGGCGAGGGGAAGCCTCGGGCCCAGTTAAGACGCTCGGCCTCGGTAGGATGTGCTCGGCCTCGGCGGGCGGACGGTGAGGGTAAGCCTCACTCGTCCAGTTGACTGTGAGGTTGGAGAGGGGCGAGGGGAAGCCTCGTCCCGTTGATCAGCAGCCCACCTGCGTAGACGAGAACGCTCGTCAGGGGGCCGGACCTAGGTTCCGGCCAAATCCCCTCCGATGCCTAAGTCAGATAGAGATCTTAAAGAGGAAGCCCGGCGGAGACGGTTCGACTCGTGAGGAGATCTGAACGGCGTCTCACAGCGCGAGCGGGGGAGGAAGGAGATAGGATGGGGGAGCTAGGTCGTTGATGGAGTACCTTAGGTTTTAGATACCTGAGATGCGGTCCCTCTCTTTGTCGTCTCCCTAGCCCGTTTATAGAGCTCCCAGCGTGATTGCCTCTGGCCCACGTCCCACGCCCGCCCTCGATCATGCCCCATCAATCCGCCCCCTCGCCGCCGCTCTCTTCGCCATGCCAGCACCTCCCCATTACCGCCATTTAGTGGTCGCACGTCCGGGGGAGCGGTTTTCGCAGGAGTGGGCGAGTGACCAGCGGGTTATCGGGGCCACGTCGGATCGACATTCGTGAAGATCCCTTATAGGGCCTTTGTAGAATGGGCTTGAGGATGCAGATGGGCTCTCGACCAGTAGTCGGGCTCCTGGACTCGTGTCTTTTGGGTCTCGGTCAAATAGGCGTAACACATGTCATCCCTCCCGCCATGATTGGCGTCCCATCCAAATCTTTCAAGCCCAATGCTTGGGTCTTGAATCTTATCTTGAAGTCGTGCCTCCTTCCGAAGTACGGCTCATCGAGCTTGCCATCCCAGCCATTCCTTAAGCTGATTTACGCTCTCTTCATGGGGAGCGAGATCAATTGGACTAGGATTATTCTTGATAAGATGGATTCCTTCGAGTGTATTAGGAAATCCACAAAATCTGCTCACATCCCATATCCATGCCTATTGACTCTCGTGTTTCGTCGTTTCGATGTCCCTCTCCCTCCCGATGATGAGCGTCCTCTTGTTCCCCTCTGAATGCGACGGCCGTTAAGAAGTCTCTTGCGGCGCTTCGTCATGTTCAGAGGACGACCCCTTCAGCTTCTGCTTCTGCTGCTTCTGCTCCTCCTACTCCTACTCTCGCTGAGCTTGCACGTTCGTTGAGACATGTGGAGTCTCGTTGTGCTCGTTCTGAGGCGATGCTAGCTCGCATCTGCTCTCACTTGGGCATTGAGGTTCCTCCGTCTGTTTCTGACGAGGAGGAGATGGATGAGGATGAGCTCCAGGAGCTCGTTGGATCTGCTGCTCGTGCCCCAGAGGGTACGTCTGCTGCTGCTGCTACTTCTGCTGGTGCCCCCGAGAGCACACCTGCTGCCACCATTCCTCCGGTGGATACTTCGTCTGGTGCTCCCGAGGCCACTCCTGTTGCACTATTCCATCTGTGGACATTCATGCTGACCCAGTGACCACCACCCCTCCTGCAGAGCCTGCTGCTGCTGCTGACCCTGCCTCCACCTCCTGAGCTTACTTGGAGGACTCTCCTTATGCACTTTGGATGATATATCTTGTAGTGAGAGTGTGGGTTAGGATAGCTTGGGTGGTTCTGGAGTTTTGATGTATTTTTGGATGTTATGTGTTGTATTTTGATGTTTTGATGTTACACTTGTGATGTATGCTCATTTTGATGTCCGTCGTGACATTTGTTGTATGATGTGCCCCGATCTGAGGATCGTTTATATGTACGTTGTCCGATGTATCCATTTTGTTATATATATATATATATATACATTGATGTTGACTTTTTACTTCAGTGTGCACATTATTTTGTTTGTCTCTGACGTTGACTTCGTCGCTCGACGAATTTCTTGATTTAATAGAAATTAATTCTATGAAAAAATAGAATTGTTTTCCATGCACTAAATTCATCAAGAATGTTGATATTGGAGAGTATATTCCATAACTCAATTCGTGAAATTAATTTGAGTTTTGATGATTTTATTTTTCGTTTATCGACTATGGTCTCGTTGGCACGCTTTGATTTACTTCGTATTTTCCTTTGTTGTCATTTAGACAGTGGTCGTATTCTACGATTCCCGTGCTTTTATTTGTAGCCATTGTTGTTGTCGTTGATCTCCTCCCACTCTTTTTGCTAATGCCAAAGGGGGAGAGAATTAATAATGACAATGTGCTAAATGATAATTTAAAGCAATTTTCCAAGAATCTAATTTGATATGTTAGATTCATGGGGAGTTAAGATATAAAAATGGATTTAGATCCTAAATTTCAATAATTTGATTCACATTTTATACTTTCCTCGTCTGCTTGATGCTTATGATTATTATTTAATATGGAATTAACGTGTCATCAATGCAGGGGGAGTAAGTAAATTACATTTTAATCATTATTATTGATTATTATTTATGTTGGTTTGTCATCACCAAAAAGGGGGAGAATGTTGAGTATTGATTCCCCGGATTTGGTTTTGATGATGAACAAACATAAATATCGTGAACTAACTCTTTGTGAGCGCAGTTATGGAGATCGTCGCCAAATTTCTATGAACATCTAAAGCGACGTCTCGAGACTTCTCAAAGCACGTGATCGTACGCTTGAAGCTTCGTTGAAGCTCAAGGACCATTATTGAAGTCAAGAGATTCGAATCGAAGCGATTGAAGACGGTTCGTCAAGTTTTATTTATAGTCTTCTAGCTTCGTTTCGTAGATTGTTAAGCCTTGAGTAGGTCTTACATTTTAATCTTCATAACGATCCTATCTTAGAGCTAGGATCATATTAGAAGCCCATAGAAACTTTCCCGAAGCTTCGCGCTTCGTTTCGCGGCTTTTTGTGCATGTTAGTTGGTTCAAGAAGAAGAACCAACCAACTAGATGGCAATCTAGTCAGTCGGTAATGCTTCTTGAACCGACTAGAATGCCTTGAATAATTTCAGCTCATTCACTGTTTACAGTTAGTCGGTCCAAGAAGGTTCACTGACCGACTAGTTGTGAAACTAGTCGGTTAGGAATCCTTCTTAGACCGACTAGTTCTGTGTTCAATTTTTCAGCCTGAGCTATTGTTTATCATTAGTCGGTCTAAGAACGTTTGTCGATCAACTAGTTGAGAAACTAGTCGGTTGGAATTTGTTCTCAGACCGACTAGTTCAACTTGATTTCAGCCTATACTATTTTGACTCTTAGTCGGTCAAAGAAGACTCACCGACCGACTAGTTGTGAAACTAGTCGGTTGGCAAGCCTTCTTGGACCGACTAGTTCCCTATCTTCTGAACTTCACTTTTTGGTTGTTCTTCAGTTAGTCGGTTCATGTTGATTCACCGACCGACTAGTTGATGAACTAGTCGGTCAGTGATCCTTATTGACCGACTAGTCTGCTTCAGAATAGAGCCGTTGGAGCATTAAATGCCACGAATTTTGCTCTCTCTTTCCTCTATCCTATATATACTTGAAGGGCTGCTTTCATAGCATTCAAGGCTGATATTTATTGAAGTTTAGAGATCAAAGAGAAGCAATTAATTCTCATTCAAAGCTCATTCATTTCATTCAAAAATCTCTCCCTCACTCTTATTTCAAAAGAGAGATTCATTGATTGTGAGCCTTCCAAGCCAAGAGCTTGATCCAAGGTCACCAACATCCTCCTAGGCTTCCATAGCTGATCTACATCTTGGAGCTAGGGTGTGGTGCCATTCATCTTCCCCAAAATCCTCTTTGCCCTAAATCGTAAGTTTTACTTAAGGCATAGGATTTTGTGGTAAGCATTTCATATTTCATTATATTTGATATTGCAAGTGTTTTTCTCTCGGTTGTGAGAGATTGGTTGTGATCCCGGTTTGTGGGAGTCACAATTTCATTTGTGTATGATTTGATCGTGTAGAGGTTTTCTACAAATATTTCATAGTGCAAATTTGAGTTAGAGGATTCTAACTCAAGTATCCGGAGGAGATCCGGGTGTTTGGGACGTAGGATCACAGGGAACAAGTCGGGGAGACTTGGGTAGATCCGAACCCGTTATATCGTCTATTAGCGATTGCATTTCTTTGTTGTCAATATTTACATTTCCGCATTGTTGGTTGAGTTTGCAAGATAATTAGGAATTATCTTCTTAATTATTTTAAAGTACTATTCACCCCCCTCTAGTACTTGCGCAGTAGCTACGTAGGGCATTACAGTAAGCTTGGTGGATTTTGATCACTCCATATTTTACACCTTTTTTTGCATGTTTGCATGTCGTTTTGATCGCTCATATTGCGTTTTTCACGATTATTCAACTATATTGCGTTGCTTTTTACTATTTCTTGTTTTTGTCGTATTTCAGGAAATATGGAGCGATCTGGAACGAATTTGGGATCAAAAGATTTGCATGCGCTTAGGAGTGTCGCCCAAGGCTCATTCGAGGACTTATCAGCGATAAAGGATGAGCGGAAGAAGAAGGGAATCAATAGGAGCGACGAGGAGGCGAGAAGAATAAGAAATGAGCTCAACAGCACACCACTCGGCCGAGTTGACCACTTACTCGGCCGAGCAAGAAGCCCAACTCGGCCAAACGGAACGGATACGCACACGATGTTTTTAGCGTATACTCGGCCGAGTAAAGGAAGCCCACTCGGCCAAGTGAGAATGTTCACTCGCCCGAGTGGTACCAGGAATTCGTCCAGAGAAAGGCCCAAGTTACTGGAATTTCAGAGATCCTGAGGAGGCCCACTCGGCCAAGCATGAATGCTCACTCGACCGAATGAAGAAGTCCACTCGGCCGAGCCACCCCCGAAGACAGCCCCTGAAAACCCCCGAAGTTACTGTTTTTCTGCATGGTTTGTTACTTGGCCGAGTGACAAGGGTCACTCGGCCGAGTGACCATCTCCGCCTGCTGTTAGGGTTGCAAATTCTGGGCTGCGCAGGGGCAGTTTGGTCACGATTTTCTGGACGATTTTAGAGGGTATTTAAACCCTGTTTTTTCCCTAATTTAGGGAAGACTTGAACTATATTTTTTAGACTTTCTTTTAGGATTTTGACGGCTACTCTTTTGTGAATTCTCAGCTGGAGATCGTTAGCATCGACATTGGTTTGTCTATTCTTGTTAAAAACTCAATTTTTATGCATTATTTCTCTTTTGCAATGAATTGTGCCACAATTTTTGTTATTATTTCTGAGATTTGCATGATGCTTAGTGAGTAGTGCCGTCGTCCTAGGGCATGGGGATGAACCCTATGGACCCTATCTCTGAATTGTGATGAATTTGTAGATTTGTTGCTAGAATTGATTATGGTTAGGTTGTGATTGATTGATTACGGGTAGCTAGGAATTTATATCGATTGGGATTTGCAAGAGATTGGATCCCAATTGATAGGAAGGCCTAGATATTCGATTTAGATTGACAATTGGATTTCTCTAGACTTGGTTTGCAAGAGATTGGACCAAAGCTAGGATTTTTAATTGTGAATCTATACTAATATTTGTTTGCAAGAGATTGGACGAATAAGACCTATAATAACCTAGATCGTAGCTCGAGTTTGCACGAGAGTGGGCTCGAGATACAATTGAACAATGATGTCATTCTTCACGCTAGCGGCTTAGGCTAGTATTTGCACGAGAGTGGGCCCTAACCTAGGTTTGCTATAGACCGGCAATAGTGCGAGAGCGTGAGCTTGGTTCTACATTAAGTTGCGAATAGTTCACCTATATTCAAGCTTAGCAACAATGAAATTTATGAATCACAAGATGAGAGACAGTCCTTAGTGGGGATTTCCTATCCCTAGACGCTTTTCATTATATTGATATTTTCTTGATACTTGAACGATTGTGACTATTACACCAAACTATTCGTGTTCTCTTGATAGCTAGGTGATTGGAATAAGACACGATCATTTGTCCTCCCTGAGTTCGATACCCGCTCGCCGCTACACCGTGCACTTGCGTTACAACTACAAGTCATTTTTCGGGTGTACATCCGGGCGCGATCAGAAGCCTAAGCCCAATAAGCGTCTGTGAGTAACAACCAAAATGCAGGTTCTTGCAATGCAACAGAAGAATAGAAATAATCATAGAAGTAGCCATCGTCTAGAAAAGAAAGCACACAATAAAAATAAGGCCCAAAACTTGGCCAACAAACAGAGTCTACAAAATGGGTACACACCCAACAGATAAGCGGAAAGTAAAACTCTAAAGCAGCAACATCGGTGAATCTCTACGACTGGTACTCTGTAGGGAGAACCTCTGGGTCAACGTACTCCTGGTCCAACGGATCACTCTGATCCAGCAGCTCGTCCTCCTGGTATCCTGTCTCGTAACCTGACATACATTCAAATAATATAGAATGTATGTCAACAAGGGTCCTGCATGACCTACTATTCCATACGGTCACAATGGCATATCACACCGCATGTTTCGGATAGAAGAGATGTCAAAGAAAAATACGCGTACGAAAGAGGTAGGTACGCGCAGAAATACGAACGGTCGAAAAGCGGTCGTTACACTATGTGGTATATAATTTACAACAAGTTTACAATCTATGAATGAAACATGAAAGGCAAGCACAATTATGAGATTAATCCACAAGTTGAGACAAGTAGTGACGAGCATGCATATTATCTACAAGTAGTGACAATAAAGTACATGGTTAAAAGCATGAAAGAACAAGTCATGATCTACATTTACTAGCATAAGAAAAACTAAAAATACACTAAGGCAGCCTAATATAAACTATCATACTGCACTAAATAATATCTCCTCTTCCATATCTCGGTTGGAGGACTATCAGACGTCTCCCTAACAGGCCATCGTGCTGTATTTGTCATATACTTTTTTGTATGGCAATATTTGCGGCCGGCAAGCCATCGTGCTGTATTTGTCAATTGTTTTTAACAACCCAATCTTTTGTACAAAGCCAACGACGACCTTCAGATTACCCAACTACTAACCTGTGGTGAGGAAACACCTCGAAACATATGGCACCGTCTATGGGAACGAGTCAACACCCATGTCATCAATCACGTTGACAATGATTCGTTCTACAAATCAAATGGCCTGAAAGGCCGACTCCTAAAGGGAGGAAGACTTCAGGCCCTATGGCGTTTGGTTAATCCGGAACGCCGTTATCAGTCACCAGAAAGATGGTCCCGTTCTCCAAAGGGCAATATGGGTCCCCACCTGGGTGATCCATTTTGAGAATTGCTCCCTGCACCTCAAACTGAGGTGCAGGGAAGAGACTGTTTACTAAATTTACAAAAAAAATCAACTCTTTCGGTCATATCTCATCCAATTTATTCTAATTTTTTTCTATTTAAAGGCCATGTCACCTCTCTGCACCTCAATTTGAGGTGCAGAGAGCAATTCTCTCCATTTTACCTTGTCGCGAGCGTTCAACCCAGGTAATTCGATCTCCCATTTGGCAAAGATCACCTCATCCCTGTCGCTCCTCATCGTCAGATATCCCCCTCTCCTTACCGACAAAGACCCCCTTCAATTTCCACTCCACAATAAACTCTCACCAGATCTCATGGTCGACCAATTGATGAAAAGCAAAGCAGTGCAAGAGAGAGAATCTGCAACCAAATTCGAATTCGATAAATTTACGGCTCGTTGATCTTGTGGCTCGCTTCGCCTTACCTCTCATTCGTGCTCAATGGTTTTAGCATCTCTGATCGTCGCCGCCTCCAGGTTCCAGAAGCCCAAATCCGATGACGTCGTCAATTCTGCTATTAGATCTGGGTCTTTTGGATCGGGATCCATGCCTATCAACAACTAAGAGATTTTGGCTGTCGTTCAGCGACTGGCCGTCGAGTAAGAGGTGAGGGT
Source organism: Scilla litardierei (assembly GCA_030789695.1). Taxonomy (NCBI): domain Eukaryota; kingdom Viridiplantae; phylum Streptophyta; class Magnoliopsida; order Asparagales; family Asparagaceae; genus Scilla; species Scilla litardierei. The sequence goes on from CM061142.1 coordinate 710,148,064, forward strand.
TGTAGGCCCGAATCCAAACCTGGGCACCTGCATCAGCACATAACCAATGAAATGCTTGGTACCAACGGCATAAAGAATTTAGCTATCGACCCTGCCGATATTGCTGACCGAGCATTCATCTACGCACCTCGCAGCCGGTAAACCCCAGCCGGTCGCTGTTCAGATCCAGGAACCAGAAGTTGTCACCTTCCCTGCAAATGATATTTGTGAAATCCCAAGGAGTTTAACTTAATTCAAGAACCCCACTCTCATACAGAGCCCGGCAAACGGAAGCTTAATAGTTATGTCGCTCTACGTTAATCGAAATTGAGGTGTTATGGGCGTCAGTACAACAAGTTTCAAGCTTCCATATGACTATTTACTTGAAGGGCAACCGAATAATGGTTCAACATTTGGGGAACAAATCCCCTCCATTGTCAGATTCCACACGTAGTGCATAACAAAGTGCCCGACCGAATCACCGACCAACACACCGAGCCGGTTGCACCAAATCACCACCAACCCCTTGCATGCAATCCCCGCACAAAATCATTTGGAAGTTTGACCAACTCGAGGCACAGACAACCATGAAGGCTATACTTGGTTTTGGCTGATGCCGACGCGAGCTCAGCCATTTGGTCCAATTTGGGGGAAGCCACACCGCCAAAATAGACGTAGATCACCAAGACTAAAGAGATTGGGCCAATGGATTTGCCGTCGTTTTTATCGGAGCGAGTTCCGAGTCCATACCCGGCTTACTTAGAGCTAGTGTTGAACCAGTTTAAGCACTTGAACAAGGCAGTGGTGGTGCTAATTAATTCATTCCATGAACATGAGGCTGAGGGATTTAAATGGGTGGAATCATCGGGCACGTGAAATCAATTGGCTCAACATTGCCTATAACCGTGTTCCCTGGGGCGTGCATTATGCCTTCAACCTCCACGCCCCAGACTCCCATCCTTGCCTCGCTTGGGTTGATTCTTAAATCCCCTCCAATATTTTCTTAATTTATCTCTTTAAAGGGATGAATCAAAGATCAAAAGCACTGCTGCCGATGTCCCAACCCTCACCAAGCTTATGGGCTACCGACCCTGCACTGTCGAGCTTCCATCATGGCACTAGGGTAGCTGCTGACCCAGCTGATGTCCCATCGAAGCTGCCCCCCACCCCCCACGTCGACTTCTCTTGCCGAACTGAACATTCGGAGCACATCCAAGCATCCAAGTCAGCCGTGGAGATAGCCTAGCACCATCTTGAAACCTTCAAGACTCTCCACAAGTTTCTCAATCCCCATGGTAGGCTTCTTCTTCTGCTGAGGCTTTGCATCAATCGTCGCCGCCTCCGGACACAGACCTATGCCTAAGGCATGCCAATAAGACGAACTGTTGCTGCAATCTCTGCGGTGTAGGTCAAGATCTGATCGGGATATGTTGAGCACCGCCACAAGTACTGCGACAAGGGAGGCTCCTGCAAGAATCAAGCCTCTAATGGCTTTAAAACCGCAAGTGCTCACTCCCAAATGCAAATGAAAACAAAAAGAAAGAAGAATCACAGGAAGAATAACTGAGAGAAATGGAACTCAAAATTGAGCTTATTTTCTAGATAAGTCTCTAATTACAAATATCCACATTTTTATACTTTTCGCAGCTAATTTCTATCATAGTAGCCTCTCATTTTTTGTTATTTCAACTGTAATTGGTTGGCTAGGTGAAAGGGTCGACCGTTTCATCGACCAAGAAGATGGGATCGGGGTGACAAGGAACCTGGTCCGCCTATCGAGCTTCTCCAGCGACCATCAGATGTTCGGTCACCTCTACTCTTGATGGCTGTTTCTTTGCTCGTGGGAACCACTGCCTCGCATGGGCCTGTTCTGGCCCCAACTTGGCCTTTGCCAATGGCCCCGCCACCATCTTCGGCTGTTATCTCATTGTCCCTCATGAAATCGCCGAAGCGACCACCAAAAAGAACGAAGCCCGAAGCATGCTTCCCACCACCGTGTGGCACTCGTCAAGCTTAGGGGCCATCGTACCGCCCCGCATCTATTTGAGATTGACAATCATCCCACCTGGAGCTCAAAGGTTATGCAGTCGTTGTCCATCCACTATGGGAACATGTCCGAAGACGAAGCCTGGTGACGGCACCACGCCGACCTTCTTGTCCTAGTCGACTGCCACCAACCCATCAGACTCCACGAGGATAGGGTGGTAGTAGAGGCACATCGTTCGGTAGCAACATGGACGACGTGGACCCCATATCTGTGTGCCAGAAGCCATCGGGCATCATCAGTAGCACCCTTGAGTCCCCCCAGTCAGATCCAAGAACCTCGAATCCCCCCAGATCCGCACATGGTTCGGTCTATGGGCTTTGGGTTATCGGATCCAGATCCGCCAAGTGCTCAGCCTCAACCTCGACCTCGGCCTCCACTTTAACCATCGTCTTTGTGTCGTGCTTCTGGTTATATTTGTCATTATTGAGGCAGTGGTGGTGATTCTTAGGAACTGGCACAAGCCGAGCCTACACTGGTCAGATCCGGCCACATACAATCGCCATCATCAGATACATCCAACAAAGTCGCCATCGTCATGCCACTTCACCAAGCACTACTACAAAAAGGACTTTTAATAGCACACCTTTAATAGCGCTTGCCAATTATAAGCGCTGTTAATTAGATGCACATACAATAGACATCGCTTCTTTTTGCAAGCGCTGTTAAAGGTCGGATAATAGACAGCGCTTCTTTCTGCAATCGCTGTTTATTAGAGGCACACATAATAGACAGCGCTTCTTTCTGCAAGCGCTGTTTATTAGAGGCACACATAATAGACAGCGCTTCTTTCTGCAAGCGCTGTTTATTAGAGGCACACATAATAGACAGCGCTTCTTTCTGCAAGCGCTGTTAAAAGTCAGATAATAGACAGCGCTTCTTTTTGCAAGCGCTGTTATAGGTTGACAATAGACAGCGTTTATCTTGTTGCAAGCGCTATTATAGGTTTGACAATAAACATATCTTTTTGCAAGCGCTGTTAGATGAAAGGGCTCAAAAAGTTTCGCAAGGGCGGGCTTCCCAAATGTCCCCCCCAATCGTTTTCGTTGGCCCCCTTATCCCCAGACCTAGCTTTCCCTATGGTTTTCGTTGGCCCCCTTATCCCCAGGCCTAGCTTCTCCGCTTCTCCTGTTCTGATTCCCAAATCGCGTGCTACCTGAGTACTTAGTCGTAGCATCCCAGTCGACCACACTCGACGACGGAGTTTTCCCTTGCATGGACCGAGTTCATTCGATCGAGGCCATCCACCCACGATCGAAGACCGAGCTCCCCTCTCGTCGATTGAGCTCCATCGATCGATAGCCTCCGACCAAGTTGACCTCGGTGATGACCCATCGAGCCAACATTGGCATGGAGATCGATCCCATCGTCCTCCGATCAAAGCTGAGCGGGGGTGGACAACATCGATACGACAACATCAACATGTCGACCATCCGACCTTCCTCTGGCCATTCACTCTGGGTGACCCCAGATCCGTCGACGTTCGAGACCACCGAGCCCACTAAATATCTGACGATGATTAAGCTAGTCTATCGACCTATCGGTGCCCTAGATCCGTCGACGTTCGAGCTCGCCGACCCAACAACGGCCAGCAAGGCGTCATATGACCTTGATCGAAGCTTCATCCGAGGAAGCAGCTCCGTCAGAATGGCCAGGGAGGTGCGGCGACTGGAGTTTCTCCTAAGTCCGATCGGCGACGGGGCCATCCCCAAGTCCGATCCGAGCACCTGAGAGTCGTACGAGCTATATATTTTTTAATTCGGTCTGGAAATGGAATCGCTTTAGATCTCTGCGATTCTGATTCGAAATCGCTCTCAAGTAAGAATTTATCCTCTAATTTCTTTCAAATATACTGAACCTCCATCTTATTCAGATTAGTAGTTCGATTTTGTTCTAATACTTGAGCTGGAATTTTTGGGTTGATGAGGGGAAAGGGGATGGATTCTGTGAGGCGCATTTTGAAATTATGTAACGGTGCTAATGTTCTTATTGAATTTGTAGCGAATCTAGGGTCGGCAAGAGAATTGTTAGTTATTTTGCTCTAAATTCTTGATTTTTTTTTAAAAATATATCTTTGAATCGGTCAAGGTTTCAATTTGTTAGTCGTCATGGAATTCCATTTATAACTAAATCATGTGATAATCTGTTTGTTATATTCAGTCGACTTCAATTTTTATTAGCATTGAATATTAAATTTAATCGTTAGAACTTAGAAGAGAACACGCCTATCTTTTATCTTTTTTGAAAAAATTTAGATCGGTGTATGTGGGCATGAAACGACATGAAGACAACGAATGAAGCGATCCCATATTGAATTTGTAATTGGATGTTATTCCAATTTTTGCTGGCAGACTCATTGATCATATGTTAAATTAGAAACTTTTTGAAGGCATAATTTCAAATTTATGTTACAGGTGGGATGCAAGAATGGGAGACTGCAGTTCTCAAATGGATCGGCTATTAAATGAGGTTTACATCCCAAATTACATATTAGTACCAGAATCAGAAGTAGAGCATATTTCCTGCACTCCGGAGTGCCCTGTGCTAGTGTTCATCAACTCTCGAAGTGGAGGTCAGCTTGGAGGTGATTTGCTGGTAACATACCGTCAGCTTCTCAACAGCGCCTAGGTAACTAGGGAAGCAATTTGGATGTGATGATTTCTAATCATAATACATTAATACAATATATAATTATATATCTCTATTTGGTGTTTGATTTTCAGGTTTTTGATTTGACGGTGGAAGCTCCTGACAGGGTATTGCATCAGCTTTATGGCAACTTGGAGAAGCTCAAGTCTGCCGGTGACAATATTGCTGTAGAAATTCAGCAGAGACATAGACTAATAGTGAGCTGTATTATTTGAAATTTGTGGGCCGGAAAAGTTTGTTTGCTAGTTACCACACCTCCAAGGTTTCTTATCTTACATGCAATTCCTTTTTCAGGTCGCTGGCGGCGATGGTACAGCAAGTTGGCTGCTTGGAGTGGTTTGTGATATGAAACTACCTCACCCTCCTCCTATTGCTACTGTTCCTTTGGGGACAAGAAACAACCTTCCGTTTTCATTTGGATGGGTAACTCGAGAACTATAGTTATGCTTATCATTTAACAATAATAAACTTTTGATCTGATTGGTTACACAACCAAGTTTTATCCTGCCTAAGCATCTTCATTTGTCATATTTGTGAATGTGGAGGTTGCATGCAACTCTGTTCATTGTTATTGCATCTAATTGTGTCAGCTAGGATCTATGATTGCTTCGCCCATATGAAGGCGCTAATTCATGATACTTTGCACTTCACTACATTCCAGAGGAAAAAGAATCCCGGTATAGATAGTCATTCAGTGAAATCTTTTCTTGAACAAGTGACAAAAGCTTCAGAAATGAAGATTGATAGGTAATTTCTTCTGAATTTCTAGTGTTTGATATCAGCTTGACATTGTCTTATCCAACATAATGGGATACATTCATTTCTAATTTGGAAATAGGCACCTGTTACTTCCCATTTAGTTCATGCAGCGGCTTTCTTTAATCAGTTGAATGGTACCATCTATAACATTAATCATGCATCATTCTTTTTACAAATTCAGTGCTGTGATTGGAACTTTTATTAATAACATAACTGCCATAAACCATGTACAGACTAGCTATTTAATGTGAAATCTACTTCTGGCTTATCAGAGCTTTTGCACTTGATTGTCTTGTTTAGATCTTTCATAAAATTTAATTTCGATCATATTTTTCCATAGGAATGGCATTGGGTATCAAGAATACTATTTGAAGTGTACATGCTGTAACACTAGTATGATTTTTTGATGCACACATAGTTGATAGTTTTCTTTATGTCTTATGCTTCAGTTGGCATATTGTGATGAGGATGAGGATACCCAAGGAAGGTTATTGTGATCACATTGCCCCTCTTGAATTGCCACACTCTTTGCATGCATTTCATTGCGTGTCAACTGTGGACTCACTTAATAAGGTAAATAGTTTGCTCTCAGTATGCCGCAGATGTATGTTTTTCTTTAAAAATGAAGAAATTATCTTTAAACTTGAAGAACTATCGAGTTAGCAATGGATGGTTTTTGCAATCTCAGACCAACTCCTTTGCATTTTCTCTTCGTGAAATATAAAGCAAATCTGTAATACATTTGCTGCCAAAGAAACTTTCATGTTTGTATTTCAAGGCATATTTTCGTTAGTTCTATTTTTCTGCACTGCTTGAGGAATGACGTACTCTTTGACTTTCAATGATGCAAAATTTGTTGAATAGAACTCAAACTATTTGATAGTAACTATTGAAATAATAATAAAACCTTAAAAGTTGAAATTTATGATATTTTCACATAATTAATCATTTCTATCATGAAAATGTTGGATGCACATAATGAAAGTTGACATTCTACTTAACTTCAACTCAGCATTGCAATGCTGTTCACTGCATATTGCATATAACAAAAGTTTGTCTGCTATGTTTAAAATGGCACTTCTTATCTAACATTACTTTTCCTTTTACATAATTTTGTCAGTTGACAATAATTTTTATTGAAATGTGTTATCCATATTTTGTTGAAGTGAATCTAATGTTGTCCATATACCCTTTTTTGTTAACCTTAAATGCTTTACAGTACATGGTAGTTGTCTTTTTGCTTATTATGCTGGAGGCTGGAATCACTGCAGATGTTTTTCTGAACAGAAATTGGGAAGAGGTAGTAGTAATGATTATTTATTTCTATTGTCTCATTTTTCTGCTCTTTTTTGGATTTCCAACGGACTTCTGCATCTTTTATTAGGATTTCCCAGTTGATCCTTCAGGGAAGTTCAATGAATTAAAGGAAGAACATTGTGGACTTCTGACATTCCCGAAGAGGAAGGTAATAACTAATCTGATGTGGGCTTTCTTACTTCATTGCTAATGAGTTTCTATGTTATGCCTTGTATCTTTTCATCATAGTTTTTTGTTGTGTCTTTTTGGGGTTTGAGTGAGTGAACTTGTTTAAATACTTTTATCAATATTTCCTTGTGCATGCACATAAAGTTCATTCTTTTGGAGGTGCTTTTGGTTTTTTAACATTGTTTTGTTAATGAAAAACTTAGGCAATCTTTTGGTGGTGATGAGCATGAATTATTAAAGAGCTGAAGTGATATTTAAAATCTTGTTTTGCATATTGAATATATATTTTTGCAGTTCGGTTCCAGCATATCATATTTAGTTCATAAATCTGTATTGCATCAGTTGGATTTTTCACAAAGAAAGATTAGATTGATATGTTAACATTGTAGAACATCTGACATGTTTGTTTATGCCTATTTTGCACATCATGAGGATAATCATTATTCTAGTAACTCTTTTTCTGAAGTCTTGCTTTGATGGATATCTTACGTGCATTACGGTTGATTTTTACAACATTCTTTCACATGTTTTTAGAGATTGCTGACCTCCCATTTGTATGCCTGAGAATATGAAAGGTAAACCAAATTTCTTATCATATATTCTAGTAACTCAAAGACTAGGCTCTATGCTCTGATCTGTATATCTTTACATTTTTGCTTAGCATTCTTCAAATGATTTGTGAGTACATCCACTTTATAGCATTGTACATTTGATAGAGTCGGTGAATCAGTTATGTGAACAGTAGTAATTGCTATCCTAATGATGTATATTAATTTGTTTCTTTTCATCATATTCTTGAATGGCATTGATTTGCTATTGGTGAGTTTGTGATTTGTGGGGTGTATCCCCTGATTCTGATATATACTGAACTTATCTGGAATTGGTTTTTTTGCTTTGATCAATGCAGAAGATGCTGCATTACGAGCCTGGGAAGAGAATATCGGTAAAGAAAGCTATGGAGCATATCTATTTTGATGAGCTAAACAAAGCACACTTGTAGATTCCTCTAATGCTGCTGCTACTATCAATAAACAAAGCATACCAATGGGGGAGCTATCTGCATTAGTGAATTGCATCACAAACTGACTGAACTATGTCATGTGTGCTAATGCACTTGCAATTGTTTGGCAAAGTAAGCTAGATTGGCCCTTTTAGTTCATCATATTGATTCATAAAAATAATAATAATGAGAGATTCATTCTGTTTATTCTTGTTAGAGTTAACTTATTTTTATAGGTTTGATTTTAGAAACATTAATTAAACCCTTCTATAATTTAATTTGGGAAGATGGTGTTTGTGGGTTAACGGAAGATATAAAATGACTTGATTTAATGGGGTTGTGGAGTATATCTGTGGTTTTGAATGGTTGGCTTATCATTGCATGTGAGTGATAACTAAATTAATCTAAATGTCCCTTGTGATGGCTTATGGGGGTTGTCTCTCATCATTGTTCTTACTTTTATTTCATTATTATAATTAGCCAGTGGTTTTGCATGTGTTGTGTAAATTTTTATTTTTGAGTTACAATGTGCAGATCAGCTCCCAGAAGAAAAAAAAACTGGTGTTATTGCTCCCAGGTGTTTTGTACAAAGAGTAAAGAAAGAGAATGAGCTCTTCCGTAGTTACATGCACCAGGTAATTTATTGTTGACCAGTTAAGATAGGATTTCGTTCAGGGTTGAAATCAAATGGATTAATATGTGCAAGAATTGACATACAGAGATTAGTTATGTTGAGCGTACACACTGATGATGTTCGATGTGGTTTTGTATGGCATGGTTCTCTCAGCAGCGTGTTTCTATAGAGATCAATTTCATTGTCTTGTTCTGTTTGGGACCATCATCGAGCAACTTCACTTCAAAGTGCTAATTTAATTGTATGTGTGGACATTGACATGCCAATCGGACATGGCCTAACATTTAGGACAAATCTTACTTTTATTTGCAATTGTTTGGCATTTAGGACATGGCCTAACATTTAGGACATGGCCTAATGCACTTGCAATTGTTTGGCAAAGTAAGCTAGATTGGCCCTTTTAGTTCATCATATTGATTCATAAAAATAATAATAATGAGAGATTCATTCTGTTTATTCTTGTTAGAGTTAACTCATTGTCAAGTTTGATTCATGTCAGGACCCACATTTGGTAACCGCAATTATCTTCTGGGGAGTGTCTGCAAAGGCAGAGCATTATACTTGCATGATTCATCTTCTGGGGAGAGCAAGACGATTGGCGGATGCACGAGCTCTTATGAGGGAGATGTCGATGGAAGCAGATGCCAGCATGTGTGGTGCTTTATTAGGTGCGAGCAGAATACACAAGAATAACAAATTAGTAGAAGAGGCAGCAGAAAAGATTTTTGAGATGGAACCCGCTCTGGAATGTATATTACTGCTGTCGGAAAATGTATTGTTCAAGGAGTGATTTAATGGATAATGATTGATAAGTTTTATATGCGATAATGTTTCTTATTTGTATTACGGATCATCTTCCAATATCAATGCACATTGTCTAATTTATGTGATTGTTGAATAAAAGCAATTTAATTTGATTTTTCTTGAAATGATTGTTTCTTGTAATTTAATGTTATTGATGGTTTATTTAAGCATTTTGAAAATTAAATGGATCTATTTAAATATAAAACGTAGGGAGAAACAATAAAATGAATTGAAACAAGCACTGTCTATCTGGGACCTTTAACAGCGCTTGTTTAGTACAAGCGCTGTTTATGGTGGACTTTTAACAGCGCTTGTACTAAAGAAGCGCTGTCTAAGGTCCCAATAGACAGCGCTTCTTTAGTACAAGCGATGTAAAAGGTCTACCTTTAACAGCGCTTCTTTAGTACAAGTGCTGTCAAAGGCCCCCCTTTAACAGCGCTTGCACAAACAAGCGCTGTCAAAGGCCCTCCTTTAACAGCGCTTGCACAAAAAAGCGCTGTCAAAGGGGGGCCTTTAACAGCGCTTGCACAAACAAGCGCTGGCAAAGGCCCCCCTTTAACAGCGCTTGCACAAACAAGCGCTGTCAAAGGCCCCCCTTTAACAGCGCTTGTAAAGCGCTATTAAAACTAGCACCCCTTTAGCAGCGGCGAGATAGACAGCGCTTGTAAAGCGCTATTAAAGACCTTATTTAAGCGCTGTTAAAGGTCCATTTTGTAGTAGTGAAGCCTAAGCAAGCAACGAAGCCCTCCCATGGCGATCTTGGCATGTCCCTGTCAAGCAGACTCTGGGGAACTCTGCCTGCATCTGCTTCTATCGAGTAGAGTCTCGGAGCTCGGCCCACTTCTGCCCATCGAATCTCATAACCATTGATGCTGTTAGCGGCTGCTCATACCCAGGATATACCCAAGACACCCTGATGGATCCCACAACTTGGGCCAGCCACAATGCTAATGGGGCCCACAAAATACTTGGTTCTAGCTCTGTTTCACCCATCGACGATCTCCAGCAATCAAGCTCAGTCTCCATCGGGGCCCAGCCATACTACCCACCCCTTTTCAAGCCTGCTGATTGTCCCACCTGGAGTCTCCTTGGCTTTCGCTTGTAACAGTGGAGTACGTTCCCATTTTCCTTACCCAAGACGAGGTCGACAAACCCTGGAGAAGGCCAACCATATAAGGCTTACCATCCCTGGAGAAGGCCAACCACACTAAGTCAGTCGACCCAAGAGGGGGCCATCGACTAGACGAAAGATGGAGTTGAAGCTGGAGCTAGGATCCAGACGAGAGCTGGAGACGGAGCTGGAGCCCGAGCTGGAGCTAGGATCTGGACGATAGATGGAGCTGGAGCTAGAGCTGGGATCGACCGTAAGGCTAGGGGCCACTCCCCCAACCGGCCTATCCACTCCCTCGCCGGTCATAAGTCGAGTCACCACCGAATGAACCGATTTGCCGTAAAGCTACGGGCCACTCCCCCAGTAGGCCAACCAAAACTAGGATCGACAGTAAAGTGGGGAGCCACTTCCCTAGCAGGCCGACCCGTAGGTTTTCCATAAGGCTGGGGCCACTCTTCCAATAGGTCGACCAAATCTAGGATCGGCCATAAGGCTGGGGACCACTCCCCCACTAGGCTGACCAACGCTATGATCGATCGTAAGGATATGGGCCACTCCCCAGTAGGCCGACCCATCAGTTTGTTGTAAGGATGGGGGCCATTCTCCCATCTAGTCGACCAAAGCTTGGATCGGTCAAAAAGGCTGGGGGCCACTCCCACATCATGCCGACTCGTCAGTTTGTTGTAAGGCTGGGGCCACTCTCCCAGCAGTCTGACCAAAGCTCGAATCGGGCTGTAAGGCTGGGGGCCACTCCCCTAGTAGGCCGACTCGTCGATTTGTCGTTAGGCTGGGGGCCACTCCATCAGCAGTCTGACCAAAGCTCGTATCGGCCGTAAGATGGGGGCCCCTCCCCCGGCAGGGCGACTCGTCAGTTTATCGTTAGGCTGGGGCCACTCTCCCAGCATGCCGACCAAAGCTCAGATCGGTCGTAAGGCTGGGGGCCACTCCCCTGGCAGGCCGACCCGTCGGTTTGTCGTTAGGCTAGGGGCCACTCCCTCAGCAGGCCGACCAAAGCTCAAATCGGCCGTAAGGCTGGGGACCACACCCCCAGTAGGCCGACCCGTCAGTTTGTCGTAAGGCTGGGGCCACTCCCCAGGTAGGTCGACCCACTCCTTCGTCGGGCATAAGTCGATGGGTGACTCCCCTCGCCACTGAACGGACCTATCGACTGTAAGGCTGGGGTCCACTCCCCCAGCAGGCCAACCTACTCCTTCAACGGCCATAAGGCGAGAGGCCACCCCCTTGCCACCAAACGAACCAGTTGACTATATGGCTGGGGGCGACTCCCCCAGTGGGCCGACCAACTTCTTGGACCGACCAATTATTATCCCTAGCTAACTTCACATGCCGAGCTAGATTATACAAAAAGAAATCTCTCTCTCATACTACATCTCCTAACCTTACACCCTTTATAACAGAAGAGCTCGAGAGATGGGGGCCAGAGATACAACCCTCTGACCAGACAGTGGGAAACCATGTTGGATACAACGTGTAGTTTGATACAATGATCGATGACTTCGTGTTTGATGATAACAAACGTATGTGAACGATTTAATGTTTGTGCTAAGTATTTTCAGGAATTACACTCTTGCTAATACTCAAAGAGAGACTAAGTAAAAGTGATGGAGAATGTTCCATGCATTAGCCAAGTAGACTAAGTCAAAGATGGAGATAATGGCTACAAATATTGGACTAAGTCAAAGATATGGGAAGATAAGGAGGAAATCAATTCAAATCAATTTTTGAATTGATTCAAATCAATTGGTGCATAAATCAAATCCTAAAGCATGCAAATTGAAGAGTTGGTTAAAGATGGAGAGATATAGAGAATCTCAAGCAAATCAATGGTGATTAAATGAGAATCCAATTCTAATCCTATAGCTATTCAAATTCAAATCCTATAGTCATCCATATTCAAACTCCATATCCATGGTGACTCATTCAAATCTTATTCAAGTTAGGATTCCTTCCAATCTCCATCAATTATGGGATTCTAATTGATTCTATTATATCCCATCCTCTCATATATAAACCCATCTTCCAAAGAGAGATAATTTGAGAGAGGGCAACCAAAATCAAAGAGAGAAAATTCGGCCAATAATGAACCCCCCTAAGGTACGCAAGTTTCATGTTAACATCACATGCATGTTACGCAAGCATCCTCCAAGTCTAAAAACTCCATCTCCTTTCTCCTAAAAAGTCAAAGCTCCATTGCCAAAAGCTCGTACATCTCACTCCATAGCCAAAGCAAAGAGAGGTTCGGCGATCATACATCCTAGCCATCATCCTTGCCAACGCCGCAACATTGCCAAGCCTCTCGTCCTCCTTGAGCAAAGCTACATTAGCGTCTACCTTGCGCAAGTATCAAGCCAAGCACCCTCCTCCTTCATTGCACAAACCTCAAGCAACCATACCCCTCAAGGCCGCAACATACTTGGGGTTCTCTAAGCCAAGGTAGCAACTCAACAAGGAGGGTTCTTCACCTTGGCAGCAAGTTTCATTGGAGAGGCATCCATACATTGCGCAACACAAGAGAGAGCTCCATTCACATTGCACACCATCCCAAAGAGAAGCATTAATCTTCATTGCACAACATACAACAAGGGGAGAGCACCTTGATCGGCCTCGGATATACACCCGGAGAACGATTCTAGTTTTACCGCAAGTGCACGGTTGTAACGGCCGCTTTTCGACCGTTCGTATTTCTGCGTGTACGTACGTTTTCGTACACGTATTTTATTCGACTCCTTCTTGGATGCGGACTATGCGATGTAAAATGCCGTTGTGACCGTAAGAAAGAGTAGTTATTTGTGGGATTTTTAGTGAATTTTATTTTACGGGTCGTTCTCCCACAAATCGAGTTTGATTGCAGGATCGACGTAGCTTTAGAAGTAGTCGCCGGATCTTTTATTTTTCTATTCGTTTTTGTAGACCAAACACATGATTGGCCACCGTATCCCTGAGCCTCTCTTCGTCACGGTCGTCCCCATATTTTTTCGTATTTTTCTGACACTCCTAGCCCACACAAATCGCTAATCAAAATCCAAGCCCGATTAGCCTTAATCAATTTCAAAATTCTAATCTTAATCCCAAATCTCATGAGATCCCCTACGTATCATGTGGGATTTCATTTGGGGCTATCCTCACCCAGCTTTTCCTCTTTTTGCACACCCCCTCTCTCACACTCCCTCTCCCACATCTTTAAATTATAACCCTATATAGCATCTTCCTCTTTAAAACAACAAACCCATTTCATACCCTAATGTTTTTCACGCAAGCCATCAACCGGCCGCCACCAGATCTGCGCCCTCCTCCCTCTCTCGTCACCAGCGAGGACTCCGGCCATTCTTCGGCCATCCCACCTCCGGCAACACCCTTCTCTCTCTCCTCTTTCTTCTCCTTCCCCATTGAAACACCCAAAAGAACCCCATGGCCGAACTTAGTTTTCAACCGGCGGCCACCCCATTTCCGGCCACTTCCTCGCCGCCGACGAGATCCCCGATCACCCCAACTCTCCGGTCATCTCCCCTCCTATTCCTCGCTCCCTTCTACACTCTCTCCCTCCCTAAAAACCCATCAAAACCCCTACAACAACAGCCCAGGCCAAGCTGTGCGCGCCCGCCGGAAAACGGCCGCCGCCGCCGCTCCGGCGACCCCCTCCGACGAACTCCACCACCGTCGGACTCTTATCGAACCCCCGATCATCTCCAACTACTCTTACCCTCTTCCCTCATCTCTATCTCCCTCAAAACGTTTTCAAACACAACCCAAACGACATTTTTATAGATCTGCGCCACCGCTGGGAAAACTCACGCCCACCGGCCATCCGGCCACCTACGACGACCACCCTACCGCCGTTGGACTCCTATCGAACCCCTCTACCAACTGCAATTTCTCTCACACTCATAGCCCACCTGTAGCTCCCGGAATCCTCGTCGGAACACGCCGTATCGGTTGTTTTTCACAGATCTGGAAGCTGAACTTCGACGCCCGCGCACGACCACCTCCGACCACCCCCAGCGACAAATCCACTTCCATTGGCTTCGTCTTGAAGTCCTTTACCTTCTGCAACTTCCTGTTTTCACTGTTCGTCGCTGGAATTCCGCTGGGACGCGTGACAACGGACGTTGCGCGAATCTGTCCTCTCCGGCTTCTCACGGCCACCCACCGCCGTATGCTCACGCCGTCGGCCACCCACCGGGCCGATCATCTTCCACTGACCCTACTTCATCTACCGACAGCCCCCTTGGACTCTCGGAGTTCACGTGCGTTGCCGCACGCACGTACTTTTAGCCGACGTCGCCGTTATCGTGAAGATCCGTTGCGCTACTCACAATGGGAGGAGAATCGCAGTTAGATCGCTGATTTTGCGTCACCACCCCGCTGTCCAGATGTACCTCGCTGCGCTACCCACGGCCGAGAAGTTCCAGACGACGCCGATGTTTCGTCGTTCAGACCCGACTTCCGCTTGTTGGACGACATCACGAGGTTGGTTTCCCTAACGAGTAGTAAAACCCACACCGTAGCTAACCAAAACCTAAACTAAAATTGGTCAACTTGAACTAAATTTATTTTCAGCAACTGTAAAATGTTTCCACTGTTGGAAAGATCGACGATCGGACAAATTTTCTGTGCACATAGGGTAGACGTCGATCTAGACTGAACAAATATCAAAACGTGACTTTTTGACTGTTAGGATAGTCCCGCCAATTTTAGAAACAAACCCTAATAGGATTTGTTGAAAAACGCGACCTGACACCGTCGTCGTGACCCTGTTTCAGACGGACTACCGCAGACGCGACACTTGGATGGGACGCTCCGGACAGACGACGCACTCGCCACCGTAGGCAAGTGTACTCACTTGTACCTTCGGCCGTGTTTAGGCCTTAAACTTATAGAATTGCTAAAATGTGAACAAAGAGAACCGGACGTGAAATGATAGCGTCCGGGACGTCCATTGACAGCTTAGACTTGACGACGAAGTCTAAGCTCAACAACAACTTTTGACACCTTAGGGTTATCTTGTGTGTGCGTGCCTGTGGACCCCCTAGAAGAACCATCCCCGTCTTGTCATGTCGCGTCTTATTTTGCACTGCCTACGGGCAATAGGGCACTTACCAGTGAGTGGGTGATCCCTTGTACTGATACACAGCTTGCGGGCAATAGGGCACTCACCAAGCTAGAGTGAGTGATCCCTTGTACGGACTTGTCTTGTGCACTTGGGTTGGGGTAGGATTGAGCATGCGCACGGGGAGAGGGTCTGATCTCCATCGAACCGTAAGGCGTGAACCTTTCGAGTCACACGTGTCTTGTCTTTTTTCCGTGCACAAGGTTGAGCGTTCCCTCGGTTAAGAAGGTGCTGGCCGCCTTCTAACCGAAAGGCGTGAACCTTAGTGACACACTTCTTGTCTTGTCTTGTCCCGTGCACAAGGTTGAGCGTTCCCTCGGTTGAGAAGGTGCTGGCTGCCTTCTAATCAAAAGGCGTGAACCTTAGTGACACACTTCTTGTCTTGTCGTGTCCCGTGCACAAGGTTGAGCGTTCCCTCGGTTGAGAAGGTGCTGGCCGCCTTCTAACCGAAAGGACGTGAACCTTAGTGACACACATCTTGCCTTGTCTTGTCACGTCTTGTCTGGACCCGTTTAGGTTAGTCCCGTAGTCCGTAGTACTCGCTATGGCTACTACTTGACGTGTTTTATCTTTCCTGCTCTGTTTACCTTCTTTTGTTACTATGTTATAACCCCAGCATGTTAATCAACCAGTAAATCGTTGCTTAAAATTTCAGTACACTTGCAGTAGAGTCTAACCCTCTTTTGTAGACTTTACCTGACGAACAGTTCCTTTCTTTTGGGTGCTGTACGTCAGGTGTCGAGCCAGAGTTTATGGACGAGGCAGACTTACCGGAGTACGTGGAGCCCGAGGACGTCGACCCGGAGGACGTATCTAACGAGGACCAGACTTAGAGGTCTCTTCTAACGCGGACGTTCAGAGGTTACTACTTTTAGCTTCTCTCTTTCGGTAGTTTTTGCCATGCTTAGGCTTCCCTCTTTTTAGACTTTTGTACTCGCTGGATATTAACTCTTTATATTTTTGAATGCAACTTTCTTTCTGTACCTTCTGTTGTTTCGAACTTTATAAATGCAAGAACTTGAAAATTTTAAAATGGTATCCATACAGACGCTTATTGGGCCCGGGCTTCATAGCTCCGGCCCAAGCGGGCCTTAGTCACGCTTCGCCTCCGTATTTTTGGGAAGCGGGGCGTGACAGGTTTTAGTGGTGGCCCATGCAAGTCATGCAAAAAGTTCGGAACAATAAGAGTACCACATTCATTTAATATCCACGTACAAGTCTAAATTATGTAGGAAGACTTAGATAGACAACCAAGTTTGATAGTCAGGCGCCTTGGTTATGATTTAGTCATACACAACCTAGGATACCTTAGTGGCCCCCATTTGACTCTGACCGTGTTAGATTTCTAGAGCCCGTCTTTTAGTCGTTCGCTCGGGTCCATCGACTTCGAGCCCATCAGAACGTAACCTTGATTCTCTTAGGAACCTTTCCCTGAGATCTCTCTATTACAGTCTAGTTCATTAGGAAGACTTAGTGCTGAGTTCTCCTGATCTTTAGACGGCCCGATAGTTAGAACCCCTGATTTCTTGCATCTTCCCAATCATTACACTTCTGTGTTATCGGCCGTAGAATTCCATTGTAGTTTCTCATGAATCATATCCTATGCTTATTCACCATGCGATCATATTCTTTGCCTTCGATTCACGTGATCGCTTCGTGACGATTATCGTTAATTCTTCGAATCTTTCCCATTGCAAATCCTGCTTCCTTTAAAAGTATTTTTGAAATTCATTATTAAATTCTTCGCTCTGTTTAACTTCTTTGAAAACTCTTATTAAATATTTAAAATTTCTTTCTTTCGGTTGAATTAAAATGCTTTCGTAAATTTTGAAACATTCTTGGTCGTAATGTTTAAGTTATTATCTCGTACTTATTTTCGAATCGGTATCTTTCGTATATCAGTTTTAAAACTTGTTACTATTTTGGGAAAAAAAAATTTTCAATGTATCGCATTTTCTAAAACTACGAAATTTATTTTTAACTCCTTACCTTACGTACTTTTAGAAGACTTTCTAAACTAAAGAGAACTTCAATTTTTATATATACCAGTTCTATGCTCATCGTGCTCATATTTCAAAAAAACATCTTCGTTTAAACTTATTTTTTTTATTATTTGCAAAACAATCACTACCTCACTCTACTCTTCATTTCTCCATCTAACTTTTTTTCGAGTTGAAATTTTCTACCATCTGCTCACTTTTTTCTACATAATTTTTTATAAGTATAAAAATATATGATACCGTATTTTACACGTGATCCTTTTTATCTATTTCAATATTTTGAGCAATATCTTAGTTCCATCCAATCAGTTATCTCCTTATCGTCGCCTTATCCAAACTCGTTCTTTCCGATCTTGTGTCGTTTCACTTTTGGTTTCGGTTCCTTTCTTTCATGTAGACAATAGTGCTTGTAGTTGCATGTGTCAACTCTAGTTTAGTAGTGGGCCCTTGGTTTTGTAATGTCGTCGTGGTGTATGTTTGTAGGTAGAGCATGTGAACCGGTACGAGTGTGCTACCTTTAGGATATTAGTGATTGTCTCTTGTGTCGTGTATGTATACTCAGTGTGGTCCGTGTTATACGTATGGAGTGGTCTGAATGATGGTATTCATATAAGTATGGATAGCGTCATAGCAGGCAACTCCGTAGACTTAGTCTTTCGAATTATTGAATAGTTTATCTTGGCTGCATGTGATTGTATCAAAACTTTTGTTTTCTTTTAAACCAAATCTTTAAAGTTTTGAAACAAGCACACAAGTTCACGACACACCTATTTTTCCTTACCCAATACCACAACTCTACACGTTTTTTTCCAAATGCTTTAAAATCTGTCTTTCGCCTTAAACTTCTTTCTTCCGTTTTCCTCTTTTGGATTGTTATTTTTTATTGTTACGATATTGTTAGTACTAGCTATTTTTTTATAGGATTATGTTGCCGGTAAGCATAGAGAGAGATGAGATATGTCGTAGCGGTGATTGGCTGATCTTGAACACAAAGATATTAGATTAGATTTTTTCGGATGAAAAGAACGAGGCGTCCAAGACTTATTTATTATACCAATGTGAAAAAGACTCAATAGAGAACTTTGATTGGATGAAATTATGTATAGGGAGATGAGTACTTAATCGATCTGAAACTTGGACGAGTGATAGGTAGGAGTAGCTAGGACGGGATAGTATGAGTTAGAGTGATCATGAGAGTGAGCAAAACATTTAAAGCATCAAGACTTGATTATTGGGTTGACGTGAGAAGACAATGGAAATGATGCGACATGTTGAGACAGATGGGATGTTAGGAAGATGGATTTTGTATGATTAGGAGATTAGATGATAGGTGTAAGGATAGCAGTAGTTTGATGGTTCATTGAATTCGGAGGATAAACTTGTGAGTCGATATGATGGAGAATGTGTTGGGGGCGAGATGATTGAAGACTGGTGGGTGATTATGTGGATTTATAGTTAAGTGTTTGGGTGTGATTCTAGTTGTAGCATTAGCCACTGGAGAGACGAGTTATGATGGATTATTTGAGGAACGATGTTTGATGTTATGGGATTAGCGATCATTATGTGTAGATATGAGAGTTGTGGGCATAAGTGTATATAGATATTATTACTATTAGTATAAGTGATTCCGAGGGCGGAATCATTTCTAAGGTGGGTAGAATGTAACGGCCGCTTTTCGACCGTTCGTATTTCTGCGTGTACGTACGTTTTCGTACACGTATTTTATTCGACTCCTTCTTGGATGCGGACTATGCGATGTGATATGCCGTTGTGACCGTAAGGAAGAGTAGTTATTTGTGGGATTTTTAGTGAGTTTCATTTTACGGGTCGTTCTCCCACAAATCGAGTTTGATTGCAGGATCGACGTAGCTTTAGAAGTAGTCGCCGGATCTTTTATTTTTCTGTTCATTTTCGTAGACCAAACACATGATTGACCACCGTATCCCTGAGCCTCTCTTTGTCACGGGCATCCCCATATTTTTTCGTATTTTTCTGACACTCCTAACCCACCCAAATCGCTAATCAAAATCCAAGCCCGATTAGCCTTAATCAATTTCGAAATTCTAATCTTAATCCCAAATCTCATGAGATCCCCTACGTATCATGTGGGATTTCAATTGGGGCCATCCTCACCCAGCTTTTCCATTTTTTTGCACACCCCCTCTCTCACACTCCCTCTCCCACATCTTTAAATTATAACCCTATATAGCATCTTCCTCTTTAAAACAACAAACCCATTTCATACCCTAATGTTTTTCACGCAAGGCATCAACCGGCCGCCACAAGATCTGCGCCCTCCTCCCTCTCTCATCACCAGCGAGGACTCCGGCCATTCTCTGGCCATCCCACCTCCGGCAACACCCCTCTCTCTTCTCTCTCTCCTCTTTCTTCTCCTTCCCCATTGAAACACCCAAAAGAACCCCATGGCCGAACTTAGTTTTCAACCGGCGGCCACCCCATTTCCGGCCACTTCCTCGCCATCGGCGAGATCCCCGATCCCCCCCAACTCTCCGGTCATCTCCCCTCCTCTTCCTCGCTCCCTTCTACACTCTCTCCCTCCCTAAAAACCCATCAAAACCCCTACAACAACAACCCATGCCAAGCTGTGCGCGCCCGCCGGAAAACGGCCGCCGCCGCCGCTCCGGTGACCCCCTCTGACGAACTCCACCACCGTCGGACTCTTATCGAACCCCCGATCATCTCCAACTCCTCTTACCCTCTTCCATCATCTCTATCTCCCTCAAAACGTTTTCAAACACAACCCAAACGACAGTTTTACAGATCTGTGCCACCGCCGGGAAAACGCGCGCCCACCGGCCTTTCGGCCACCTATGACGACCACCCTACCACCGCTCCTATCGAACCCCTCTACCAACTGCAATTTCTCTCACACTCATAGCCCACCAGTAGCTCCAGGAATCCTTGTCGGAACACGCCGTATCGGCTGTTTTTCACAGATCTGGAAGCTGAACTTCGACACCCGCGCACGATCATCTCCGACCATCCCCAGTGACAAATCCACTGCCGTTGGCTTCGTCTTGAAGTCCTTTACCTTCTGCAACTTCCCGTTTTCTCTGTTCGTCGCTGGAATTCCGCTGGGACGCGTGACAACGGACGTTGCGCGAATCTGTCCTCTCCGACTTCTCACGGCCACCCACCGCCGTACGCTCACGCCGTCGGCCACCCACCGGGCCGATCATCTTCCACTGAACCTACTTCATCTTTTGAAAGCCCCATTGGACTCTCGGAGTTCACGTGCGTTGCCGCACACACGTACTTTTAGCCGACGTCGCCGTTATCGTGAAGATCCGTTGCGCTACTCACAACGGGAGGAGAATCGCTGCTAGATCGCAGATTTTGTGCCATCACCCCGCTGTCCAGAGGTACCTCGCTGCGCTACCCGCGGCCGAAAAGTTCCAGACGACGCCGACGTTTCGCCGTTCAAACCCGATTTCCGCTTGTTGGACGACATCACGAGGTTGGTTTCCCTAACGAGTAGTTAAACCCACACCATAGCTAACCAAAACCTAAACTAAAATTGGTCAACTTGAACTAAATTTATTTTCAGCATCTGTAAAATGTTGCCACTGTAGGAAAGATCGACGATCAGACAAATTTTCTGTGCACATAGGGTAGACGTCGATCTAGACTGAACAAATATCAAAACGTGACTTTTTGACTGTTAGGATAGTCCCGCCAATTTTAAAAACAAACACTACTACAAAATGGACCTTTAATAGCGCTTAAAAAAGGTCTTTAATAGCACTTTACAAGCGCTGTCTATCTCGCCGCTGCTAAAGGGGGGCTGCTTTTAATAGCGCTTTACAAGCGATGTTAAAGGGGGCCTTTAACAGCGCTTGTTTGTGCAAGCGCTGTTAAAGGGGGGCCTTTAACAGCGCTTGTTACTGCAAGCGCTGTTAAAGGGGGGCCTTTAACAGAGCTTGTTTGTGCAAGCGCTGTTAAAGGGGGGCCTTTAACAGCGCTTGTTACTGCAAGCGCTGTTAAAGGGGGGCCTTTAACAGAGCTTGTTTGTGCAAGCGCTGTTAAAGGGGGGCCTTTAACAGCGCTTGTTTGTGCAAGCGCTGTTAATGGCCCCTCTTTAACAGCGCTTGTTTGTGCAACTTGCAACATATCACGAGAGAGGCAATGCTTGCAACATTTGGGTTAGCAGGAGATGTAAATGCAATAACAAACTTGCACGCAAAAGATAATCACAATAACTGAACCCATAGGCGTAAAATATGTGAATAGCTATAAAAGCTACAGAATAATAATCCATCAAACAGCCAATGCATGGTTACAAGAAAAAGCCCTCCTCAAACACCCTACTATGTATTTCTCATTGTTAGAATACATGTGGAACAGAATCACACATTCTACACCATGCACAAAAAAACTCCACAGTCTCAAAGACTTATGGAGCTTCATCTGGACTGGTTCATTTCCATCAGAAGCAATTCTACGTTTCACCTCAACTGAAGGTTCTGCAGTAGCCCGTCTCATCAGGTCCAGTAGCCCATCTCTGCCCATTCACACCAAACACTTGCCAGATTATCAACTGTCTTGTCATAAACACTTGCCAGATTATTCTACTTCATTGTGATTCTCATACAGCCGAGCAAAGGCAACCCACAAAGTATGAGGCTTCCCAACTGCCTTCATGGTATCCACAGTCTGCACTGCTTGTTCCTTATAACTCAGGGCATTTGAGGTGTTATCTCGAGTCTGTTAGGGGACAAGATCAATATTAGAAGCAACAACGATGTTCCTATCATTATCAGGAGAAGGTTGAGAAAGAAGTATGTGAGTTTCACCAATCGATTGTCGCGTACATAGCTTGGGAGGTTCGAAAATCAAGGAACTTAAAAATCTTCAACAATTCTTCCACTACTGCGACGCAGACTGTGTATGCAGTCCAACACCAGGCAAAGTTTTCCAAGGCAAAGTGAGCCATGGGGCTTGCACACAAACTCAATATGGAGAGATTTCCTAGCAAACTTTTGAAATTGGCAGAACAAGCACAATTCCAAGTACAATTCTTTTCTATGTCAAATGCTTTAATTTTTATGTCATTGAAGTCGCAAGCAGCAAATGTGAATGGGAATTTATTGTTACCTTAAAAGCAAATCAGTCAGGACCATTCCAGGAGATGCTGTGTTTACGCCCACCTTAGAGCGCTTGCATTCTTTCAGAAGGGAAGCTTGAAGCTGCCTAAGACCACACTTTGTTGAACCATAACTACAAAAAGACACATGTTTCGTGGTTCAAGCATAGTTGCCATTGATGATCATACTTTAAGGGAAACAAAGGAAAATAGCAAATATCACATTTTTAAGCATGTCATGATGTTCTGGATAATTTTAATGTCTAGAAACAAACAAACAAACAAACAATAATAATCCAAGAACTTGCAGTCGAGGTTCAAACTGCAGCCATTTATTTGTAGCGTCTATTATTGATAAAGAAAGAAAATATCTTGGTAGTTTTCTGTATACTACCAAGCTGCTTCTGTTAGGCATTCTCATTATACCATCGATTTCACACATCCCCTTGTTCCATTGCAGCTTTTTGTTTCCATTAAATATGGTTTATAGCATCATTGATCCAATTACCTAACGGTGAAGTTGGTCAAAATTAAAGGTAATATTACTTTGGCTCTGGTCACAGACAAGCATAAACGATGAGTGCAAAGAAATTAAAGCTTACACAGCTGTCAACGGAGTGCTTGATCCTCCAGAACCAGCTCCATCCATGTTGAATATGTGACCTCCCTTGTCCTGAGATTGCATGATATGCATGGCTTCTCTTGTGCAGATTAATGAACCAACCAAGTTTGTTGAGACAATCTAATCATGGGACAATGGAAACCAGTTAAGAAGACCTTAGTGTGTAAATCAAAATAGACAAGAAAATTAAACTATATTGGAGCAATGGTAGTCAACATGACATAATCATACATATCACATGCATAAATATTATTTACACATTTTTTACCGGTACATGACTTTACCATTTCTATTTGGTTTCCTTGTCTAACTGTAAGGGAACAATTCCAAAATTTATCCCAAAAATAAGGCCAACTGGCTTAGTGGTTTGTTGTCACAATATATGAACTAATTATGTTAATCATCTTTATTATTGGTCAATGTGGTGCTTGCCATCCTATGTAAACTATTCAAAGAACTCCAATCTAATGTGTTCATCTAAAAAAGAAATGACTGCTGGCAGGTTGGTTAACACAAACTGCATGTATGATTCATACATAATTTTTGCAATGATGAGAATAATAATGGATAGCAATCAAACAAACCTACATAACGATAATCATAACTAAAGCACAGTATGTATTGCATTCTAATCAACCATCAAAATTTGATGGGATAAAACTATAATTTGCTTCATTTCAAGCATCCAAACTCACCAGCGTAAGATCTCACTGTCTCGACCCTTGCCTCCTCCTTAGCGAGCACCGACAGCTCTCCCGCCAATATCTGCTTGCTTCTCCCTAAATCATCTGCATCCCCAAAATTGATCCAGGAAAATCCCCCTCAAAGATGGAAATTTTTTCAATCTGATCCATAATGTTTGCGTGCGAAACCCTCTCCTTAACCCTCTCCTTAAGAACACGCAGTGCCTACTGGCAGCTCAATCAATAACAATTAGAAAATTTACCCAAATGATGCCATTTGGAAGAGAGCCAGATGAAATTTTAAGGTCCATTTGAATCACAAATGAGGTGAAGCTTTTTATATAAGTGCACGATCAAGCTTTTTATATAATTTGCATTTCTTCCTTTATCTGAATGTACATGAATTTCTAATTTTCTTCAAAATTCTCCTTTCAATTACAGCAATAACAGTTCCTCAATTCCCCCAATTTTGCTTGAAATAAACATTTACCCGATCGTTAATCCTGAAATAAACATAAAAGAATCGTGTATATGTAATTACATTAAAAAATAGAGCTGGATGGAAAAATATTAGATTAAGCAAGTTCTGTACATACCTTGGAAATGAAACCATCAAAAGATTAGAATTTTCACAGATTCTTTTGACAGAGTTTTCCTTCTTTGCGTTGGGTCGATGAAAATCGTGAAATCAGCTAGTATTCAATAAATGATTAATTAAAGTCACCATAAATAACAATTTAATAAAGAATTTGTAATGCACATGCACAACGCATCAATAATCCCCACGCCCACAACTAAACCACCACATAGAATTACACAATCATAGCACTGTAAAAAATAAAACTTAACACGCATAAACGATGTTCATATAAATTTTCACAGACAAGCATAAACGATGAGTGCAAAGAAATTAAAGCTTACACAGCTGTCAACGGAGTGCTTGATCCTCCAGAACCAGCTCCATCCATGTTGAATATGTGACCTCCCTTGTCCTGAGATTGCATGATATGCATGGCTTCTCTTGTGCAGATTAATGAACCAACCAAGTTTGTTGAGACAATCTAATCATGGGACAATGGAAACCAGTTAAGAAGACCTTAGTGTGTAAATCAAAATAGACAAGAAAATTAAACTATATTGGAGCAATGGTAGTCAACATGACATAATCATACATATCACATGCATAAATATTATTTACACATTTTTTACCGGTACATGACTTTACCATTTCTATTTGGTTTCCTTGTCTATCTGTAAGGGAACAATTCCAGAATTTATCCCAAAAATAAGGCCAACTGGCTTAGTGGTTTGTTGTCACAATATATGAACTAATTATGTTAATCATCTTTATTATTGGTCAAAATATTTATGCAAAGATGCACTTCTTACTTAAAACTTAAGGCCAAAAGGATAAATATAATGCTCAGTTGTCCTCGGCACCCTTTCAACATACACAACCCAACACCATCAGATATGCATGATTCTTATTTTAATATGAATCAAGCTGTCTATGCACATACCAATAAAGCATACAGCGCAGAATATAGTCAGATAAAGTCACTAACTATTCCATTATTGCATCACTGGATGCATTCTTCTGTCATTTTTCCTTACCCATGTGTCTAACCCAAATATGTGGCCTGCCAATGAAAGCTTACAACTGCAAGATATCTCCCCCTTTCCTTTATGTGTAGTCCAAACATGTGTTGTCATGATGGAAGCATATACCCGAAAGATAATATTCCCTTGCAATATGCCTATTCCACATGAGATGTATGTATGTTTATTAAAGAATTTGTTTGTGAGGTGTCTGTTTGATATAGACATCTTCCAAGAGTAGATACTATATCCAACAGAAGAAATCAGTGCATCTGCATATGTCAGGAATCTCAAAACCGGTTTAAGATATACAAATTCAAATTGATCTCTTTGGGTACGCGTTGAGGATACATCAAAATTTGAATTGATTTTTCGATATATCAAAATTTGAATTGATTTTTCGAAGACAGATACATCAGAATCATTAGATTACAACTATTTGAGGTCAATGCATCTACATGATAGCGAGATGTATATATCTCATGTATTTAAAAAGAGAAGAACTCCATCAGTTAAGGAGTAAACGGAGGAAACAACCTCCAGGATGGGAATTCTAGAACTATAAAAGCAAATACCATGCATTGCATAGAGGTCTAACTAATTTCAGAACCTAACCGCTTGAAGGTAACCTGCAAAAACCATATGTTAAATAACTTCAGAGGTTGCAATTTCTGAAGGGGAATGAAAAGAAGTGTGAAGTCACAATTATTGTCATAATTAACATCAGCATATATACTTTTCTATTTTCATCATGTCTCTAAATATGTTTCCTTAGCTGCTAGTTCAGCAATTTTGCACCCTAGAGGTTACCTTTTATAATGACAATACAGGCTAAGCATGAAGATGAATGTTGTCCCGTCCACCCACCCACCCACCCCTGGAGACGTAAGTGTCCATATCATAAATGGCATTTGATGCATGCACATATGTAATCTGTATTGTGTAATTGAATATTCATTGTTCACAATGTTAACAATAAATTGGCCATTTGGAGAAATTAGCTACGCTGAGGTAATGCCTACTGCAAAAAGATAAATGCCTTATGGGAACCAAGAAACTTAAAAAAGGCTTTGGAAAACACAATTAAACTAAGTGAAAGGGTTGATTAAAAAAAGGCATACCTGATTAATCTCTTCATCGGTAAACTGTACCAACGGTCTGAATCCTTTGTTTGTCCCAGCATTGTTGATCTGCACACTCAGAACAAGCACAATTTCAATAAAAACAAACATTTGTAGAAAAGAATTGTTAAAGTGATTACAAAATAAAAACTAGAAAAGTTTGCTAGCGATTACAAAATAAACACTCAGAACAAGCACAATTCCAAGTACAAAATAAAAACTAGAAAAGAATTCAATAAATTATCAAAGATGCAGAAAACAAACATTTGTAGAGACTAGTAAGGGAATACTCTTACAGTCGATCCTAGGGCTTGGGTTGCAACGAAGATGGCAGTGCGATCCTAGGGCTTGGGTTGCAACGAAGATGGCAGCACGATCCTAGGGCTTGGGTTGCAACGAAGATGGCAGCGGACGATCCTAGGGCTTCGGAGCGCACGAAGATGGCAGCGGAGCTTCGGAGCGATATTGGGAATTTACCTTTAGTCGGGCTTCGGAGCACTGTTAAAGCGATTACATGAGTCGGGCTTCGAAGCGATATTCGATATTGCGAACCCGTGAATGTATAATACCTTTAACAGCACTTGTTTAATACAAGCGCTGTTAAAGGCCACCCTTTGGCAGCGCTTACACAAACAAGCGCTATTAAAGGGGGGGCCTTTAACAGCGCTTGTTTATGCAAGCGCTTTTAAAGGCCCCCCCTTTAACAGCGCTTGTTTGTGCAAGCGCTGTTAAAGGCCCCCCCTTTAACAGCGCTTGTTTGTGTAAGCGCTGCTAAAGGGTGGCCTTTAACATCGCTTGTATTAAACAAGCGCTGTCTATTGGGACTTTTAACAGCGCTTGTTCTAAAGAAGCGCTCTCTATTTGGACCTTTAACAGCGCTTGTAGAAAAAAGCGCTGTCTATTGTCTGACATTTAACAGGGCTTCTTTCTACAAGCGTTGTGTATTATCTGTGTCGCTAATATACAGCGCTTGCAGAAATAAGCGCTGTCTATTGTCGGACCTTTAACATCGCTTGCAGAAAGAAGCGCTGTCTATTCTCCGACCTTTAACAGCGCTTGCAAAAAGAAGCGCTGTCTAATATATGTGCCTCTAATTAACAGCGCTTATAATTGGCAAGCGCTATTAAAGGTGTGCTATTAAAGGTCCTTTTTGTAGTAGTGAAACCCTAATAGGATTTGTTGAAAAACGTGACCTGACACCGTCACCGTGACCCTGTTTCAGATGGACTACTGCAGACGCGACACTTGGATGGGACGCTCCAGACAGACGACGCACTCGCCACCGCAGGCAAGTGTACTCACTTGTACCTTCGGCCGTGTTTAGGCCTTAAACTTGTAGAGTTGATAAAATGTGAACAAAGAGAACTGGACGTAAAATGATAGCGTCCGAGACGTCCATTGACAGCTTAGACTTGACGACGAAGTCTAAGCTCAACAACAACTTTTGACACCTAAGGGTTATCTTGTGTGTGCGTGCGTGTGGACCCCCAAGAAGAACCATCCCCGTCTTGTCATGTCACGTCTTATTTTGCACAGCCTACGGGCAATAGGGCACTCACTAGTGAGTGGGTGATCCCTTGTACTGATACACAGCTTGCGGGCAATAGGGCACTCACCAAGCTATAGTGAGTGATCCCTTGTACGGACTTGTCTTGTGCACTTGGGTTGGGGTAGGGTTGAGCGTGCGCACGGGGAGAGGGTCTGATCCCCCTCGAACCTTAAGGCATGAACCCTTCGAGTCACACGTGTCTTGCCTTTTTCCCGTGCACAAGGTTGAGCGTTCCCTTGGTTGAGAAGGTGCTGGACGCCTTCTAAACGAAAGGCGTGAACCTTAGTGACACACTTCTTGTCTTGTCTTGTCCCGTGCACAAGGTTGAGCGTTCCCTCGGTTGAGAAGGTGTTGGCCGCCTTCTAATCGAAAGGCGTGAACCTTAGTGACACACTTCTTGTCTTGTCTTGTCCCGTGCACAAGGTTGGGCGTTCCCTCGGTTGAGAAGGTACTGGCCGCCTTCTAACCGAAAGGACGTGAACCTTAGTGACTCACGTCTTGCCTTGTCTTGTCACGTCTTGTCTGGACCTGTTTAGGTTAGTCCAGTAGTCCGTAGTACTCGCTACGGCTACTACTTGACGCGTTTTACCTTTCCTGCTCCGTTTACCTTCTTTTGTTACTATGTTATAAACCCAGCATGTTAATCAACTTGTAAATCGTTGCTTAAAATTTCAGTACACTTGCAGTAGAGTCTAACCCTCTTTTGTAGACTTTACCTGACGTACAGTTCCTTTCTTTTTGGTGCTGTACGTCAGGTGTCGAGCCAGAGTTCGTGGACGAGGCAGACTTACCGGAGTACGTGGAACTCGAGGACGTCGACCCGGAGGACGTATCTGACGAGGACCAGACTTAGAGGTCTCTTCTAACGCGGACGTTCAGAGGTTACTACTTTTAGCTTCTCTCTTTCGGTAGTTGTTGCCATGCTTAGGTTTCCCTCTTTTTAGACTTTTGTACTCGCTGGATATTAACTCTTTACATTATTGAATGCCTCCGTATTTTTGGGAAGCGGGGCATGACAGGTTTTAGTGGTGGCCCAGGCAGGTCATGCAAAAAGTTCGGAACAATAAGAGTATCGCATTCATTTAATATCCACGTACAAGTCTAAATTATGTAGGAAGACTTAGATAGACGACCAAGTTTGATAGTCAGGCACCTTGGTTATGATTTAGTCATACACATCCTAGGATACCTTAGTAGCCCCCATTTGACTCTGACCGTGTTAGATTTCTAGAGCCCGTCTTTTAGTCGTTCGCTCGGGTCCATCGACTTCGGGCCCATCAGAACGTAACCTTGATTCTCTTAGGAACCTTTCCCTGAGATCTCTCTATTACAGTCTAGTTCATTAGGAAGACTTAGTGTTGTGTTCTCCTGATCTTTAGACGGCCCGATAGTTAGAACCCCTGATTTCTAGTATCTTCCCAATCATTACGCTTCTATGTTATCGGCCGTAGAATTCCATTGTAGTTTCTCATGAATCATATCCTATGCTTATTCACCATGCGATCATATCCTTTGCCTTCGATTCACGTGATCGCTTCGTGACGATTATCGTTAATTCTTCGAATCTTTCCCATTGCAAATCCTGCTTCCTTTAAAAGTATTTTCGAAATTCATTATTAAATTCTTCGCTCAGTTTAACTTCTTTGAAAACTCTTATTAAATATTTAAAATTTCTTACTTTCGGTTGAATTAAATTCTTTCGCAAATTTTGAAACATTCTTGGTCGTAATGTTTAAGTTATTATCTCGTACTTATTTTTGAATTGGTATCTTTCGTATATCAGTTTTAAAACTTGTTACTATTTTGGGAAAAAAAAATTTCACTGTATCGCATTTTCTAAAACTACGAAATTTATTTTTAACTCCTTACCTTACGTACTTTTAGAAGACTTTCTAAACTAAAGAGAACTTCAATTTTTATATATACCAGTTCTATGCTCATCGTGCTCATATTTCAAAAAAAACATCTTCGTATAAACTTATTTTTTTTTATTTTTTTTAGTTGCAAAACAATCACTACCTCACTCTACTCTTCATTTCTCCATCTAACTTTTTTTTCGAGTTGAAATTTTCTACCATCTGCTCACTTTTTTCTACATTATTTTTTATAAGTATAAAAATATATGATACCGTATTTTACACGTGATCCTTTTTATCTAATTCAATATTTTGAGCAATATCTTAGTTCCATCCAACAGTTATCTCCTTATCCTCGCCTTATCCAAACTCGTTCTTTCCGATATTGTTTCGTTTCTCTTTTGGTTTCGGTTCCTTTCTTTCATGTAGACAATAGTGCTTGTAGTTGCCTGTGTCAACTCTAGTTTAGTAGTGGGCCCTTGGTTTTGTAATGTCGTCGTGGTGTATGTTTGTAGGTAGAGCATGTGAACCGGTACGAGTGTGCTACCTTTAGGATATTAGTGATTGTCTCTTGTGTCGTGTATGTATACTCAGTGTGGTCCGTGTTATACGTATGGAGTGGTCTGAATGATGGTATTCATATAAGTATGGATAGCGTCATAGCAGGCAACTCCTTAGACTTAGCTTTCGTATTATTGAATAGTTTTTCTTGGCTGCATGTGATTGTATCAAAACTTTTGTTTTCTTTTAAACCAAATATTTAAAGTTTTGAAACAAGCACACAAGTTCACAACACACCTATTTTTCATCACCCAATACCACAACTCTACACGTTTTTTTCCAAATGCTTTAAAATCTGTCTTTCGCCTTAAACTTCTTTCTTCCGTTTTCCTCTTTTGGATTGTTATTTTTGATTGTTACGATATTGTTAGTACTAGCTATTTTGTTATAGGATTATGTTGCCGGTAAGCATAGAGTGAGATGAGATATGTCGTAGCGGTGATTGGCTGATCTTGAACACAAAGATATTAGATTAGATTTCTTTCGGATGAAAAGAACGAGGCGTCCAAGACTTATTTATTATGCCAATGTGAAAAAGACTCAATAGAGAACTTTGATTGGATGAAATTATGTATAGAGAGATGAGTACTTAATCGATCTGATACTTGGACGAGTGATAGGTAGGAGTAGCTAGGACGGGATAGTATGAGTTAGAGTGATCATGAGAGTGAGCAGAACATTTAAAGCATCAAGACTTGATTATTGGGTTGACGTGAGAAGACAATGGAAATGATGCGACATGTTGAGACAGATGGGATGTTAGGAAGATGGATTTTGTATGATTAGGAGATTAGATGATAGGTGTAAGGATAGCTGTAGTTTGATGGTTCATTGAATTCGGAGGATAAACTTGTGAGTCGATATGATGGAGAATGTATTGGGGGCGAGATGATTGAAGACTGGTAGGCGATTATGTGGATTTATAGTTAAGTGTTTGGGTGTGATTCTAGTTGTAGCATTAGCCACTGGAGAGACGAGTTATGATGGATTATTTGAGGAACGATGTTTGATGTTATGGGATTAGCGATCATTATGTGTAGATATGAGAGTTGTGGGCATAAGTGTATATAGATATTATTACTATTAGTATAAGTGATTCCGAGGGCGGAATCATTTCTAAGGTGGGTAGAATGTAACGGCCGCTTTTCGACCGTTCGTATTTCTGCGTGTACGTACATTTTCGTACACGTATTTTATTCGACTCCTTCTTGGATGCGGACTATGCGATGTGATATGCCGTTGTGACCGTAAGGAAGAGTAGTTATTTGTGGGATTTTTAGTGACTTTCATTTTACGGGTCGTTCTCCCACAAATCGAGTTTGATTGCAGGATCGACGTAGCTTTAGAAGTAGTCGCCGGATCTTTTATTTTTCTTTTCGTTTTTGTAGACCAAACACAAGATTGACCACCGTATCCCAGAGCCTCTCTTCGTCACGGTCGTCCCCATATTTTTTCGTATTTTTCTGACACTCCTAGCCCACCCAAATCGCTAATCAAAATCCAAGCCCGATTAGCCTTAATCAATTTCGAAATTCTAATCTTAATCCCAAATCTCATGAGATCCCCTACGTATCATGTGGGATTTCATTTGGGGCCATCCTCCCCAGCTTTTCCTCTTTTTGCACACCCCCTCTCTCACACTGCCTCTCCCACATCTTTAAATTATAACCATATATAGCATCTTCCTCTTTAAAACAACAAACCCATTTCATACCCTAATGTTTTTCACGCAAGCCATCAACCGGCCGCCACCAGATCTGCGCCATCCTCCCTCTCTCGTCACCAGCGAGGACTTCGGCCATTCTCCGGCCATTCCGCCTCCGGCAACACCCCTCTCTCTCTTCTCTCTATCTCCTCTTTCTTCTCCTTCCCCATTGAAACACCCAAAAGAACCCCATGGCCGAACTTAGTTTTCAACCGGCGGCCACCCCATTTTTGGCCACTTCCTCGCCGCCGGTGAGATCCCCGATCACCCCCAACTCTCCGGTCATCTCCCCTCCTCTTCCTCGCTCCCTTCTACACTCTCTCCCTCCCTAAAAACCCATCAAAACCCCTACAACAACAGCCCAGGCCAAGCTGTGCGTGCCCGCCGGAAAACGGCCGCCGCCGCTGCTCCCGCGACCCCCTCCGACGAACTCCACCACCGTCGGACTCTTATCAAACCCCTGATCATCTCCAACTCCTCTTACCCTCTTCCCTCATCTCTATCTCCCTCAAAACGTTTTCAAACAAACCCAAACGACAGTTTTACAGATCTGCGCCACCGTCGGGAAAACTCACGCACACCGGCCATCCGGCCACCAACGACGACCACCCTACCTCCGTTGGAATCCTATCGAACCCCTCTACCAACTGCAATTTCTCTCACACTCATAGCCCACCTGTAGCTCCCGGAATCCTCGTCGGAACACGCCATATCGGCTCTTTCTTACAGATCTGGAAGCTGAACTTCGACGCCTGCGCACGATCACCTCCGACCACCCCCAGCAAAAAATCCACTGCCGTTGGCTTCGTCTTGAAGTCCTTTACCTTCTGCAACTTCCCGTTTTCGCTGTTCGTCGCTGGAATTCCGCTGGGATGCATGACAACGGACGTTGCGTGAATCTGTCCTCTCCGGCTTCTCACAGCCACCCACCGCCGTACGCTCACGCCGTCGGCCACCCACCGGGCCGATCATCTTCCACTGACACTACTTCATCTACCGACAGCCCCTTGGACTCTCAGAGTTCACGTGTGTTGCCGCACGCACGTACTTTTAGCCAACATCGCCGTTATCGTGAAGATCCGTTGTGCTACTCACAACGGGAGGAGAATCGTTGTTAGCTCGCTGATTTTGCGCCACCACTCCGCTGTCCAGAGGTACCTCGCTGTGCTACCCGCGGCCGAGGAGTTCCAGACGACGCCGACGTTTCGTCGTTCAGACCCGACTTCGGCTTGTTGGACGACATCACGAGGTTGGTTTCCCTAACGAGTAGTAAAACCCACACTGTAGCTAACCAAAACCTAAACTAAAATTGGTCAACTTGAACTAAATTTATTTTCGGCATCTGTAAAATGTTGCCCTGTAGGAAAGATCGACGATCGGACAAATTTTCTGTGCACATAGGGTAGAAGTCGATCTAGACTGAACAAATATCAAAACGTGACTTTTTGACTGTTAGGATAGTCCCGCCAATTTTAGAAACAAACCCTAATATGATTTGTTGAAAAACACGACCTGACACCGTCGTCGTGACCCTGTTTCAGACGGACTACCGCAGACGCGACACTTGGATGGGACGCCCCGGACAGACGACGCACTCGCCACCGTAGGCAAGTGTACTCACTTGTACCTTCGGCCGTGTTTAGGCCTTAAACTTATAGAATTGCTAAAATGTGAACAAAGAGAACCGGACGTGAAATGATAGCGTCCGGGACGTCCATTGACAGCTTAGACTTGACGACGAAGTCTAAGCTTAACAACAACTTTTGACACCTTAGGGTTATCTTGTGTGTGCGTGCGTGTGGACCCCCTAGAAGAACCATCCCCGTCTTGTCATGTCGCGTCTTATTTTGCACAGCCTGCGGGCAATAGGGCACTCACCAGTGAGTGGGTGATCCCTTGTACTGATACACAGCTTGCGGGCAATAGGGCACTCACCAAGCTAGAGTGAGTGATCCCTTGTACGGACTTGTCTTGTGCACTTGGGTTGGGGTAGGGTTGAGCGTGCGCATGGGGAGAGGGTCTGATCCCCCTCGAACCGTAAGGCGTGAACCCTTCGAGTCACACGTGTCTTGTCTTTTTCCTGTGCACAAGGTTGAGCGTTCCCTCGATTGAGAAGGTGCTGGCCGCCTTCTAACCGAAAGGCGTGAACCTTAGTGACACACTTCTTGTCTTGTCTTGTCCCGTGCACAAGGTTGAGCGTTCCCTCGGTTGAGAAGGTGCTGGCCGCCTTCTAATCGAAAGGCGTGAACCTTAGTGACACACTTCTTGTCTTGTCTTGTCCCGTGCACAAGGTTGAACGTTCCCTCGGTTGAGAAGGTGCTGGCCGCCTTCTAACCGAAAGGACATGAACCTTAGTGACACACGTCTTGCCTTGTCTTGTCACGTCTTGTCTGGACCCGTTTAGGTTAGTCCCGTAGTCCGTAGTACTCGCTACGGCTACTACTTGACGCGTTTTACCTTTTCTGCTCCGTTTACCTTCTTTTGTTACTATGTTATAACCCCAGCATGTTAATCAACCAGTAAATCGTTGCTTAAAATTTCAGTACACTTGCAGTAGAGTCTAACCCTCTTTTGTAGACTTTACCTGACGTACAGTTCCTTTCTTTTGGGTGATGTACGTCAGGTGTCGAGCCAGAGTTCATGGACGAGGCAGACTTACTGGAGTACGTGGAGCCCGAGGACGTTGACCCGGAGGACGTATCTGACGAGGACCAGACTTAGAGGTCTCTTCTAACGCGGGCGTTCAGAGGTTACTACTTTTAGCTTCTCTCTTTCGGTAGTTGTTGCCATGCTTAGGCTTCCCTCTTTTTAGACTTTTGTACTCGCTGGATATTAACTCTTTATATTATTGAATGCAACTTTCTTTCTGTACCTTTTGTTGTTTCAAACTTTATAAATGCAAGAACCTGAAAATTTTAAAATGGTATCCCTACAGACGCTTATTGGGTCCGGGCTTCATAGCTCCGGCCAAAGCGGGCCTTAGTCACGCTTCGCCTCCGTATTTTTGGGAAGTGGGGCATGACATGTTTTAGTGGTGGCCCACGCAGGTCATGCAAAAAGTTCGGAACAATAAGAGTACCACATTCATTTAATATCCACGTACAAGTGTAAATTATGTAGGAAGACTTATATAGACAACCAAGTTTGATAGTCAGGCGCCTTGGTTATGATTTAGTCATACACATCCTAGGATACCTTAGTAGCCCCCATTTGACTCTGACCGTGTTAGATTTCTAGAGCCTGTCTTTTAGTCATTCGCTCGGGTCCATCGACTTCGGGCCCATCAAAACGTAACCTTGATTCTCTTAGGAACCTTTCCCTGAGATATCTCTATTACAGTCTAGTTCATTAGGAAGACTTAGTACTGTGTTCTCCTGATCTTTAGACGGCCCGATAGTTAGAACCCCTGATTTCTAGTATCTTCCCAATCATTACGCTTCTGTGTTATCGGCCGTAGAATTCAATTGTAGTTTCTCATGAATCATATCCTATGCGTATTTACCATGCGATCATATTCTTTGCCTTCGATTCACGTGATCGCTTTGTGACGATTATCGTTAATTCTTCGAATCTTTCCCATTGCAAATCCTGCTTCCTTTAAAAGTATTTTCGAAATTCATTATTAAATTCTTCGCTCAGTTTAACTTCTTTGAAAACTCTTATTAAATATTTAAAATTTCTTACTTTCGGTTGAATTAAAATTCTTTCGCAAATTTTGAAACATTCTTGGTCGTAATGTTTAAGTTATTATCTCGTACTTATTTTCGAATCGGTATCTTTCGTATATCAGTTTTAAAACTTGTTACTAGTTTGGGAAAAAAAAATTTCAATGTATCGCATTTTCTAAAACTACGAAATTTATTTTTAACTCCTTACCTTACGTACTTTTAGAAGACTTTCTAAACTAAAGAGAACTTCAATTTTTATATATACCAGTTCTATGCTCATCGTGCTCATATTTCAAAAAAAAACATCTTCGTTTAAACTTATTTTTTTATAATTTTTTTTAGTTGCAAAACAATCACTACCTCACTCTACTCTTCATTTCTCCATCTAACTTTTTTTCGAGTTGAAATTTTCTACCATCTGCTCACTTTTTTCTACATAATTTTTTATAAGTATAAAAATATATGATACCGTATTTTACACGTGATCCTTTTTATCTAATTCAATATTTTGAGCAATATCTTAGTTCCATCCAATCAGTTATCTCCTTATCCTCGCCTTATCCAAACTCGTTCTTTCCGATATTGTTTCGTTTCTCTTTTGGTTTCGGTTCCTTTCTTTCATGTAGACAATAGTGCTTGTAGTTGCCTGTGTCAACTCTAGTTTAGTAGTGGGCCCTTGGTTTTGTAATGTCGTCGTGGTGTATGTTTGTAGGTAGAGCATGTGAACCGGTACGAGTGTGCTACCTTTAGGATATTAGTGATTGTCTCTTGTGTCGTGTATGTATACTCAGTGGGGTCCGTGTTATACGTATGGAGTGGTCTGAATGATGGTATTCATATAAGTATGGATAGCGTCATAGCAGGCAACTCCTTAGACTTAGTCTTTCGTATTATTGAATAGTTTATCTTGGCTGCATGTGATTGTATCAAAACTTTTGTTTTCTTTTAAACCAAATCTTTAAAGTTTTGAAACAAGCACACAAGTTCACGACACGCCTATTTTTCCTCACCCAATACCACAACTCTACATGTTTTTTTCCAAATGCTTTAAAATCTGTCTTTCGCCTTAAACTTCTCTCTTCCGTTTTCCTCTTTTGGATTGTTATTTTTGATTGTTACGATATTGTTAGTACTAGCTATTTTTTATAGGATTATGTTGCCGGTAAGCATAGAGAGAGATGAGATATGTCGTAGCGGTGATTGGCTGATCTTGAACACAAAGATATTAGATTAGATTTCTTTCGGATGAAAAGAACGAGGCGTCCAAGACTTATTTATTATACCAATGTGAAAAAGACTCAATAGAGAACTTTGATTAGATGAAATTATGTATATGGAGATGAGTACTTAATCGATCTGAAACTTGGACGAGTGATAGGTAGGAGTAGCTAGGACGTGATAGTATGAGTTATAGTGATCATGAGAGTGAGCAGAACATTTAAAGCATCAAGACTTGATTATTGGGTTGACGTGAGAAGACAATGGAAATGATGCGACATGTTGAGACAGATGGGATGTTAGGAAGATGGATTTTGTATGATTAGGAGATTAGATGATAGGTGTAAGGATAGCTGTAGTTTGATGGTTCATTGAATTCGGAGGATAAACTTGTGAGTCGATATGATGGAGAATGTATTGGGGGCGAGATGATTGAAGACTGGTAGGCGATTATGTGGATTTATAGTTAAGTGTTTGGGTGTGATTCTAGTTGTAGCATTAGCCACTGGAGAGACGAGTTATGATGGATTATTTGAGGAACGATGTTTGATGTTATGGGATTAGCGATCATTATGTGTAGATATGAGAGTTGTGGGCATAAGTGTATATAGATATTATTACTATTAGTATAAGTGATTCCGAGGGCGGAATCATTTCTAAGGTGGGTAGAATGTAACGGTCGCTTTTCGACCGTTCGTATTTCTGCGTGTACGTATGTTTTCGTACACGTATTTTATTCGACACCTTCTTGGATGCGGACTATGCGATGTGATATGCCGTTTTGACCGTAAGGAAGAGTAGTTATTTGTGGGATTTTTAGTGAATTTCATTTTACGGGTCGTTCTCCCACAAATCGAGTTTGATTGCAGGATCGACGTAGCTTTAGAAGTAGTCGCCAGATCTTTTATTTTTCTCTTCGTTTTCGTAGACCAAACACATGATTAACCACCGTATCCCTGAGCCTCTCTTCATCACGGTCGTCCCCATATTTTTTCGTATTTTTCTGACACTCCTAGCCCACCCAAATCGCTAATCAAAATCCAAGCCCGATTAGCCTTAATCAATTTCAAAATTCTAATCTTAATCCCAAATCTCATGAGATCCCCTACGTATCATGTGGGATTTCATTTGGGGCTATCCTCACCCAGCTTTTCCTCTTTTTGCACACCCCCTCTCTCACACTCCCTCTCCCACATCTTTAAATTATAACCCTATATAGCATCTTCCTCTTTAAAACAACAAACCCATTTCATACCCTAATGTTTTTCGTGCAAGGCATCAACCGGCTACCACCAGATCTATGCCCTCCACCCTCTCTCGTCACCAGCGAGGACTCCGACCATTCTCCGGCAATTCCACCTCCGGCAACACCCTTCTCTCTCTTCTCTCTCTCCTCTTTCTTCTCCTTCCCCATTGAAACACCCAAAAGAACCCCATGGCCGAACTTAGTTTTCAACCGGCGGCCACCCCATTTTCGGCCACTTCCTCGCCGCCGACGAGATCCCTGATCACCCCCAACTCTTCGGTCATCTCCCCTCCTCTTCCTCGCTCCCTTCTACACTCTCTCCCTCCCTAAAACCCATCAAAACCCCTACAACAATAGCCCAGGCCAAGCTGTGCGCGCCCGCCGGAAAACGGCCGCCACCGCCGCTCCCGCGACCCCCTCTGACGAACTCCACCACCGTCGGATTCTTATCGAACCCCCGATCATCTCCAACTCCTCTTACCCTCTTCCCTCATCTCTATCTCCCTCAAAACATTTTCAAACACAACTCAAACGACAGTTTTACAGATCTGCGTCACCGCCGGGAAAACTCGCGCACACCGGCCATCCGGCCACCTACGACAACCACCCTACCGACGTTGGACTCCTATCGAATCCCTCTACCAACTGAAATTTCTCTCACACTCATAGCCCACCTGTAGCTACCGGAATCCTCGTCGGAACATGCCGTATCGGCTGGATTTCACAGATCTGAAAGCTGAACTTCGACGCACGCGCACGATCACCTCCGACCACCCCCAGTGACAAATCCACTGCCGTTGGCTTCGTCTTGAAGTCCTTTACCTTCTGCAACTTCCCGTTTTCGCTGTTCGTCGCTGGAATTCTGCTGGGACGCGTGACAACAGACGTTGCGTGAATCTGTCCTCTCCGGCTTCTCACGACCACCCACCACCGTACGCTCACGCCGTCGGCCACCCACCGGGCCGATCATCTTCCACTGACCCTAATTCATCTACCGACAGCGCCCTTGGACTCTCGGAGTTCACGTGTGTTGCCGCACGCACGTACTTTTAGCCGACGTCGCCGTTATCGTGAAGATCCGTTGCGCTACTCACACCGGGAGGAGAATCGCTGTTAGCTCGCTGATTTTGCGCCACCACCCCACTGTCCAGAGGTACCTCGCTGCGCTACCCACGGCCGAGGAGTTCCAGACGGTGCCGATGTTTCGCCGTTCAGACCCGACTTCCGCTTGTTGGACGACATCACGAGGTTGGTTTCCCTAATGAGTAGTAAAACCCACACCGTAGCTAACCAAAACCTAAACTAAAATTGGTCAACTTGAACTAAATTTATTTTCAGCATCTGTAAAATGTTGCCACTGTAGGAAAGATCGACGATCGGACAAATTTTCTGTGCACATAGGGTAGAAGTCGATCTAGACTGAACAAATATCAAAACGTGACTTTTTGACTGTTAGGATAGTCCCGCCAATTTTAGAAACAAACCCTAATAGGATTTGTTGAAAAACGTGACCTGACACCGTCGCCGTTACCCTGTTTCAGACGGACTACCGCAAACGCGACACTTGGACGGGACGCTCCGGACAGACGACGCACTCGCCACCGCAGGAAAGTGTACTCACTTGTACCTTCGCCCGTGTTTAGGCCTTAAACTTGTAGAATTGCTAAAATGTGAACAAAGAGAACCGGACGTGAAATGATAGCGTCCGGGACGTCCATTGCCAGCTTAGACTTGACGACGAAGTCTAAGCTCAACAACAACTTTTGACACCTTAGGGTTATCTTGTGTGTGTGTGCGTGTGGACCCCCTAGAAGAACCATCCCCGTCTTGTCATGTCGCGTCTTATTTTGCACAGCCTGCGGGGAATAGGGCACTCACCAGTGAGTGGGTGATCCCTTGTACTGATACACAGCTTGCGGGCAATAGGGCACTCACCAAGCTAGAGTGAGTGATCCCTTGTACGGACTTGTCTTGTGCACTTGGGTTTGGGTAGGGTTGAGCGTGCGCACGGGGAGAGGGTCTGATCCCCATCGAACCGTAAGGCGTGAACCCTTCAAGTCACACGTGTCTTGTCTTTTTCCCGTGCACAAGGTTGAGCGTTTCCTCGGTTGAGAAGGTGCTGGCCGCCTTCTATCCGAAAGGCGTGAACCTTAGTGACACACTTCTTGTCTAGTCTTGTCCCGTGCACATGGTTGAGCATTTCCTCGGTTGAGAAGGTGCTGGCCGCCTTCTAATCGAAAAGCGTGAACCTTAGTGACACACTTCTTGTCTTGTCTTGTCCCGTGCACAAGGTTGAGCGTTCCCTCGGTTGAGAAGGTGCTGGCCGCCTTCTAACCGAAAGGACGTGAACCTTAGTGACCCACGTCTTGCCTTGTCTTGTCACGTCTTGTCTGGACCCGTTTAGGTTAGTCCCGTAGTCCGTAGTACTCGCTACGGCTACTACTTGACGCGTTTTACCTTTTCTGCTCCGTTTACCTTCTTTTGTTACTATGTTATAACCCCAACATGTTAATCAACCAGTAAATCGTTGCTTAAAATTTTAGTACACTTGCAGTAGAGTCTAACCCTCTTTTGTAGACTTTACCTGACGTACAGTTCCTTTCTTTTGGGTGATGTACGTCAGGTGTCGAGCCAGAGTTCGTGGACGAGGCAGACTTACCGGAGTACGTGGAGCCCGAGGACGTCGACCCGGAGGACATATCTGACGAGGACCTGACTTAGAGGTCTCTTCTAACGCGGACGTTCAGAGGTTACTACTTTTTGCTTCTCTCTTTCGGTAGTTGTTGCCATGCTTAGGCTTCCCTCTTTTTAGACTTTTGTACTTGCTGGATATTAACTCTTTATATTATTGAATGCAACTTTCTTTCTGTACCTTCTGTTGTTTCGAACTTTATAAATGCAAGAACCTGAAAATTTTAAAATGGTATCCCTACAGACGCTTATTGGGCTTGGGCTTCATAACTCCGGCCCAAGCGGGCCTTAGTCACGCTTCGCCTCCGTATTTTTGGGAAGCGGGGCGTGACAACGGTCAAGTGGCGAGCGGGTATCGAACACAAGGAGGTGGTGTTGGTTCCATTCTATCCTATGTTGGTTTGACAACGAATGTATTATTGGTGGAGATGGTTATGGTGTGATGTAATGGAAATGGTGGTGGTTGTCGGTGTCGGTGATAGATATGTTGGTCAAATATCGATTCAAATACAATATAATAAAAGTGTCTAGAGCTAGGAAATCCCCACTATGGATCATCATTCATCCTTGTAAATTGTGAATCTCAATATTGCAAGACTTGTGTCGAGGTGAACTAGTCGTAACTGAATAGAGAACCAAGCCCACGCTCTCGTGCTATTGCTGGTCTATTGTAACACACCGCTTCCCAAAAGACACCGGAAGCGAGAACGTTACACGGCCCGCTTGAACTGGAGCGGTGAAGCTCGAGTTCAATAAGCGTCTGTGATAAAAACACAGAAAGGGTCCTTGCATTTGCGTATCAGAACAACCAGAAAACATTTCATTAAATTAAATGGGCACTTCCAGAATTGTTCGTACAGAAAATAAAACAACAGGGCCTCAGCATGGCCAAAGGAAACTACAACCAAACACTAATCCTACTACAAGGAACTAAACTAAAACTCAAAGCAATGACGGAAAAGAGACTCTAGTCTTCTGCAAAAAAACGTCTCGACATCTTCGACAACTCTGGCTCTCCAAGTCAGGTGGTACTCAAGCTCTGAACCTGACATACATCCACAAACATGAATGTATGTCAGCTAGGGGTCTACAAGAAAGAGTTAGCATCCCAAGGTGAAGTATATAACAAGTATATGAAATTTAGAAGCATCATTAAATTTAAAAGAAACGACTGCAGCAATTAACATTTAACAATTACAGAGCAGAAAGAAACAATCCTAGCATGCAGTTCTAGTCGATGGCAAGTTTAAAGTCAGATTCTCAGAGTTTGTTAGCATTTCAATCTTCACGATGACCAAGTTAGCGTTACAATGACCATGTCAAGAATTCACATCTAATCTAGGGTTCTCGCCTTTAGGTCGTGATGAGAAGGTCGTTCCTCTCACGGGGGCTTACCGTGATTGACACTAACCCACCGCGTCGGGTGGTGTTCTTGAGGAGAGTACCTTTCATACGCCCAGTGGCCGCTCAACCCTAACCCCACCCAAAAGTTTTGCCGGAACACGAGCCGGCCTAGTCGACTCACACGACATCACGATATCACGATACCGCCTTCGAGGCGCACGATTTCACGATGTCCATATTGTTAATCATGTCAAGACTCACTGAATTTCATTGTTGACAATATGAAAGTTTTATGGTGACAGTTCTGCAAAGCGGAAACGGGTCGAACGACCGTTTCCGTAATTTCAAATAATGACGATTTTGTCCTTTTGGTTCAACTTGCTACAGAAACAATTTTTTTCTCTAGTTGTTTAAATTGGGGATATATCGTATGATATACTGTTGGATCCCAATTTTCGTCCTAGTCATTATGGTGTCAGTTTTGTACGTCATTTCACGTCTAAATTTTGAGTTACACAGCAAAACATGAAGGCAGCATAAACGTGCCGAAACTTCTAAAAATCATAACAAATTATATACTTGCCTGATTTCGACGTTCTTGGTGTCGTTGGATTCGTCTCGACGAATACTTCGCTATGGTGGTAGCAATTTGCTGGTTTGATAGAACACACGAGAAGATCAGGTCCATGTGATTTGCGGCAATAGGTACGATATATCTGCGACCGTAGACATGCAATGATAAGCTAATAATAATGGTACTACACTATGCTATACTGTACCTCATGTGTTTATAATTTATTACTAGCATCACGAGTCTAGGACTTACGTATTACAACCTATGTATAACTTATTATCAGCTAGCATTTTAGCCTTTACAAAAGAGGAAATATTTACATATCTGTGTCATGGATATATAATCAAGCTAAAGAAAATATTAACCAAATTAAATAACATGTATCTAACCTATGTTGCACACATATAAAGACCAGAGGCATTTGTTAAATACCAACCGTTAACATATATTTTTATAAGGCGTACATTCCCAGCCATATTAATAACCGTACTTATCATGCATTTGTAAGTATATAGACTAACTTGTAAATGATTCACACACACCAACTACACTAATATCCCCACTGTAACATAGGTATAAGCTCACTTCTAATAGTAACACTAATTTAACTGAAATTAAGGGTGTAAACATATAACAACCCACCGTCATGTAATAGGGAAGCACTGTTTACTCTTATAAAACCCGTATGTAGTATTCCAAATAAACTTCCCAAGTTCTCGAGCTGTTAGGTTGCAGGGTGCTCGACGAGGGTACGGTGACGCCAAACGGTGGCAGCGAGCATGGCAGCGAGCATGGTAGCGGCAGAGGGAAATGGAAGTGCGGCTGTTATGGCGTTGAGGGCGAGCTGCAGTGGCGTA
The DNA here is from genome assembly GCA_030789695.1 of Scilla litardierei. Classification (NCBI taxonomy): domain Eukaryota; kingdom Viridiplantae; phylum Streptophyta; class Magnoliopsida; order Asparagales; family Asparagaceae; genus Scilla; species Scilla litardierei. The sequence continues at coordinate 710,192,055 of CM061142.1, forward strand.
GCAATGCAGTGGCTCTTGATGGGGTCCCGGACTATGGAGGGGAAGCCGTTGGGGAGGAAAGGAGCCGCGGCTGCCTTGCGGTGGAGCTGGGCAGCGGTTCGTGGCGATGGGGAGTCCGTGAGGATGCTGCTGTGGCGTCGCGATGCTGGGGAGCAGCAGCACACGAAGGAGGCCACGACGTCCTGGGCGCGAGAGGGGAGAGGCCAACGGCTGCCTGGGCGACTGTGGCGCAGCGGGCCTGGGGTGTGGGATCCCGTTGGACATCGGAGTTTCGGTGAGGAGCGCGGAGGAGAAACGAAGGGAGCAGGGCCGTGAGTAGGGGCTGGCGAGGTGCTTGCAATGGGGTCAGGGTGATGCCATCATTGCGTGGAGAAGGGGGCTTGTGTGGGCGAGGGAGATGGACACGCGAGGGGGAGAGGCCGCGGCCTGATGGAGATCAGGGCGAGGGGGAGGCCTCGCGGCGTAGGGTGCTCGCGCTGTGGCTTGCGTGCGTTGGCGGGAATGGCTGCTCGCGGGGGGCCGTGCAATGAAGAAGAAGGAGGCGTGGGCGTGTGTCGTTGCCGTGGAGATGGGAAGGAGAAAAGTTGCGGCTGTGAGGAGAAAAAGAGTGAGGCCTAGGGTTTTGATAGGGCGGCTGTAGCTATTGCTAGGGGTAGGGGAAAAATAGAATGCCTGGGGTTATTTTAATAAATTATATATATAGTAGGGCTGCTCTGTCAGGTGTTGGAAGAAGCAAAAATGGGACTAGGGTTTTGATAAGAGGACAGCACGTGAGGGGCTAGAGGTGGTCTCTTATTTCTTGTTCCTCTAGGTTTCATTACAATAGGTTAGCCCCTTATTTAATTTTTGTATGATAAAATGCAACGTACCGCGGATCCTAGGCCCTAGACTGTGTTCCATTTCCATCCATTTCTTTTCTTTTCTTTTGTAAAAAAAATGTGTCGATTTTGCAACCGGGTGCGTGAAAGGTGTTGCCATACAAGGAAGCTGATTATATAGGGAAGCTTTTGAAATATTAATAGGATTGATTATAATAGGGAGAAATTAAGGCTAATAAAACGATTAATAATAGGCTTAAATGGACCTAAAAGGGGAAGTTTTATTTGGAAATCGAAAGTTTGAAATCTTGAAATTTGAATTTCGAATTGGAAGTTTTTAAAATAATCTAATGAGGAATATTAACAATAATGATAATAATAAAAATATCAAAAATAATAATATTTAACTAAGTGGCTTAAAAGAAAAGATAGTAACAATTAAATAAAAATATTATGGGCAGATACCCTTGCGGGGACAAAACGCCCGACGATGGCTACGGAAGAATAACACACCAGAGGAAAACAGATAGAAGGTATCGATAAGACCCAGTCGTTACATTCTACCCACCTTAAGGACGATTCCGTCCTCAGAATCTTATCGGCTAAGATACCAGAAAAACGCAAGGGTAATAACGCTCGCATCTTTCCTCTAATGTATACACACTATAAACAACCATCACGCCATATCTAGATAATATTACTAATACTAATATCCACACCAATAGTATATCACGGATAGTACTAATCAACGTCCATGTTAATAGTCGTAGCAATACACAAACACAAATTGCTAATTACGCATTAGCATAACACGTTTAATATAATACCAACATTCATATTCAATTAACACCCCAATCATACGATCACTAAAACGCCGCATATTACTATATACACGTAATAGTATAGACCACTATACGTATACACATGCACGTATTATCTTACACCATACACGGATTTTATAAGCCTTACTCATAGTACTAGGGTTATAGTAATCTACCCACCTTAGAATCAAGTCCGTCTTCAGATGAGCGGACTTAGACACTACGGTCATTCCATCCTAGTCATACATACATTATAATGAGACAATATACATTCATATTCTTATACCTACTCATATATCACACATTTCCAAATACCTTTACATACTTTCACACATATACATACTTACACTACCACACGCCTATCTCGTATCTATATAGGACATATATACACACCGGTATACACCACCATGGCAATTTACATAGGGCTAGTATACTATTACATACATCCATATACGTAGTCACAAACATACGACTATACATACTTCCTGGTTTACACATGCTCATACATCATCCCGTAGGGGTAATTATAACAATCCTACTATATATAAAACACACTTGTTCATACAATATTCATTTATATACACGCCTATAACTAACCACATACGTATATACGCACGAGCACACGTCACACATACTAACAAACAACCACATAATAATTCTGCACACACAATTATACGTATACCTATTATCATTATACCTAACAGGTATATCACTGTACTAGCATACCATTACAATCATTAACAAGTATGACTAAGGTTCATTTACTTCTAGTAATTAGCCAACATTAAATCTAATACGCACAGATATTCCTATAGTGATATAGCTAATCGCCCGCCTAAGTATAAATATACACTCACTATTCTATCCTCGACTATATACCTATATGTCACATATTACCATACACGCACATACAATAGATAATCACACTATACTAATATACTCAGGGTAGGCTCACTCATACATGGGTAGCATATAGAGATTCACATAGACGGGTCCACACACACTATCTATATACATGCGCAACAACAAAACTATAATCACTGCTAATGGTCCCATTATACTTATATTAAAGCTGACATAAGCACTCATAAGCACCAATGCGAAAACAAATCAATAGTGTTGAATTCAGAGTTGAAAGAAGTAATGAATTAATGCTGTGATGGACGGCTCCGGAGGTGGTATGGATAAGCGAGTAGTTCGGTTGGGTGACACAAAATATCTAAGAATAATTAAATAATTAGGAAGATAAGGATATGTGAGGGAACAATAACATCGTTATAGTTTATGTAGAATAGCGAGCATACGGTAGGAATTAAAACGTAAAATGTAATCAGTCAAATAGTATGTGAAGAGTAATATACGCATAGTGTCGTAGTGCTCGTTTGCAAATGAAGAATAGGATTGTAAAAAGAAAACAGAAAATTTTCTTTTCTTAAAATATTTGAAGACAATGATTATAAAACTAACACACAGGATTTTGAAGTTCTATTTAACTTAGGAAAGTATTTTAAAAGTATGTATCAATGACCACTTCGAAATACATTAAAGGAGGTGACATTGGAACTAGCGACTTATGAATAAGATTTTAAAAAGTTCATTGCCTGAGGAAAATAGAGTAGTTAGGTGAAATAGAAGTGCTGAAAATGTAAGTTAGGAAATCGTTATAAGATAGTAACTAAAAATCGCGTCAGAAGAGTTTCATATTCACAATCGGGTTTAAATCGACTGAAATATAGAAAATCTAAGTAAAAGTCTTCGAAAGGGTTTTATACTTAGTGAAGAATTCAATAAAAGACATATCAAAAAAATACTTTTTAAAAGACTCTGGATCTGCAATGGAGAAACTCAAGTTAAGGATGGTGGACCTGGAGAGCTTATGTGAATCGAGGACAAGGAATAGGTTTGACGATCGGGACGTAAGGACGACTAAGAAGTAACCCCGTTAATACACTACGATGGATTTCTATGATCGTAATATGGAAATGCAATGACTAGGGAATAGTAAAATCTGGGGGAAAGATAGTCATTGGGTCGATTAAGGTTTAACACTAAGGTTCTTCAACGAACTAGATTGCGATAGGGAAGCCAACATAAGGGTTCATTGAGGATCGAGATCGAGATCTTATCTATAGATTTGGGAAAATCCTACGCTTCAAAGTCTATGGGTTGCAGGCGTCTCAGGCTCGACTTGCACGACGACGATCGCTACGTTCGGTCGGGCCCTGAATTCGATAAATCTAAGCGAACGACTAACGAATTCAAAAGTCTAATAAGGTCAGTGCTGGACGATTAATCGATAGGATGACTCCTAAGATGATAATTCTAGGTTGTGGCAGGGGTGTCTGACTAACGAACACAAGCGTCTATCTATTCCTATTATCCTGGTATCGGTTTCCTATCGTGTTGAGACAAGGTATTCGAGTAGTTTCGCGTACGAACTAATTCTGGATGTTTTGGTTAATGAAAGTGTCCTCATTGTTCTGAATTTCACAGTTGCAGGACCTGCATGGGCCACCACTAAAACCTGTAACGCCCGCTTCCCAAAAGACACCGGAAGCGAGAACGTTACACGGCCCGCTTGAACTGGAGCGGTGAAGCTCGAGTTCAATAAGCATCTGTGATAAAAACACAGAAAGGGTCCTTGCATTTGCGTATCAGAACAACCAGAAAACATTTCATTAAATTAAATGGGCACTTCCAGAATTGTTCGTACAGAAAATAAAACAACAGGGCCTCAGCATGGCCAAAGGAAACTACAACCAAACACTAATCCTACTACAAGGAACTAAACTAAAACTCAAAGCAATGACGGAAAAGAGACTCTAGTCTTCTGCAAAAAAACGTCTTGACGTCTTCGACAACTCTGGCTCTCCAAGTCAGGTGGTACTCAAGCTCTGAACCTGACATACATCCACAAACATGAATGTATGTCAGCTAGGGGTCTGCAAGAAAGAGTTAGCATCCCAAGGCGAAGTATATAACAAGTATATGAAATTTAGAAGCATCATTAAATTTAAAAGAAACGACTGCAGCAATTAACATTTAACAATTACAGAGCAGAAAGAAACAATCCTAGCATGCAGTTCTAGTCGATGGCAAGTTTAAAGTCAGATTCTCAGAGTTTGTTAGCATTTCAATCTTCACGATGACCAAGTTAGCGTTACAATGACCATGTCAAGAATTCACATCTAATCTAGGGTTCTCGCCTTTAGGTCGTGATGAGAAGGTCGTTCCTCTCACGGGGGCTTACCGTGATTGACACTAACCCACCGCGTCGGGTGGTGTTCTTGAGGAGAGTACCTTTCATACTCCCAGTGGTCGCTCAACCCTAACCCCACCCAAAAGTTTTGCCGGAACACGAGCCGGCCTAGTCGACTCACACGACATCACGATATCACGATACCGCCTTCGAGGCGCACGATTTCACGATGTCCATATTGTTAATCAGGTTAAGACTCACTGAATTTCATTGTTGACAATATGAAAGTTTTATGGTGACAGTTCTGCAAAGCGGAAACGGGTCGAACGACCGTTTCCGTAATTTCAAATAATGGCGATTTTGTCCTTTTGGTTCAACTTGCTACAGAAACAATTTTTTTCTCTAGTTGTTTAAATTGGGGATATATCGTATGAAATACCGTTGGATCCCAATTTTCGTCCTAGTCATTATGATGTCAGTTTTGTACGTCATTTCACGTCTAAATTTTGAGTTACACAGCAAAACATGAAGGCAGCGTAAACGTGCCGAAACTTCTAAAAATCATAACAAATTATATACTTGCCTGATTTCGACGTTCTTGGTGTCGTTGGATTCGTCTCGACGAGTACTTCGCTATGGTGGTAGCGATTTGCTGGTTTGATAGAACACACGAGAAGATCAGGTCCATGTGATTTGCGGCAATAGGTACGATATATCTGCGACCGTAGACATGCAATGATAAGCTAATAATAATGGTACTACACTATGCTATACTGTACCTCAAGTGTTTATAATTTATTACTAGCATCACGAGTCTAGGACTTACGTATTACAACCTATGTATAACTTATTATCAGCTAGCATTTTAGCCTTTACAAAAGAGGAAATATTCACATATCTGTGTCGTGGATATATAATCAAGCTAAAGAAAATATTAACCAAATTAAATAACATGTATCTAACCTATATTGCACACATATAAAGACCAGAGGCATTTGTTAAATACCAACCGTTAACATATATTTTTATAAGGCGTACATTCCCAGCCATATTAATAACCGTACTTATCATGCATTTGTAAGTATATAGACTAACTTGTAAATGATTCACACACACCAACTACACTAATATCCCCACTGTAACATATGTATAAGCTCACTTCTAATAGTAACACTAATTTAACTGAAATTAAGGGTGTAAACATATAACAACCTACCGTCATGTAATAGGGAAGCACTGTTTACTCTTATAAAACCCGTATGTAGTATTCCAAATAAACTTACCAAGTTCTCGAGCTGTTAGGTTGCAGGGTGCTCGACGAGGGTACGGTGACGCCAAGCGTTGAGGGCGAGCTGCAGTGGCGTAGCAATGCAGTGGCTCTTGATGGGGTCCCGGACTATGGAGGGGAAGCCGTTGGGGAGGAAAGGAGCCGCGGCTGCCTTGCGGTGGAGCTGGGCAGCGGTTCGTGGTGATGGGGAGTCCGTGAGGATGCTGCCGTGGCGTCACGATGCTGGGGAGCAGCAGCAGCAGCACACGGCTGCCTGGGCGACTGTGGCGCAGCAGGCCTGGGGTGTGGGATCCCGTTGGACACCGGAGTTTTGGTGAGGAGCGCGGAGGAGAAACGAAGGGAGCAGGGCCGTGAGTAGGGGCTGGCGAGGTGCTTGCAATGTGGTCGGGGTGATGCCATCATTGCATGGAGAAGGGGGCTTGTGTGGGCGAGGGAGATGGACACGCGAGGGGGAGAGGCCGCGGCCTGATGGAGATCAGGGCGAGGGGGAGGCCTCGTGACGTAGGGTTCTCGCGCTGTGGCTTGCGTGCGTTGGCGGGAAAGGCTGCTCGCGGGGGGCCGTGCAACGAAGAAGAAGGAGGCGTGGGCGTGTGTCGTTGCCGTGGAGATGGGAAGGAGAAAAGTTGCGGCTGTGAGGAGAAAAAGAGTGAGGCCTAGGGTTTTGATAGGGCGGCTGTAGCTATTGCTAGGGGTAGGGGAAAAATAGAATGCCTGGGGTTATTTTAATAAATTATATATATAGTAGGGCTGCTCTGTCAGGTGTTGGAAGAAGCAAAATGGGACTAGGGTTTTGATAAGAGGACAGCACGTGAGGGGCTAGAGGTGGTCTCTTATTTCTTGTTCCTCTAGGTTTCATTATAATAGGTTAGCCCCTTATTTAATTTTTGTATGATAAAATGCAACGTACCGCGGATCCTAGGCCCTAGACTGTGTTCCATTTCCATCCATTTCTTTTCTTTTCTTTTGTAAAAAAAAACTGTGTCGATTTTGCAACCGGGTGCGTGAAAGGTGTTGCCATACAAGGAAGCTGATTATATAGGGAAGCTTTTGAAATATTAATAGGATTGATTATAATAGGGAGAAATTAAGGCTAATAAAACGATTAATAATAGGCTTAAATGGACCTAAAAGGGGAAGTTTTATTTGGAAATCGAAAGTTTGAAATCTTGAAATTTGAATTTCGAATTGGAAGTTTTTAAAATAATCTAATGAGGAATATTAACAATAATGATAATAATAAAAATATCAAAAATAATAATATTTAACTAAGTGGCTTAAAAGAAAAGATAGTAACAATTAAATAAAAATATTATGGGCAGATACCCTTGCGGGGACAAAACGCCCGACGATGGCTACGGAAGAATAACACACCAGAGGAAAACAGATAGAAGGTATCGATAAGATCCGGTCGTTACATCTATAGCAACCTAGATTGGGCCGACTCTCGTGCAAACTCTAACCTAAGCCACTAGCATGAAGATCGACATCATCGTCCAATCGTACCTCGAGCCCACTCTCGTGCAAACTCGAGTTACGACCTACATTGTGATAGCTCGTATTCGTCCAATCTCTTGCAAACGAATATGTGTATAGATTTATAATAAAAATCCTAGCTTTGGTCCAATCTCTTGCAAACCAAGTCTAGAGAATCTCGATTATAAACCTAAATCGAATATCTAGGCCTTCCCATCGATCGGAATCCAATCTCTTGCAAACTCCAAATCGATGTAAATTCCTAGCTATCCGTAATAAATCAATCACAATCTAACCTTCTAGCAATTCTAGCAATATAGAAATTCCTTCTTCATAATTCAGAAATTAGATTCATAGGGTTCGTCCCTATGTCCTAGAACAACAATCAACCAAGCATAGCAACAACGATATAGAAATCAATATGAGACATTGCTTGCATATGAAAAGATAGCAAATCAAAGATTCAAATTATAAGAACAAAGATACTTAGCTTTGATGAAGAACTTCAATCCAGTTACAAGCTTTTAGATCCAAGAGGGGGCCTAGGGCATGGCCTAACCTCTGAAATAAACCCTAAGAAAATATAATGGAACTCCTCTCTAGTGACGGCTATAAACCTCTTAAATAGCCTCCCAAAATCCTACCAAATAACCCCTCAAAACCCTCTCAAATTCGTGCCCTAAATCAGCTTGGCTGCAACTTAAAATCTGGGCCCGCAGTCACTCGGGCCGAGTGGGAATATGACTCGGCCAAGTGGAAATTCCAACACTGCAGCATCAACTTGCTGAAATTCTCCAGATTTCATCCGACCTCCGATTGGCGTGTCCTTGTCGGTGTTGGAACCGTCATGAAGTCTACTATCCATAAAAAATATGAGAAAAATACTTTGATTGCTGGAATGATAGCAGATTTCAAAATAGTGGAAGGCTGTCTAAAAATCTGGGTGCTCGTGTCATCGGCATCACTCGGCCGAGTGGGATTCTTCACTCGGTCGAGTAGGCTTCTCTACTCGGCCGAGTAGGGTCTTCTGCGGTTCTCCAAAAATTCCAAAGAGTCTGCTTAGATCTCAGGAGAAAAACCCTGTAACACTCAGGCGAGTGGGCTTCTTCACTCAGTCTAGTAGGCTTTGCCACTCGGCCGAGTGAGGCTTCTCTAAATTCCAGTAAGTTGGCCTCTTCTCTGGACGAAATCTCTGTAGCACTCGAGCGAGTGGGCTTTCTCACTCGGCCGAGTGATCTTCCTTGCTCGGTCGAGCTCGGTCGAGTGAACATGGCAAATCTTCGGTGCGTATCCATTTCACTCGGGCGAGTGCGGTCCTTCACTCGACCGAGTGAGCAGTCTGCTCGGCCGATGGGGTACTCTTGAGCTCTTTTCTTCTCCTTTTCGTCTCCTCATCGATTCTATCAAATTTTTTCCTTCTCCGCTCATCCTCTAGCACTGGTAATTCCTCATTAAGGCCATGAACGATGCTCCGTTATGCGTGCAAGTCCTTTAAGCTCATTTTTGCTCCCAATTGCTCCATATTTCCTGAAATCCGACAAAAACAAGAAATAGTGAAAAGTAACGCGATATCGTCGAATACTCGTGAAAATCGCAATATGAGCAATCAAAATGGCGTGAAAACATGCAGAAAAAAGGTGTAAAATATGGAGCGATCAAAATCCCCCAAGCTTATCTCTTACTCGTCCTCGAGGAAGATAAGTAGAGAGACGAACTCGGGAGATGAAAACAAAGGAAATGAAATGAAAAAGAAAGAACACAAGGTGGAAGGGGTCGCTAGATTATTCTCTCAGATCTCAAGCCATAAGTTATACATCACGATAACTCAGAAAATACGAATCTCATGCTATAAAGATTTCATATCTTATTTAAACATGGTAATTGCAAGCTTTTAAGAACAAAGGAAGGGACTCCCTAAATTCATGCAATCAACTCATATTCACATCATGAATTTCATAGAATATAATATACAATTTATTGGCGATGCACTTTTCTATCAAAAGTTATAAATGAAGCATATAAGTACACACCAAGCATGTAATAGAGAATAGAATAAGAGTCATGGCATTCACATATTTATTTCAAATCATGAAAAATCTCCATATCTAATATATTTTGCAAAGTCTAAGCATTATCGAATAGTCTCATTCATGCACGTCTCCACTCTAAGGTCATACTCACTCATTTGGTCAAATGAATTCACCCCCCAAGCTTAGCTTGAAGCGTCGCATCCAAAGGAATATAATAATGGAAAATGGGATTTTTGCCTTGGTTTTTCCACGCATTTTTGTAGCTCCGATAATGAGATAGAGAAATATTTTTTTCTTTTGGACTTTGTTTCTCATTTTTCTTCTTAGATTTTTGTAGGAGCAATTTGATTTGTGTTTTTGATTTTTGGCTCCTTTTGGCTTTTTGGACTTTTTGGAGCAACCTTTTTCTTTTGTAGGGATTTTTTGGGAAATAGATACGATATAAGTAGCTTTAAGAGGTGAACTCAAGTGACATGTAGAGAATAAAAAGATATATGTGGAGAAAGAAATAATGTAACACTCGGTTCACTCTAAGATGTGCACGAACGGTTCAATAAAATAATACTTCCACTAAAACTCATATGTAAGCATGGATATTCTCAATCATTTCAATAAATAGTGAAGTCAAGCAGGAAAGTTTACAACCATATCAGGCATGCAACAGAAGGTGAATAAGACAATAAAACTGATGCTTCAGATATACTAATGATGCATGAATCTTGGTGCATTTCCAACAAAAGCATACTAAACACTAATCAATACATTCAGCTTCAATTAATATCATGCATTCATATAGATGAATCATCAAAAGAATATATATAAGCAAGCACATGGATAGCAAGACTATGGAATACTCAAAGTAGCAAGGCAAGGAATAATAAGCATCGTGATGGTTGCTAAAGCAATAAGAGATATCATCATACGAAATTCATCTAGCGGAAGAATAACAAAGGAAAATAAAGAAATAAAAATAAAAGAGATGAAAGAAAAGAAAAAAAACAAGCACACAATATGATGCATGAACACACATAAAAGGAAAATAAGATGGAAAAATCAAAAAGATAATGCAAAAATATTGAAAAATTCTAAAAACCCTAAAAATAGAGTAAAAGTGCAACTAAATGCATGGAAATGCACTCCCCCAAGCTTAAACTTCACATTGTCCTCAATGTGATCATAATGGAAGAATATGAGGAACAACGATAAATGTGAGGGAGAATGAAAAATGATGACATGAATGACATGAAATCCTAATGTAACTACATGCACATACACTGATGCATGAGAGCGCCTTTCCCCAAGCTTATACCAAACAATCCTATTGAAATGACTCGATCAATAAAATCATGACTTTGCAAAGCGTGATCAAGTCAAATGAATAAGGAAGTAAGTATTCACTTGAAAGAGATGCTCGATAGGTGGTGAGCAAAAGGGTGTGACACATCAAAATATGAAGATGGAAATTAATATATATAATGGGTTTTGGGTGTAAAAAATTTTGTTGCCGTCATATGAGGTGATATTTATTCAATCAAATCTATACTATCCCCTCGCTGTCGAGAGGATTCGAGTTTATTTAAAGCATAAAATTTTATGCTATTGCTACACTACTGGATTGATATCACCTACAGCAAAAGGTGGATCCAGTATCTTTGTCGGTGCAGGCAACTGCTCCAACTGTTCCTTCCGTGGCTCCGCCAGGTGCGTATGTCCACGGACACCAACGAACTCCAGCAATGCATCCTCTAGCATTCCCACAAGGACTCCACCTGTACCTTGCAGAGAATAGGATGCATCAATTCGCTGCAAAAATTTCACCCTCCTAATAAAAGTATTCCAAAGATGATCGTCAATAGAAATATATGAAATAAATAGTAGTGGACGATACTTCCCTGGAAATAATTCAATATCCTCTTGTGCTTTGATAGTTATCTCCGTGGTGTGCTCTCTCAGCTGCTCAGTTAAATCTGGATCATAGGTGTGGACCTCCTCGATAGGCTCGTCAAACTGTGACACGTCTAAGCATACCTCCGGTCCATAATCGTATGAGTGCTGCAAAAGGTATGACAAGTCAAAAAAATATGAATCAAAATAAATATCGAATGGAATGCATGATTTAGAAATGGAGGTTGTAAAAATATCTCCCTGAGTGGGAGCAGTAAGCTCTGTGGGATAGTCCTCGACGTCAGTGAAAGGATGAGGTGGCTGCGGGAGCTCCAATGGAGGAGGGTAGTGCTCAGGATCCTTATGAATGGTTGTATCCTCATCTCGATGTACGACCTCCTCGATGATAAGCTCTGGCTCTGTGTGTAAGGCCTCCTCAAAAGCATGCTCTGGCTCTGCATGTGAGGCCTCCTCATCAATATGCTCTGGCTCGACAGTGTGCTTTTTTGCCTTCTCATCCACTACCAATGTAGGCCCTCTCTGGAATGGTGATGCTGGCTGCTCATGTGTGTCAACTTGTGGGGATGTATCATGTGGAGGGGAATGCCCGCAAGCAATCCGAAAATATAGTCTATCCCCCTCAAGGCTAACATGGATGTCTTCCTCAATTGTTCCTGCAGCTGAAACACGGTTCATAACAAAATCGACAAATCTGAGCTCAAATGCATCACCTGCTGTAATGCTTTCTGAACCGGCAAACCTCACTAACTCCAAGAGGCCCTCCAATAATCTCTGAAATGCATCCTCCTCTGGCTGCGCATATGACTCAATTTCTGCTTCCGCCACTGCCTTTTCGTCCATCCATTCTTCATATGCAATAGCTGTATCGTAGGATGTGGGATCGACGACGGCACATTCTGGCTCTGGCAATATGACCGGTGATGCTTCTTGCCTATAATATGAAGACGCAGAACTGATATCTTTGGAAATCTCTGCAACCTTAAGCATGAGCGCATTCATTTTAAGTACCCTCTATGCCCATTCCAATTGAAGGTTGCTCTTATCAAGCCTGGCTTGCATTTCAACCTGGTGTGCATGCATCTCATCAAAATAATATTCTCCAGTCTGAGCATTCTGATCAAAATAGTATTCTCCCATCTGACCACACTGATCAAAATAGTATTCTCCCATCTGAGCACCCTGATCAAAGTAGTATTCTCCCATCTGAGCACTCTGATCAAAATCTGTGGTCCACAAAGTATACCCCATAACACCTGATCAACAAAAATAAATACCTGGAGAAAAATATCAGTGAAACTAAAGATTATAGAAATGATAATAATGGTGGTGGGGGTGAAAATTTCTTTTTAAATTTTTTCCGTAGTCTAATCAACCTAATTGTGACAAATTGGCACCCAACAGGACACACATCCCCGGCAACGGCACCAAAAACTTGATCGGCCTCGGATATACACCCGGAGAACGATTGTAATTTTATCGTAAGCACACGGTCAAGTGACGATTGGGTATCGAACACGAGGAGGTGGTGTTGGTTCCAATCTATCCTAGGTTGGTTTGACTACGAATGTATTATTGGTGGAGATGGTTATGGTGTGATGTAATGGAAATGGTGGTGGTTGTCGGTGTCGGTGATAGAGATGTTGGTCAAATATCGATTCAAATACAATATAATAAAAGTGTCTAGAGCTAGGAAATCCCCACTATGGATAATCATTCATCCTTGTAAATTGTGAATCTCAATATTGCAAGACTTGTGTCGAGGTGAACTAGTCGTAACTGAATAGAGAACCAAGCTTACGCTCTCGCGCTATTGCTGGTCTATAACAACCTAGATTAGGGCCCACTCTCGTGCAAAACCTAACCTAAGCCACTAGCATGAAGATCGACATCATCGTCCAATCGCTTCTCCAGCCCACTCTCGTGCAAACTCGAGTTACGACCTAGATTGTGATAGCTCGTATTCGTCCAATCTCTTGCAAACGAATATGGGTATAGATTTATAATAAAAATCCTAGCTTTGGTCCAATCTCTTGCAAACCAAGTCTAGAGAATCTCAATTATAAACCTAAATCGAATATCTAGGCCTTTCCATCGATCAGAATCCAATCTCTTGCAAACTCCAAATCGATGTAAATTCCTAGCTATCCGCAATAAA
>CM061142.1:710206243-710231243 GCA_030789695.1 Scilla litardierei
AATTATCGCGGGGTAAGGATATGAACTAGTCTCGGGGGATTACTGGGTCCTAACTGAAAACAAGCACATTGCCTCCCCGGCAACGGTGCCATAAAGCTTGACGTCCCCTAGATTTGGAAATGTGTAGTCTGAACATGGATAGCAGATTTAAATATTTATAACCGCAAGTGCATGGTGTTGTAGTGTGACTTGGGGGTCGAACACGAGGAGGCGTGTGTTGTGCTTGTTGTCAAACAGGAACCGGATCACCCGGTGGGTGTGCTAGCCCTATCGCAAGGTGGGTTGTCACGAAATGAAACTACGAAAGATGTAAGATATAAAAAATAACTCAGGACTTTGGTTTCCACCCTATCGTGTGTTCTCTCTATTATGATCGGCGGATAGGAATTCGATCGGATTCTAGGGTTTAGTGGTGAGATGTTGCCTCTAAAAGTGATACCCAGCGTCCCATGGACCCGAAATTCCGTTCAATGCCCAGAATGATACGCTAGGTCTACCCGGGTTTGGACCGTGGGCATTCCCATGTCCATTAACATCGACCGACTTCGGGAGCACTAAGTTCGCAACGATTACTCCCGACATTTCATCATGTCGTTCCCACGCGCTAGGAATCAATGTCTATGCTAGGGGTGTGCGCTGTGGCTAGGAGATCAAACGTCAGTTTTATTTCCCCTTGGCCCGTCGGTCAGAGGCGGTCTTTCTCCCGCCAATGACAATAAAACGCCCCGCATAACCATCTAAATCCCTATATCCTATCGAAACCCTAGTCATATGGTCGTTCTAGGGAGAACCGACGAAGGGGTTTCCACCAATGTCCCAGATTAGGAAACTACTCACGGTTCATTGCAAGAGATTCAACAACACAAAATTCAGCCATTAAAATTAAGATCAAGATAGAGAACTAGAGCAAACAATAGTATTAAAACAATATCAAAGTGCCAAGGCAATCGGAGAACTTACAAAACAAGTTAAATTCGCAGCCGCTAAAATCCCTAAAAAACTGCTCAAAAAAATGGGGATCCCCGTTTTCTGGTAAACCTAGGGGTTTAAATACAATCTGGCAAGATGCCAGGGAATATTCCCAGAAGAAGACAAAATTTAACGCTCACCCGATCAGTTGACACATCAACCAATTAGGTGAGACGACAGTTGACTTGGTCTTCAGCTTCTCAGATAAATCACCCGATTGCTGAACCGATCGGGTGAGACGTCGGGTCGTGAGCTGGGGGAATTTCGGCTACAAATGAACCGATCGGTTGACAAGTCAATCGATCGGTTGGAATTCAGCTCCAAACGACAGAGAGTTCTGTCACCACCACCCGATCACTGAACCGATCAGGTGGGATCTTCTTCACTGTTGCTTCAGATCGGATTGGATACGCATGCACGAACCGATTGGGTGGGTCTGTCCACCCGATCGGTTGAGGGCTGATATGTGATATTCTTTGACGTTTAGCCCTCAGGATCTCGCGTGGCACCTCTCGTTGCTCTGGGGACTCATGATATCTGCTTTATATGTCCCCAGTGCTGGAAATCTCCTGCAATGGCACAAAAACACAAAGAAAGTGAAAGGAAACTAAAAAATCACAAGAGAATAGATACGGAACAAGAAAAACAGCGGAAAATCACGGAGAAGACGTGTGGGAATATATAAAATATAAACACACGTCAATACTCTAAAGCATCACTATATACTCGACTTGTTGATAAGTGCAGAAGCAGGCTTCAGGGATGGTCATCCTCCCTTCTTTCCATATCTGGCCGTGTTGAATTAGTAAAAACAGTCATCTATGGTATGGTTTCTTTTTGGATGCATGCATTTCGGATTCCAAAGTCTGTATTGTGTTCGATCACTTCCTTGTGTAGGAAGTTTATTTGGGGCAAATCGAATAGCTGGGCTTGGAATGATTTGTGTGTCCCAAAAGCAGAAGGTGGTGTTGGTCTCATAAAGCTTTCTAAGCTTAAGAAGGCCTATGGAGTACAGTTGACTTGGAGGTTGCTTGCTCATAATGGGGTTTGGGCCTCTTTTATGAGGTTCCATAATATGAGGGATTTTATTGGGGTTTATTGGGTTTTATTTGGCCAAAGCTAACCTTATTCAGTCTGGGACTTGGAATTTTCTCCTCTCTTGTCAGGATGTATCTAAGAAACTCATCAGGCGTTTTGTCAGGGTTCTACTCTTTTCTGATGTGATAACTGGCTACCTTGTGGTCCCCTTTGTGATGTATATGGTGTGCCAGCTGGAGATGAGTAGCAGCTTGTTTGTGATTATTGGGATGCATCGGGATGGATTAATGCCCCGACTATTTTGGATGTTCAACCCCTGCTTAGCCATGTAGCCCTTACACAGGGTGCAGACTCTTGGTCATCGATCTGCAATGATTGTTGCTCCTTGAGAGAAGCTTGGGAGGGTTCGCGTGCCTCTAGGCCTCGTTTTCCTCATTTTGGGATTGTTTGGTTCCGTGGGAATATTCCCAAGATGGCTATCATTATTCTTCTGGCTATACAGGGCAAGCTCCTCACTCTGGACATGCTTATTCGCTGGGGTGTTGCTACCTCACCCCTTTGTGTGCTTTGTGATGATGGATCTCAGGAGACTATTGGTAATCTATTCTTTGAGTTTTGTTACACAAGGTACATTCTTAGCAGATGCATGCTCAAATTGCGCGTGATGGGTTCACAGCCTTCTTCCCTCTCTGGGGTGGGCGACTTGTTCCTTGCCACCATCCAGATGAAGGATACTAGACAAGACTATTCTGGCAGCTATGGTTTGGCATATTTGGAGGGAACGCGACCGAATAGTATTTGAGGGTGTTAGTTCACTCAAGACCCTCCGCTTCGATGTTATATCAGTAGACGTCAGGATTGTGCTTCGTCGTATTGAATGCGATCACCCTTCTGCTGCCGATCCATTTGATAATTGGGGGTTGATTTGAGACAAATATTGTCTCTTGTGTGTTTCTACTTGAGAGTTTTGGCTTGATTGCCAAACTCATTTGTATACATTGGTTCTACTGCTGGGATGTGGGGGGAGTTTGGTAGTAGAGGGTGCCGGCGCTTGTGCCCTCTCCCCTCTCTACCCTAATCTATCCTCTCCCTTGTAGATTTGTTTTTGGATAAATATATGTTGAGTCATTGGGCCGGAATTCGACACAACTCGATCGACGGATGACTAAGGCCCACCAAGCCCGCCAAAGAAGCCTGATGTCGACTCAGTCAAAGACCAAATGGCTAGTCAAACGTTGGGCCTGCCTCACTCGAACGTGGAATTAAAGGCGGACTCGAGAATTTTGAGGACATGCGCAACATTTATTCCTATTAATGGGGGAAGATCGCGGTCTCATTATTGATGGTCGTTATCTCCCCAACGTCTCCAAAGGGACCCTGAGCATCTATAAATAGAGAGAAGGGTCCCATCTTCAAGGTATGATGTCTAAGATACAGAACTCTATCTTTTCACTTTTACCAATCTTACATTCAAGCTTGCATCGTCAATCTAGAGACGAACCTCCATGGGTCGATTTCAGCTACTCCAAGCTCCATTTCTTCCTTAAGTTCCACACTAACTTAAGCATTGATGGGGATTTGGGTCGGAACCCAGATCCGACCCCCCTAACGAATCCCTGTGGTGCAGGTCAACAATCTCCATCCAAGTCGAAGGTCGAGGTCGAGTTCTCCAACCTCAAATGATCGACGCAACGGTCGACCGAGGATTGGTCGAAGGTCGCATCACCTCCAACCACTATCATTCGACCCTGGTTCCTCCAACTAAGGGTCCCACACCAGTTGCTGATGAGGATCCAACTTAGTGCTTTGAGTCTACGTCAGCTTGACAACTGTCTCGGTCAATTTTGGCCTTAACAGTTTGCACCGTTTGTAGGAAAGTTAACCAGCTTGACATTCCAAAGCAATCCAAAAGCTATGACAGCTAGACCTAGCAACGCTGGACCGGTCGAAGGTCCGAAGGAGAGGCCAAGAGCAGACATCGTCTTGGTGGAGGACGTCGCAGTTCCATAATGCCACCACCTCGACCTGCAGAGGAAACGAAGGAGCCTGGGGTGACCCAAAAGGAGTTCACCTAGTTCATCGAGCAGATCGATAAGAGCCTAGGCGCATTGGCGACCTTAATACGCCAGAACATGGGGAGCCCATTCCCAGTAAATGAGACGTCATCGCCTCCGAACCTGTACCTGACACCAACGAGGGTGTTAGTATTCCTCTGAGATCTGGGAGACCCAAGGGCGGAGATTAACCTCCACGACTCGACCCTTCCGGCCCACCAGTACAATGAAGCGGGAGTCGATAATCGAGATTTCGTGCTCTTAGCGGGGCCTACCTACTCCAATTACAGGGCGATGACCCGCAACATCTTAGATCAGGTAATGTACGGGCTCCTCTAGGTTATAACCCTCTAAACCATACAGGTGGACTCGCAAGAAGGGAGGAGATCCTGAATCGATCCTCTGGAGCCAACTTCTCGCTACCTGGAGCGGAAGGATCCGTGCTGGTCCAATCCACGATTTGCAAGACCCCTCTGAAGGAGAATATACTCTCCGCTCTTTTTCTTCCCAAATTCAAGCTCCAGGCACTACCAGCTTATGATGGCAGAGGCGACCTATGGTCGCCTACTCATAAGTATTTGAATGTCTTGCTACTCCACAGGGCCGACGAGCTGTACCTTTGTAGAGATTTCCATGCCACCCTGATCAAGAGGGCAGAAAACTAGTACGAAGGGCTACCCTACAGCTGCATTGGCTCATTTGACGAACTGGTGGAGATATTCTATAAGCACTTTGCCGTTGGACGACGACCCAAGAAGAAGTCCTCCCACCTCTTCTCGCTCAAACAAAACGAAAACGAGTAAATCCAAACTTTCGTCCAGAGGTTCAACGACAAGAGGCTCGATGTAGAAGAGACGCCGGACGTGACCGTCATAGCGGTGCTCACCCAGGCTATTAGGCAAGCACCTAAGGAGGGCCCTTCAGTAGTTTCCCCTAACACCGTCACTGAGATGCTCAATATAACAGATCGGTTCACTTCTGTAGTGACCCTGTGCTATGAGGAATAAACACTAGGGGGGTGAATAGTGTTTTATAGAATTATAAGGAATTTACGCCAAATAAAACCCTAATTAAGCAACAAATGTGGAATACAATAAGTGAACAACTACACAAGGGATAATGCAATGCAAACAAGCAATCTACACTGGTTCGGTGCTACCCAAGTCTCCCCGACTTGTTACCGGTGCCCTAATCCAGCAACACCCGGATCACCTCCGGATACTCTAGCAAACCGCTAGAGATTTCCTTTAGCCCACTTGTGGAAAACCTCCAACAAGTGCAATCGACCTACAATCGATGTCCGTGTATCCCACAACCCGGGAACACACAAATAAGTTAATCCCACAACCTGGGACTAATCACCTCTCACAAACCGAGAGCAAAACAGAATCTTGACTCCCACAACTTGGGATCAAGCCAATCCTCTCACCACCGTGAGTATACAACAAATATGCAGTATAAAGAATGAAATATAAAACTTCTTACCACAAAATCCTATGCCTTGAGAAATACTTACCAATTTAGGGCAAGAATGGATTTTGAGGAAGATGAGATCACCAAACCCTAGCTCCACCAAGATGAGCAGCAAAAGATGGCTAGGGAGAAGTTGGTGACTTGGATTCATGCTCTTAGCTTGAGAAGCTCACAAATACTGTGAATCTCTCTTGAGGAAATTAGTGCTTAAAGAGTAAGAGAGAGATTCTTGTGAGAAGAGAGAGCGTGGAAATAGAGTTGAATGGATCTTCTCTTAGATGTGAAAATATCTCTAATATCAATCTTGGATTATAGGTTTGAAGCACTCAAACTTATATAGAGGAGAGAAAACGGTCACAAAATTCGTGGCATTAAATGCCCCAACGGCTCTATTTCTGAAGCAGTTAATCGGTCTAAGAAGGATCACTGACCGATTAGTTTTTGCAACTAGTCGGTCGGTGAACCTTCTTGGACCGACTAGAATGAAGACAACCAAGATATTAAATTGCTGAAGAAGAAGAACTAGTCGGTCTAAGAAGAAACATCTGTTGGATCCTGCCAAAACAGAGTTAGGATCGATAAATAAAGTTGAGCCTTACGCTTGCGTATGCGGCACGGTAGTCTCGGAACTTTGCCTTCGGATTCGCCACGACGGATCGAGTCTTCTCACGAACGGAGTAAGGCTACTAAATCCACAATCTAAATCTCTACTTTTAGATTTAAGAACTTGGATAAAGAGAGAGGAAGGATTTCGGCAGAGCTTCGCTAGAATGAAATGCATGCAAGAATGCCATGCAAAAGTGTAATTAAATGGCTTACTCTTGGGTCTTATTTATAGCCCCCAAGGTAGTTATTTTAGGAGTAATTGTTCCTTAGGAACAATTTAACTAAGGTGTACCATGATACATGGCACATTATAAGCTTAAGTTGTACCATATGCATGGTATAATATAAGCTTAAGATATTATCCCTTTATTAGCCATATGTCGCATGCACTTATGCATATATAATGCGACTTTCCCATCAATCTAAAGATCCTCTCCGCAAGGGAACATATTCCCTTTGCGCACGACTTCGTGTGCGCGACGTTCGAGGTCCGTATTCCCTCGTACATCCCCTACAAGGGTGTACTAACGTCTTCCATATCCAACATCTCCCACTCACACTTGAGGGGATTGTAAGAGAACGTCTTTCTCTTAGTTCTTTCATCTATCATACCGAGAAATAGACCGTGCGACCGTCATGCGCGTAGAGTCTGTTGTTGTGCACTTGTTAGAGATACACAACGACCTCGAAGGTGCAAAGTTGAGTAGTTCAACGCATGCTTTACCCTAGATTATTTCTTCACATTTCTTATACTTTATATTCAACAATTGAATCCCATCTGGATCACAATTGGCTGGCTAGCTTTGAATCATTAAAGTCCAAATG
The DNA here is from genome assembly GCA_030789695.1 of Scilla litardierei. Taxonomy (NCBI): domain Eukaryota; kingdom Viridiplantae; phylum Streptophyta; class Magnoliopsida; order Asparagales; family Asparagaceae; genus Scilla; species Scilla litardierei. Next base: position 710,213,209 of record CM061142.1, read on the forward strand.
TGAATATGAAATCAATCTTCCTCTTCTTGTGAACCTTCTGATCTTGACTAGACTCGCTTTTCTAACGTGCCCCGCCGAGCCGAATTATCATAGCCCATAAGTAACACGCTAAGATAGCGATCATCTCGTCAAATCTAAAGGAACCAATTGGAGTCCTTGAGGGTAAGAGTTAAGGCCCATATGGCCTTTGAGTCTCACATAATAGCAAACACTATTGCTACTAACTCAGTGGTCGAAATGCATACGTGGTATGAACACGTATTACAACATCGCTCCTTTCCCAGGGAGTGTATGTCTCAATGATGTTGTAAGGATGATGATCAGGCACCACAATGTCTGCCTTTGAGTCCCTTATTCTACTCAAATAGTCCTTTGGACTCACATCCCGCATTTAGACAGATAGGATTTCCAAAAAATCCTCTTAGATCTTTTGTAAGCATCCATATGATGCAGATCTTTCATGCGACCATTTTGTTTAAGTCATGACTCTTAAATCATCCGTCTGATGATTTTGACTTCAAACAGGTCTCATCTCTATTCCATCCGTCTGATAGAATAAGGCGGTTGCTCATGTGAGAGAGCCAACCTCAATCTGTCCGACATACTAGAATTCAGCTGAGATTTCAAAAATGTACACAAACATTTCTTAAGAAATTCATATGCAATGTTTGAAAAAGAACTTATTCTTTTATTAATTTTGATCATTTACAGACATGGGAATTTACATTGGTACAACTCAGCTCTTACGCAATCCTTGAGATGATAAGTGTTTGTAAAACACATCTCTAGGGATAGCCTTCGTAAGCGGATCCGCTATCATCTCAAGCGTAGATATGTACCTTATGTCTACCTTCTTGGTCTTATCATAGTCTTTTGCAAATTTGTAGCGGATATCTATGTGTTTGGTCTTACAATGGAATTTCGGATCTTTGACATAGGCTATAGATGCTTGACTGTCGCTGTGTATGGGTACAACACCTGAGTCATTTGCATTAATTAGCCTGTCTAAGAACTTCCTAAGCCAAACAGCCTCTTGGACTGCCATGCTAAATGCTACAAACTTGGCTTCCATGGTTGAAAGTGCGATGCAGGATTGTTTCTTGCTACTCCAGGATATTGCACCAGATCCGAGTAGAAAAACATATCCTGAGGTCGATCGTCGCTCATCGAGATCACCCGCCCAATCAGCATCAGTGTAGCCTTCGAGCCTCAAGGCATCTCCTTGATAGCATAAAGCAAAGTCTGCAGTTCCTTTGAGATACCGCATTATCCTCTTAACTGCTTTCCAGTGTACTTGCCCTGGGTTGGATTGGTAACGACTTACCATTCCAACGGCAAAACAGATGTCCGGTCTTGTATACATCATAGCGTACATTAGACTACCAACTGCACTGGAATATGGAACTTTTTCCATAATCTCCTTCTCTTTTTGGTTCTTCGGACATGATTTCAGACATAAATTGTCGCACTTGCTTATTGGAGTATCAATGGACTTGCAGTCCTGCATATTAAAACGTTCTAAAACCTTCTTTATATAAGTCTCCTGTGAGAGAGAAAGAAGTTTCTTTGAACGATTCCTTGAAATCTTAACTCCAAGGATATATGCGGCTTCTCCCATGTCTTTCATCTCAAAAACTGATGAAAGCCAAGCCTTGATATCCATCACAAAGCCCTTGTCATTTCCGGCTATTAAAATGTCATCTACATATAGAGACATAATAACATACTTGTTCTTATTCCTCTTGATATATACACAGTTATCTTCATCAAGCATGGAAAATCCATTTGATAAGACAACCTCTTGAAATCGTATATACCATTGCCTCGAGGATTGTTTAAGACCATATATGGATTTAAGAAGTTTACAAACCTTATGTTCGTTTCCTTCTTTTACAAACCCTGTTGGTTGTTCCATATAGATCTCCTCGTCCAATTCTCCATTGAGAAAGGCAGTCTTTACATCCATTTGATGTAATTCGAGGTCTAAGTAAGCTACCATTGCCAGAATCAGGCGAATTGAGGTAAAACGAACAACAGGTGAGAAGGTCTCTTCATAGTCTATCCCTTCCTGTTGCGTAAAACCTTTCGCGACAAGGCGAGCTTTATATCTGTCAATAGAGCCATCAGCCTTATGCTTGATCTTGAGAACCCATTTGTTCCCAATAGCTCTACGTCCTCTGGGTAAGTCAACTAAGTCCTAGACTTGGTTAACTTTCATGGATTCTAACTCCTCTTGCATCGCTTCCATCCATTTGTCTTTAGCAGGGCAAGATACGGCCTGTTTGAAAGTAGCAGGCTCGTCATCTTCTTGTAGTAAAGTCATAAAGGTTTGCGAAAATTCATCCTCAAATCTTAGAGGAGCCAACCTTGTACGACTACTACGTCGTATTTGAGATTCTTCAAGTCCTTGTTGACTTGAGTTTAGATCAATTCTACTATCACTCCCACTTGGAATGTCGTTAGAATTGCTCCCACTTGGATCATTATTCCCGTATGGAATATGATAATCATCATTCGTATAATCCATTGGTGAAGGTTGAAACGTATTTTCGTTTTCACCAAGAATTCTCCCACTCGAATGAGGTAATCCTTCTTGATCATAAATCTCAAATAGAGATAAGTCCTGACTTATCTCGCCCTGTCTTGGAAACTCGTTTTCCAAGAAAGTGACATCCCTCGATTCAAACTCAATTAGCCCACCATTGTCTTCCTGACTAACAAAAACATAACCTTTGGAGTTTTCTGCGTATCGTATAAAGATACATTTCCTTCCCCTTGGCCCAAGTTTGCCATACTTATGGGAGGAAATATGTGCGTAGGATGCACAACCCCAAGGTTTTAAAACGTTTAAGTCAGGAGACCTTTGGTTCCACAACTCATAAGGAGTGGAGCTAACTGATTTCGAGGGTACGCGGTTTAAAATGAAAGCGGCCGTCAATAATGCATCACCCCAAAAGGTGATTGGCAAGTTAGCTTGTGCCATCATTGAACGGACCATTTCCATTAAAGTCATATTTCTCCTTTCTGCAACACCGTTTTGTTGAGGAGTATAAGGCATAGTTACCTGATGTACTATGCCTTTTTCATCACAAAGTTCCTTAAAACTTATTGATTGATATTCACCGCCCCTATCGGTTCGCAGAACCTTAATCTTGCGATCTAATTGATTCTCCACTAAACTCATATAGTTTTTAAAGCAAGCCAAAGCTTCACTTTTGTGGGATATCAAATAGATATGTCCGAATCGGGTGAAATCATCAATAAAAGTGATGAAATAGGACTTTCCGCGTCTTGTCTTGACATTCATCGGACCACATATGTCCGAATGGATAAGCTGTAATGGAACCTCGGCCCTTGTGCCGGTTCCAAACGGCTTGCGACAAGATTTCCCCACAAGGCAATGTTCACATGTCGACATTTCAACCTTTGAAATATTGGATAGAAGGCCACGTTTGGCAAGTCTATCCATACGCGTTGGTCTAATATGACCAAGCCTTGCGTGCCAACAAATCACATCAGACTCATAAGTCTTAGAATTTGCAATAAGGAAATTTTCATTACATGAGGAATCATACATTGTACTCATTACAATAAATCCTTTAAATACAAACCCAGTACCAATAATAGTATTATTACAACTTAAGTCCACATTACAATCATGAAAAAACCAGTTATAGCCAAGACCCATTAATACGACCACAGAAATTATATTCCTTCGAATATCTGGAGCGAAGAGGACATCATGAAGTAGGAGAGTGCGGCCGTTGTCCAAGACTAGCTTGCAAGTCCCAACGCCTTTCACTTCAACACGTGTGTTGTTTCCTACATAGATCCACTTCGTTCCTTGGGGTATCCGGTGATACTCCACGAAGGACCGTCTGTCCCTTGCTATGTGGTCGGTGGCACCTGAATCAATTATCCAAAATGGATTAGATTCCACAAGAAATATTGAACTAGAAACACATATGTAACTAGTATATTTACAAGTTACATCGTCGCCTCCACTCGTACACGAACGAGCATAGTGACCGAGCTTGTTGCACTTGAAGCACTTGATCCTCTTCAAGTCTTTCTTCTTGTGCCATTTCTTGTGCCCACCCTTATGTTTGGGTTTCTTGGTAGACTCAGGTTGCTTATTACGTTCATTAGTGAACTTCGAACGATCTTTCCGTTTCTTTCCCCCGTGTGAGGATCTAGCAACCATGTGCACTTCTGCACTTGGCTTGGCAGCCGCAAGCCGCTCTTCCTCTAATTCGAGGTGCTTGGAAACGTCGCTGAAGGTCTTGATGCTCTCATTGTGAGTGAGATGCATCTTCATTTGATCCCACCCATTTGGTAGGGAACGTATAACTGCTTGGATTTGTTGCTCATCAGTGAGCACATGACCTACGTCCTTTAACTCCGAGATAAGGTTCGCCATATGTCGCAGATGTTTCCCCATGGAATGATCTGGACGTTTCTTATATGTATCGAACCTTATAGTTAAGGCGCGAAGTTTGGGCACCGATGTGCCACCGAACTTCTCCTCTAGCTTGGACCATATGTCCATGGCTTGGTCATGTTCTCGGAAGATGCGCATTATGTCATTAGCCATACTGCTTAATAACGTAATGCGCGCTATCTTATTCTTCCGAGACCAAGCATCAAAAGCTTCCTTGTCTCGTCGGTGTTGGGCCGTAGTGCCCAACTCGGGTTCAATCATAACGTTCTTTAGAGTTTCGAGCACTTCTTGCTCCTCTAGAACGTATTGTATCTTGATGGACCAAAGGTTGTAATTATCGCCGTTGAGTTTTTCACCTCTGTTTAACTCAGCGACGATATTCTTTGAAGCGGAAGACATTTTACTTTTATAATGCTGCAAAAGACACAAAACCGAAGGTTTGATCAAAACATTGCATAAAAAGTCTTAAAATATAACTCCCACTTGAAATGATAATAGAATATCCCATTTGGATAGTTCTAAAAATTCAAATCCCACTTGGAATTATATTATATTTGATAAGTTACTTTCGAAAAATATTGAAGATGTTGTTCTAGAATCGAAAAAGTCTCTATGATTCCAATCACCATCTAGAACAACCTTCAATATTCCCCCATCACTTATCAAACAATCGTACTCTTATAGTACTTCGCAGCAGAAAATTACTTTTGAAAAACATATCTTTCAAAATGGAATAGGTGAGAGTTTGCGCAAAGAATTTTAGCGCAACAATTGCCATGCCACGAGACCTGTTCTACACACCCATGGGTTAGATAACCATGGCCGGATCGTGGTAGGACTTGGAATTCTAAATTGCGCTATCCCGATTAAGGACGGGACATAACCTATTTGAAAACATCTTTTTCAAAAAAAATTTAAAATACATTGGCTAATCTCCGTAGAGTAGAGTACAACGTCATAAGTACATTGGCTAATCTCCGTAGAGTAGAGCACAATGACATGGCTAATCTCGCATGAAGTAGAGCACTATGCCTAATCTTCAAGGAGTAGAGCCCAAGGAAAAACTTCATTAAAATGTTAGCCCCGTATGGGCTAGTCGGCACTGTGGTTAGCCCCGTATGGGCTAATCGGCACATTCGAGTTTGACCAAGGCCTTTTGTCACCTCATATGGGTCAGTCGGCAAGTTTGCGATCGACCAAGACCTTCTGCCGGATTGGTCGACCAAAACAACCAAATTGGTCGACCAATTATTTGGTCTGCAACTTCTCCCGGCCAGGGCCTCTGCCCTGGCCGAGGCTTGGCCAAGGGCCGGCCAGGGCCTCTGCCCTGGCTGAGGCCGGCCAGTGCCGGCCAGGCCCTGGCCTCTGCCAGGGCCGGCCGGCTGGCCCTTGACTCTGCCAGGGTCGGCCAGGCCCTGGCCGAGGCCAGGGCGCCGGCCCTAGCAACCGCTGCGTTCTCTCCGTCACGAAGCGTTCCTACCATATCCGTAATGGTAGGATACCCATTCGTGAAAAAGACAACGACTCGTTCATAGTTTCGACGGGGCGGCGGTTTGACCGGGGCGAACCGGTATGGCTCCGATACCAATGTTGGATCCTGCCAAAACAGAGTTAGGATCGATAAATAAAGTTGAGACTTACGCTTGCGTATGCGGCACGGTAGTCTCGGAACTTTGCCTTCGGATTCGCCACGACGGATCGAGTCTTCTCACGAACGGAGTAAGGCTACTAAATCCACAATCTAAATCTCTACTTTTAGATTTAAGAACTTGGATAAAGAGAGAGGAAGGATTTCGGCAGAGCTTCGCTAGAATGAAATGCATGCAAGAATGCCATGCAAAAGTGTAATTAAATGGCTTACCCTTGGGTCTTATTTATAGCCCCCAAGGTAGTTATTTTAGGAGTAATTGTTCCTTAGGAACAATTTAACTAAGGTGTACCATGATACATGGCACATTATAAGCTTAAGTTGTACCATATGCATGGTACAATATAAGCTTAAGATATTACCCCTTTATTAGCCATATGTCGCATGCACTTATGCATATATAATGCGACTTTCCCATCAATCTAGAGATCCTCTCCGCAAGGGAACATATTCCCTTTGCGCACGACTTCGTGTGCGCGACGTTCGAGGTCCGTATTCCCTCGTACATCCCCTACAAGGGTGTACTAACGTCTTCCATATCCAACAGCATCAACCGACTAGTTTGACAACTAGTCGGTCGGTAAACCTTCTTGGACCGACACAGCAGTAGACAACAAAGATAGTGAAATCCAGAAGATGAAGAACTAGTCGGTCTAAGAAGAAACATCAACCGACTAGTTTGACAACTAGTCGGTCGATGAGCCTTCTTGGACCGACTAAGAAGTCAACAGAAAAGAAGTCGAATTTCACTTAGGAGAACTAGTCGGTCTGAGAAGATACACCAAACGACTAGATCGTCATTTAGTCGGTCGGTGAACCTTCATGGACCGACTAATTGGTCAACAAATAGTCTTGAATATATTAGGATAACTAGTCGGTCTGAGAAGGATTTCCAACCGACTAAATCGACATCTAGTCGGTCGGTGAACCTTTTTGAACCGACTAATTGATCAACAGTGAATGAGCTGAATTTAACTAGGATGTCTAGTCGGTTCAAGAGGAATTTCCAACCGACTAGATCGTCATCTAGTCGGTTGGTTCTTCTACTTGAACCAACTAAGATGCATACAAAGCCGAGAAAAGAAGCGATAAGCTTCGGGAAACATTTTGATGGCTTCTAAGGCAATCCTAGAGATAAGATATGAATGTTATCAAGATGTCTAGGCAAGTACTACTCAAGGCTTAACATTCTACTAAACCGAAGCTAGAAGACAATATAAATACCATGACGAACCGTCTTCAAAGCTTCAATAAGAAGATTTTGAATCTCTTGACTTCATTAATTCTCCTTGAGCTTCAACGAAGCTTCAGGCACACGATCATGCGATCTGAGGAAGTCTTGGGACGTCGCTTGAGATGAACAAAGTACTTTGGCGACGGTCTCCATAATTCTTCAAGGTCTTGAGTCTTTTAGTTGAATGACTTGAATATCTCCAACGTCATAGTCTTCGAAGCTTTTGACTCAACCATTCCTATCTTCTCTTTTGGATTGAATCTCCATTCATTTGTTGATGCCATTGGCTTGAGGTTTGAGGTAGCCTTTGAGTTCTTCAAGCCAATGCTTCACCTTTGTTGATCTACCAAGTCCTCCACTTGAATCAACACTTGTAGTCACTTTTGATCTTCTTGAATCTAATTGGTGACTTCTTTAGCTAACTACAATAACAAGAGTTAGTCACAATGATTTGTGTTTGATCATCATCAAAATCAAGGTGGAGAGTCCAATACTCAACATTCTCCCCCTTTTTGATGATGACAAACCAAATATAAACAAAACAAATAATTGTGCATTAAATATACTTACTCCCCTTGCAATGGTGCCAATCAAGTTAATATCAATAGTCAATAGCATCATTCAGCAGTGTGTGTATCACATGAGGTTGTGTACATATCGCATGAATGACCAGAAATAATATACGTACACATTACAAATCATATAGGTGATACACATCATAAACATGTGCATGATTACCAATATATATAAAATGTAATCAATATAAACCAAGGTAATCACCAATGCTCCCCCTGAATCATATACATGAACGATCATACATAAATTCTATATGATTCAAGTTATTGTTTAACACTCAACAATTAATAAGAACATCTTGTTTATTTCTCTCCCCCTTTGTCATTAACAAAAAAATATGGGGAGTTACCAATTGTAAAGTTCTCTAATTTAAAGTTACCAATTGAAAACTAGATATCAAAATAAAGATATTAAATGCAAGAGCACATATCCAACAACAACTCAACTATCCTCCATTATCACAAAAAATAAGCAGTAAGCATATGTGATAAAAGATTACAATATAAACTAAGTGTGAAGAGTAGTGTGAGCAGTGTTAGAAAAGTAACAATTGCAAAAATCATGACATCACTTGTGAAAGAAAAACAAGTGATCAAATAGAGTCAAGTACACAAACAACTTCAATTATCACAAAATTTATAACATTAAGCATAATGTGATAGACTGTCCTTGAGCAATGAGCATGCCATATTATATGGACATGATTAAATACATAATGGTGAAATCAAAATCATCACAATGACATAGATCAACAATTTTAGCAATTTGAGTGCATGGAAAACAATTCTACGTTTTCATACAAACAAAGCTATCAAATCAACATAATTCGAGCGACGAAGTAAATAACAGATACCAATTGTGGAAATATCATTTATAAACCGAGATCTAAGTCAAACATAAAAATGCAACAACCATGACTATGGAAATTTATAACCATGTGTACAAAGTTATGTTATGAAATACTAACACACATTAAGTATAATGGCATGAGATACCAATTGTATGCATACCAAATCTAAGTGAAGTGTGCGATGTGGGCATACACAAATATCTATATCATGCAAAAGTGTTATGCCAAAATAGAGATAGTAACTTCATAAAACGTATGGCATACATAATTCTAGCACACTAGGATACTAACTGAAATAATGTTCAAAAGAACTATAGTACTAGCATGCATTCCAGAATAAATACTCATATAACGAGTCAAAGAGAAGCATGGAATGCCATGAGCATGTAAAGAGGATATCCAATATAAATAGTCTACCAATTGTAAAGATGATATCAATTGTAGTCTAACAAAATATGCAAATCAGGCAAATAATGTCTAGATCATGACATCACTTGAGAAGGAAACCAAGTGAACAAATAGAGACAAGATCTCATCCTAGCTCAATTATCACAAACGATTCAACATGAAGTATAATGTGACAAAACATTTTTTTGAGCAAAGGCATGAAGATAGTCTACGTTCAAAGTCACAAGGTAGGACATAAACGAATAAATTTATCATGAACATCGCATGCATGCTTATCAATTGTGCGAATAGAATAAAAACTTGTGTAAGCACAATATAATCGGAGGTCGCATCAAGGTAGTCATAGTGCATCAAGATATATTCATGGAAGAATATCTATGACAGAATATACATATCATCAAACACAATATAAAGCTTATGTGATCGTGTATAGCACAAGTTATCTCTAACATCTCATAAAAATATCATAAAATATGAGCATGAGATGAGAGATGACATAGTGAGATATATAGTTTGAAGATCACTAACTAATATGCATGAGTGTTATGTCACTTGTGAAAATATCATACATAAAAGATTTAGCTATAGACATGAACGATCTCTTGAAAATAATTATAGCTAAACATCAGTCATGAAGTAAATAAAATGACAAGTAACATACATTGATCACCCCAAATCATATCAATACGTCTCATAAAGATAATCATACAAACTATACGAAAAGTATGAGATGTGTAGTGATACAATGAACAAATATGCATAAAGATCCTAAATCATTAATCTTATTCATGGCATGAATTATGTATAACATTATGAAGTATAGCATGCCATGTCATACTTAATATAATCTAATAAACAAATAAGCATGTCATACACATCAGTTATTATATCCATAATATTTAACAATCTTCACAAAGAAGCATGAATGTGAGGAAATCGATGTGTAATGACAACGTGTTCCAAAGATATGGACATCAATAAACAACTAACCAACTCATTATATGAATGTAATAGCTACCATGATACATGAGTCGTAATAAGACATACATGACATACATGAACAAGGTAGTCACATAAACAAACAATCTTCATGAGGGTGTGACAAGAATGAGCTAATGAAGAAGTATGCTATATTACACAAATCGAATATATTAAAATACCAATTGTAAACATGGTAGTCAAAACCAATATATTAAAATACCATTTGTACAAAACACATACTTACAACCATTTAGCTCTCCCTATATGTGTGCATCTCCAATGCACCATCCTTTCCTTTGAATTGATCTATCAATTGTAAACCAAGGAGTGTGTAGGGTAGGCATGTTGCACAATAATCTGACAATTCAACAATTGGTGGTATCTAAAAAATTTTTGGATCCAAGGGGTTAAGGAACAAAATCAAGTAGTCCAATACCCAATCATTTACTAATTGTAAATAACACTCATCAAAAGAAATGCATGAAATGCATTAATATGAGTTATTATGATCATGAAAATCATACATATAAGGAATTAACAATTCTCAACCATTAGAAATTAGATACACCTAGACTGATAATTCCTATGCATATGATTTAATCACAATACATTATACAAGCAATCATCATTATGAATACACACATCTAATACAATAGTGTGTGCTAGAAAGATATCACGTTCAATATGCACATGTGCACAAAATAAACATTCACGGCACATACATATTGATGGATGGCATGAAAAGTAATACCACAAAGAGTGTGCATGAAAAGCATAAAGTATTAATTTTCAAAACCAAATTTCTCGTTCCCTTTGGCATATCAACAAGATAGGAAGGTGCAAATTGATAATAAATCACCAAGGGGTAGAGAAATCAACTAATCTATATGCACAGACATAATACGAATGAAATGCATTGACATATAGATGAACATAACATGATAGCAATCGAACTGTCATACTCCCACACAATCATACAAACTATGCATTGGGAGTAGTGGGCGAACTCACATATATGTGGGTATAAAAAGAAATCATATAAGCATGGTACCCCAAGCAATGAAGTGCAATATGAGTGAGTTAGCAAGGTGGAAATCAAATAAAGACTGAGTTTGATTTTTATATATAGTTGCATGAGAATATGTCAATCATAATATACGATTCAATATGTGTGTTCATATCATGCCTAGAAACATTCTTAGGAATCCAAAAGATAGTGATTTGGGATTCTTAAGTAGAGGTGGTGTAGTGGCATGTGTAGGAAGTTGGGATGCACGCTTATGAAGTGGAACATAAATATTAGCGTGTCCCGTGCAAGAAACATGCAAATGAACATTAATTCTAACATGAAAATGTTTAAGCCACATGTTATAAATAATCCTTGAATAAACATAAGAGTAAGGATTATGAATACACAATGCACATTAGTCAAGAATTTGACACACGTGAAATACATAGACATGAATGACATACAAGACACACAATATGCAAACATAGGAGATGCATGAGATAGTCTCAAACACAAAGTGACATCTACATGCATCCAACATACATGAATACCAAATGTAAGAATATACTTACAACATTAAGCTCCCCCCTACTTTGATGCATCACTTAAGCACCATCAACTCCATTTGAATGAAAATCTTTGCAAATCAAGGAGTTGGTAGGGTTGGTATCCCAAAGAAAATTGAACCTAGAAAACATAATATTGGTCTCTAAACACCTTTTTGGATCCTATGGGTTAGGCAACAAATTTAACAAACTAAATTCAAATAAGTGTAACCTATATCCTAATGTAATCATGTCACTAAATAAATATCTTAACCATATACATGCATGTACCAAAAGTACTAAAAGTAAACATGTATATTAATCCAAAAAGCATGACATGCATCACATGCAACAAAACATAAATATGAACCAAAGCATGTGTTGCATAGAAATATTAAATATTTTAGACATGAAAATCATGAACACAATGATTTACTAATAAACATGAGCATCTAAGACCAAAATGCAAACAAAAGAATAAACCAATTCTAATCACAAATGCTTTGGTACCCATAACATGAAAATAAACTCATAGTACCAAGCAAAGAAGGGACAATGGAAACTAACCCTTTGGAAGCCACGTCTAAGAGGACCGTGATTTCCCAACATAATCATCATTCAAAATAATATCATTAATATACGATTGCACATACCTATTCTTAACATGAATGCTAGTGTTCTTCGGACCCCAAATAGTGTATGATTTGGGTATCATCTTCCTAGTGGTTGCATGCACAAAAGGTTGATCTCTACGTGGTGCATATGGCCTAGGAACATGAGATCTAGCAAGAGCATGAGGAAATGTGTATGGAACATTGTGTTGTGCTAAAGCATGATGATGAGCATTTGATCCATGATGTGGTGTAGCATACATACGTGGATGAATATGAGGTGTGTATGCATGAAGATGATCATAAGAATAAGCATGCACATGTGGATGTGCTGTGTGATCATAAGCATGTGAAGGTGCATGAGCATGAGTACGTGCATAAGAGTGTCTCCAATGAGTGTTTGCACGTGCTCGTGGGTATGGAACATAAAAACCATCATTCATGTGAACATGTGGAGTAGGAGGTGTGTTCATACGTGGCATAGTATTGGTGTACATGAACGCATGACCCTTCTTTGGAGGTCCACCCAAAGTGGGTTTCTTTCCAAAGGAGGGAGGAATAGGAGCGGTGGTTTCCTTAGTAGTAGAACTACCCAAGTTGTTATAGACACCACTCATGGATGCACCGGAGGATGGCCTCACAAAATCTATAGTTACGTCACTATAGGAGGTGCATGCATTGGATGCACTTGCCTTAGAATAACCAAGGCCAACACGATGGTTTGTCGGTAGTTGATTCTTTAGCAAATCATCCAAATTGTCTTTTCCCTTATTGAATCTCTCAACAATGGAGGACATGAGCTCATATTTCTTTGAAATTGAAGAAATAGTAGCATCCAAGGTGGATGCATGTGTGGTGAGCTCGTGCACTTGGGATTTGAGATCCTTATTCTCAATGCCCAAACAAGTGTTTTGAGATTGAAGATTTTCAATCTCAAGATCGTTAATATTCACAATGGAAACACGATCAAGTTGAGATTTGATGGACTCCACCTCATTTCTCAACATGCCATTTTGAGTAAGCAAACTTGCTTTCTCAATAGCGAGTGTCTCAACAATGGTGTCATTGTTAGAGGTGCTACATGAAGATGTGTTAGTGAGACTAGCAATCTTATTCTTAGCATCACAATATTTATGCGTAAGATTTTGATATTTATCAAATAATTGTTCAAAAGCACTTTTAAGATCACCCATTGTTACCTCTTCATTGTCGCTATCACTTTCACTTGAATCACTTGATTCGTCACTAGAGTCACCCGTAGTGGCATTCTTTCGTCCCATCAAATCCATGAGTGAATCTCTTTCATCATTGGAGGAAGAACACTCCGAGGTGGACTCTTCTTGCTCCGCTAGCATGTGCCATATTTGATATGCCGTTGTTGCCTTGGACACACGCATAAGAATATCATAAGTTAGAAAATCAAGCAAGATATTCATTACCTCATCATGTTTCTTCACCAATTCTTTTTGCTCATTTGTCCACTTATGTACGGAAGTGGTAGGTGCGTGAAAGGGCTTCTCCACAAGCTTCCAATAATCCTCATCGATGGATTGAATATAGGCCTTCATCTTTACACTCCAAATTTGATAGTTGGGCCCAATGAGATATGATGGATAAGGGCTTCGTATGTTGTTGCTGTTGGTTGCCTTAGCTATTACCTCGCTTTGATACCAATTGTAGTGACCCTGTGCTATGAGGAATAAACACTAGAGGGGGGGGGGTGAATAGTGTTTTATAGAATTATAAGGAATTTACGTCAAATAAAACCCTAATTAACCAACAAATGCGGAATACAATAAGTGAACAACTACACAAGGGATAATGCAATGCAAACAAGCAATCTACCCTGGTTCGGTGCCACCCAAGTCTCCCCGACTTGTTACAGGTGCCCTAATCCAGCAACACCCGGATCACCTCCGGATACTCTAGCAAACCGCTAGAGATTTCCTTTAGCCCACTTGTGGAAAACCTCCAACAAGTGCAATCGACCTACAATCGATGTCCGTGTATCTCACAACCCGGGAACACACAAATACCTTAATCCCACAACCTGGGACTAAGCACACTCTCACAAACCGAGAGCAAAACAGAATCTTGACTCCCACAACTTGGGATCAAGCCAATCCTCTCACCACCGTGAGTATACAACAAATATGAAGTATAAAGAATGAAATATAAAACTTCTTACCACAAAATCCTATGCCTTGAGAAATACTTACCAATTTAGGGCAAGAATGGATTTTGAGGAAGATGAGATCACCAAACCCTAGCTCCACCAAGATGAGCAGCAATAGATGGCTAGGGAGAAGTTGGTGACTTGGATTCAAGCTCTTAGCTTGAGAAGCTCACAAAGAATGTGAATCTCTCTTGAGGAAATTAGTGCTCAAAGAGTAAGAGTGAGATTCTCGTGAGAAGAGAGAGCTTGGAAATAGAGTTGAATGGCTCTTCTCTTAGATGTGAAAATATCTCTAATATCAGCCTTGGATTATAGGTTTGAAGCACTCAAACTTATATAGAGAAGAGAGAAAACGGTCACAAAAATCGTGGCATTAAATGCCCTAACGGCTTTATTTCTGAAGCAGTTAATCGGTCTAAGAAGGATCACTGACCTATTAGTTTTACAACTAGTCGGTCGGTGAACCTTCTTGGACCGACTAGAATGAAGACAACCAAGATAGTAAATTGCTGAAGAAGAAGAACTAGTCGGTCTAAGAAGAAACATCAACCGATTAGTTTGACAACTAGTCGGTCGGTGAACCTTCTTGGACCGACAAGCAGTTGACAGTAAAGATAGTGAAATCCAGAAGATGAAGAACTAGTCGGTCTAAGAAGAAACATCAACCGACTAGTTTGACAACTAGTCGGTCGGTGAGCCTTCTTGGACCGACTAAGAAGTCAACAGAAAAGAAGTCGAATTTCACTTAGGAGAACTAGTCGGTCTGAGAAGATACACCAACCGACTAGATCATCATTTAGTCGGTCGGTGAACCTTCTTGGACCGACTAATTGGTCAACAAATAGCCTTGAATATATTAGGATAACTAGTCGGTCTGAGAAGGATTTCTAACTGACTAAATCGACATCTAGTCGGTCGGTGAACATTCTTGGACCGACTAATTGATCAACAGTGAATGGGCTGAATTTAACTAGGATGTCTAGTCGGTTCAAGAGGAATTTCCAACCGACTAGATCGTCATCTAGTCGGTTGGTTCTTCTACTTGAACCAACTAAGATGCATACGAAGCCGAGAAAAGAAGCGATAAGCTTCGGGAAACATTTTGATGGCTTCTAAGGCAATCCTAGAGATAAGATATGAATGTTATGAAGATGTCTAGGCAAGTACTACTCAAGGCTTAACATTCTACTAAACTGAAGCTAGAAGACAATATAAATATCGTGACGAACCATCTTCAAAGCTTCAATAAGAAGATTCTGAATCCCTTGACTTCATTAATTCTCCTTGAGCTTCAACGAAGCTTCAGGCACACGATCATGCGATCTAAGGAAGTCTTGGGACGTCGCTTGAGATGAACGAAGTACTTTGGCGACGGTCTCCATAATTCTTCAAGGTCATGAGTCTTTTAATTGAATGGCTGGAATATCTCCAACGTCATAGTCTTCGAAGCTTTTAACTCAACCTTTCCTATCTTCTCTTTGGATTGAATCTCCATTCATTTGTTGATGCCATTGGCTTGAGGTTTGAGGTAGCCTTTGAGTTCTTCAAGCCAATGCTTCACCTTTGTTGATCTACCAAGTCCTGCACTTGAATCAACACTTGTAGTCACTTTTGATCTTCTTTAATCTAATTGGTGACTTCTTTAGCTAACTGTAATCACAAGAGTTAGTCACAATAATTTGTGTTTGATCATCATCAAAATCAAGGTGGAGAGTCCAATACTCAACAACTTCCTCCGAGAAAGAGAAATAACCCGCTGGAGCTAATGCAAAGAGCACCCCCTCCTACCGTGGAGAAGCAAGGCGAGAGAAACCGAACTCGGGGACCCTCGCCAGGAGTCCCGAGATAAGAGGCCCAGGGAGAGGAGCCCTCGAAGCAAGTAGTGTCCTACCTACGCCAAGCTGGTCGCCCATAAGATAGAAGTTCTCGCCTATGCCTCACGAGAAGAGCTTTCCAAGTGGCTACGAAGAAGGACAAACACGAGAAGAGCGTCGACCTCAAATTCTACAGATAACACAACGACTATGGGCACGACACGAACGATTGTTGGTCTCTCAAGATGGAAATCGATGCCCTAGTTAAACGGGGACACCCCAAAGGCCCTGCCAATGATCCACCTAGCAAGGAAGGATCCTCGAAACAGAAGGGCAAGACGACGGGATCGCTTGTCACCAAGGTGGTCGACTGATGAGCCATCTCAAACTCCTGGAAAATAAAACGGCAACAACTCCGACGTCGATCGAAAGACACCTGTACGCTTTTTCTGTTTTTTATTTTCGTTAATAAAGCATGTTTTCTTTATCCAATAAAACTTTGCTTCTTTGGGCCTTCATAAAGTTTGTAGAGATTACCCAATCAAAACCCCCTCGAAAAAGGACCCGATCCTCAAGAGGTGTTGGGAAAATTGAACTTGCGTTGATCCAAATGGCTCCTAAACGGTCGTCAGCCGTAAGTCGAAGGGGCCGCCCCTTCGCCACTGGACGACCCTCTTAAACGGTCGTCAGCCGTAAGTCGAAGGGGCCACCCCTCGCCACTGAACGACTCTCCAATACGGCCATCAGCCGTAAGTCGAAGGGGCCACCCCTTCGCCACTGAACGACTCTCCTAAACGGTCGTCAGCCGTAAGTCGAAGGGGCCACCCCTTCGCCACTGAACGACTCTCATAAACGGTCGTCAGCCGTAAGTCGAAGGGGCCACCCCTTCGCCACTGAACGACGCTCCTAAACGGTCGTCAGCTGTAAGTCGAAAGGGCCACCCCTTCGCCACTGAACGACGCTCCTAAACGGTCGTCAGCCGTAAGTCGAAGGGGCCACCCCTTCGCCACTGAACGACTCTCCTAAACGGTCGTCAGCTGTAAGTCGAAGGGGCCACCCCTTCACCACTGAACGACTCTCCTAAACAGTCATCAGCCATAAGTCGAAGGGGCCACCCCTTCGCCACTGAACGACTCTCCTAAACGGTCGTCAGCCGTAAGTCGAAAGGGCCACCCCTTTGCCACTGAACGACTCTCCTAAACGGTCGTCAGCCGTAAGTCAAAGGGGCCACCCCTTTGCCACTGAACGACTCTTCTAAATGACCGTCAGCTGTAAGTCGAAGGGTCCACCCCTTCGCCACTGAATGACTCTCCTAAACGGTCGTCAGCCATAAGTCGAAGGGGCCACCCCTTCGCCACTGAACGACTCTCCTAAACGGTCGTTAGCTGTAAGTCGAAGGGGCCACACCTTCGCCACTGAACGACTCTCCTAAATAGTCGTCAGACGTAAGTCAAAGTGGCTACCCCTTTGCCACTGAACGACTCTCCTAACCGGGCGTCTGCCGTAAGTCGAAGGGGCCACCCCTTCGCCGCTGAACGACTCTTAAAAAAGGTCATCAGCTATTAGTCAAAGGGGCCACCCCTCGCTACTGAATGACCCAAATCACCATATCTTCAACTATGGATCCAGTGGATGTCTCCTTCTCCACAGAACAGGGTGGTCAAATTCTAAATGTGGTTCAATGGTTTATCATCGATCACACCGAAGCAGCACCTAACCAATTGAAAGGAACCTTCAATCAT